>JACBWW010000097.1:143449-237245 GCA_020086605.1 Lanius collurio | reverse complement strand
ACCAGTCCTGTCAAGTGAGGAAAAGCTATGAGGTGTAAGAAGCATAGATAAGATAATTTAGGAAGACAAGTTTGGTCATGTGTCCCCCTCCTGAAGTAATTCCTGTTATACAGAGTGATATCCTGCCTAATTCAGCTGAGAATTAGCAAATTCCAGTGACACTCTTCCCTGAGTCAGCAGAAATACACAGATCTTACAGCACTTAAAAAAACCTCCACCCCACTATTTTAATCATAATAGAAAAAGGCACATTTATGAAGTCATCAAAGTGAGTAAGACCCATTTGGAAAATAAATTATTACATTTTTACACTTGGTGAGCAACAAGATTGATGCCTGATATCATAATCTCTGAAGTTATTTTTATAACAAAAGTGTAAAACCTTTATCTCTGAAAAGATTTACACTTCACAGAATGCTACATCAAGAGTCATAATTTCAGTTTCAAATAAACTTTACTCCCAAACAATCATCACCTGAGAGGAAAAAGCACCACAGGCTGCACAGGGAAATGCTGATTTAGGACTGCCTTTGCTCTCTGTCTGCTTTGCATTTTAATGTTCTTTATGCTGTTAATACATGTCAGGACCACACCTCGTGTGGGAGGAAGTTCCTTTTGCAATCCTTTTGTAGGATTTACTGTTGATAGGCAACACTTCTGGCAGGGAGAGAGGATAGGATTGTTCCACTGTGGGAAGTTTTACATAGCCCTGTGGCACTGGAAGACTTGGAACAGCTGAATCTCTGCCTAAAGTGACCCAAGCTTTGCTCTGAAAAGGTTGTTATTTGAATTTCCCAGCAGTCAATTCTCTGGTAAAGTAGATGACACCACAACAAAAAATTAATGAAAACTAAAAAGAAAAAAAAAGAAAAAAAAAAGGCAGGTTAGGCCCTTTTTTCCCTCAAAAATAGTATCTCCAAAGTGTACAGTAAAAATCAGCCTCACAGCTGCCCTCCTGTGCTAACCCACTCCCATCAGAGGAGCTCAGAAATGAACTTTTGAAGGAAAAATCGATGTCCAATTGCCTGGTACAAACTGCCTACAATTATCTGTGTTACCCAACATCCTGGGAGCATCTGCTATAAAATCCTCAACACTTTGTCCCTGAGGCCACTAAATTCTGTTTCCCAGCAGTTCTGCAGAACACTCCCAGATCCTCAGCTCAGCACCGAGCTTATTTCACATCTCTCTCCTCACAGGCTCCTCCAGGTGTATCTCTGATAAAAATTGGGTATCACTGGAGTTCAGAGGAGTCACCAGCACTGTCTGAGCTCCCCCTGTGCTCAGGGAAAATGGGCAGCCTTCCTGACTCACCCCTGTTCGGGCTCCAAGGGAAGCAATATCAAACATGACTCAATTAAGGTTTCTGGAAATTCCCTCCCTTCACATAGACCATTTTCCCTGGATTGCTCAACTGGCTGGACAAAGATCAGCTCCTTTTGCATTACCAGCATTCAAAGCTAAGAAAAAAGCCAAACCCACTGATGAAGTTTCTGATCAGAGCTGATTTCCCAGCTATAAATTAAATGAAAAGTGATTGTTTATATCCATATTTCCATTTCAGCTCTATAAAAAACAGAGACAGTGATCAGACACAGTATCTGAATTGCAGATCTAAATTGACTTGGGTTTGGTAATCCTCTTTAAGCTTATTTTTCTGTGAAATACTCTACATTCACATCGAAGGCTCTGAATATTGTTCTCAATCTCTGATAAAGCCTTTAATTCCATATCAGCAGGGCCCTTAAGCAGAGCTTATCCTTCTATTCCATTACTTCCATGTAATCTAGAGGACTGCAGACTCCAATTTCAATGGAATCAGAGCACACAGAGAGCTACCCCCTGCCTGTGGAGGCAATGTCGTGACCACAGGCACGGGAAATCCACGTGGATAATCCCACCACAGAGGCTCTCCCTGCTCTGCCTGTGCTTGGAGCCCCTCCCACGGGCTGGTCCTGCTCAGGTGGCCAAAATTCCTCACCACACCAGCCACCACAACTCCTTCACTCACCGCGCTGAGGAGTTGTGGGCAGAGGAGAACATTCCCCGAGGCTGCTTTGGCACTGCCCAGCCGTGCCAGCGCTGCCCTGGCAAGCACCACGCTGGCTCCGTGTCCTGCAGGAGGAGTCCCACACTCCAGAGGGGCACAACCTGCCCGCTCCCTCGGGGCGATCACAGCTGGAAGCGCCGCTCCACCTCGTCGGCGATCATGGTGGCGATGGCGAGGGAGGAGGTGGCGGCGGGAGAAGGGGCGTTCCTGACGTGCAGGATCCTGCTGCCCACGTCCCCGGTGCCGCCGTCGAACACAAAGTCATCCACCAAATTCCCGTCGCTGTCCAGCGCCTGAGCTCTCACACCAGAGGGACCCCTGCAAAAGCAAGGAGGAGCTCGTCAGCTAAAGGAAAACGTTATCCCAAGGCAGGAGATCAATTCCCGGGAGAAGGTGAGGAGGGATGGGAGTGGAGACAGAGCCTTTTGGGGGAGGTTTAACACTCAGCAGGCAGAGTGGGGGATGTTCTGCAGTCATGGGATCGCTGAGGTGGGAAAAGTCCTCTGAGACCAGCAGGTCCAACTTGTGACCTTTAAAGCTCATCCCATCCCATTCCATGGGCAGGGACACCTCCCACTGTCCCAGGCTGCTCCAAGCCCCATCCAGCCTGGCCCTTGTGACTTGCAGGGATCCAGGGGCAGCCACAGCTTCTCTGAGCACCCTGTGCCAGGGCCTCCTCACAGTCAGGAATTCCTTCCTAATATCCCATCCAAACCTGCTCTGTCAGTTTGAGGCCATTCCCCCTTGTCCTGCTACTCCAAGGCCCTGTAAATAGCACCCTCCCCCCGTCCTTCTACAGGTTCTCTTCAGGCACTGCAAGGCCCCAATGGGGTCACCTCACAGCTGCTCTTCTCCAGGCTGAAGAATCCCAACTCTCCCAGCCTTTCCTCCCAGCAGAGCTTCTCCATCCCTCTGATCATCCTGGTGCCTCCTCCAGCAGCTCCATGTCCTTCCTGTGTTGGGACCCCTAAGCTGGAGGCAGCTCCATGCTTTGGCATCATGTTTTGGTGGAGGAAGGGAATAAACCCATGCCACATTTTCTGCTGTTCAAGTAAGAGATTTACCAAACAGAAGAAGTTGTTTTTACCTGAGAACATCACTGGTGGTGACCTCAGGGATGAACTTCTGCAGCTGCCTCACCTGGGCGCTGAGGGAAAAGGCTCTGTACAGCTCCCCCAGGCCGTAGGACACGTTCCTCAGCACCAGCTTCCACAGCCCACTGCAAGGGGAGAAACAACTGCAGTGAGGGAAAATCTGCCTCAAAAGGCACCAGGTCCAGCTGTTGAGGAAGGCAGCAAAAGCATCTGCAGGGCACAAGTTCCCATTCCCAAAATCAGGAATCACATAATGCTTTCTACTTGAAAAAAAATGTGTTTGCCCTTCCCTGCTTCAACAAGCCTTGCTCACAGAGCTGTGGCATTGAATTAACTCAGAATTCCAGTCCTGGAAGTGTTCCAGGCCATGTTGGATGGGGCTTGGAGCAACCTGAGCAGGGACACCCTCCACTGGCCCAGGCTGCTCCCAGCCCCAATGTCCAGCCTGGCCTTGGGCACTGCCAGGGATCCAGGGGCAGCCACAGCTGCTCTGGGCACCCTGTGCCAGGGCCTCCCCACCCTCCCAGCCAGGAATTCCTTCCCAATGTCCCATCCAGCCCTGCCCTCTGGCACTGGGAAGCCATTCCCTGTGTCCTGTCCCTCCAGGCCTTGTCCCCAGTCCCTCTCCAGCTCTCCTGGAGCCCCTTCAGGCCCTGCAAGGGGCTCTGAGCTCTCCCTGGAGCCTTCCCTTCTCCAGGGGAACATTCCCAGCTCTCCCAACCTTTCTCTGTTCCCAGCACCCTCCGCAGGTATTTAATGATGCTGTCTAGGTTAATTAAGTTATCACAGTGCACTGGACCAAAACCAATCCTGGAATAGCTCCACCAGCACCTTCCAGTGAGCAGCCACATTCCCTGACAGGCTGAGACACGACCTGGCAGAAAATTCAAACATGAGACCACACCAAGTCAAATGTCTTGGGCAAGTCCACCCTTATCAGCACAACTGTCTTAAAACACACCAAAACCATGGGAAAAGCAGGAATTTTGGGCAGGAAGTGGCTTCCATGGGTCACATTTCAACAAGAGCACTCAGCAGACACAAACAGGAGGCATTACCTGTAGCTTACAGCATCCAGAAAGTCTCTAGTGCAGAAGTCCAAGAGTTTGTAGCCCTCTCTCTTAAAGGCCAGCACTGCATTAGGGCCCAGCCAAACACTGCCATCCATCCTGGGCGTGAAATGGAACCCCAGGAAGGGGAACCGAGGATTGGGAACCTGAAGTGGGACACCAGAGTGATCAGGGCTGTTACAAACAGCAAATCTGCCATTTTATTTCCAACCACAGCAACAAAATTCTGAGTCACAGAATCACAGAGTTGGCTCTGAGCTGGTTTTGCTGCTTGTTAATTGGGCAGTTGTGGCATGTCATTAATTAAAACACTGGAGAACAGAGCAGGGCCAGGTAAAGCTGAATCTCAGGGAAAACAAACAACAGGAAAAAGAAAAAAGTCCACGATTTCTCAGGATATAAATCAAACCACAACAAAACCAACAACACCCTGATGTTATTCACCAGGAGCAATTAAAAATAGAATACAAAATATTAGGAAACCCTCATTGGTTTCAGGTGTACAACAACCTGAACTTAGCAGGCCTGGTTAATACTAATAACAAGTATCTGCAGGTTTGGAGGGTTTTTTATTGCAGTTCCTCCCTCCCAATCCAAGACAGGATCCTGAATCCTGTCCAGGTGAGAAGAGGTCAGACAAACACCAATGCCTGCATTCCAGTTTTCCCAAAGATCCAGTGTTTAGCAGGCAAAGCTAAGCCCATAGTCAAATCATCAGTATTTAAATGTACAGCAGAAACAGCTAAAATGCTGCCCTAGGAATTCTCTCTTCTTGCTTTATAATTATATTTTGTCTGGGATTGCTCCTCTTCATCCCATTGTTTGTCTGTATTAGGTGGTAGGAAGGTTGTCCTTTTTTTCCCACATCTATTTTTTTATGAAAAAAAATAGCTAATTCAAAAATAAGGCTGAAAGACAAATACTTAAATCTGAATGTTGAGTATTAGCACAAGAGATTAAATTCTATATCAAATAATTCACCACAGAATGCCAGAATTATTTAGGCTGGAAAAGATCTCCAGTGTCATCTGTGAACTTCCTGAGGATACAATCAACCCCTTTGTCCAGATTATAAATAAAGAGATTTAAAAAGACTGTTATAATTATTTAAATAATAAATAATAATTTCCTGTCATCTCTCCTTGACTTCTGAATCCTGCCTATAGATTCATTTTAGGACATATAGAAAGAATTCAGAGTTTTCTGGACATGTGGCATTGTTATGTTCCACCTTTTTCCTATTAAGAAAAAAAACCCCAAAACCAAAACTACAACCAAAACAAACCAACTGAATCTCCACCCCTGTGTTGTGCATCACTGTCTGACAGAAACAACCACAGAATTTTGCCCTATTTCTGTATTTTTAGCAGCTCTTGGGGCACACTGGGACAGACAAACCAGGGGGTACCTACTGGATAAATATTTCCTTTAACCAAGTAACACTTTTCTGGCTTTAGCACCAAATAATCCCCTCGGAAGGGGACAATCCGGGGCTCGGGGCTGCAGCCGCTGATCTCAGACAGGCGGTCGGAGTGGAGCCCTGCACAGGTCAAAATGTGCCCACAGGAGATTTCCTCACCCTGTGGGAAACAAAAAACACATAAAAATTCAATGTATCTACTAAAAACCACCCAGAGAAACCCCACAAGCATTTATATAAATAAGTTATATAAGGCTGTTCACTGACTCCACAGGGTGGGAGCAGCTACATAAATTCACAGCACACAGGTATGGAGAGCTGCTAAATATTAAACACCTTGTCACCTAAATAAATAAATAAATAAAATCACAAGCTATTGTCTATTTATTTAGCTCACAGTATTTGTTTTTAAATACTATGAGGTTTCTTCTTCAACTGAAAAAGAATCTGTGTAAAAAAAAAAATCAATATTTGGTGGAAAAATGTAACAGATTTTGGAAGCTACTTTTAAATGAAAGAAGAAAAATGGGAGAAAAATGCACCAGAACTAAATTAAAAAGCTACCAGATGGGTTGTAAGATTGTTTTTGTTCCAGATATTCCCTCCTGAAGGTGACAACCACAGTTCCTGGGCAGCTCTGACCTGCAGGAACAGCACCTGCCATGCACCTGTTTTACTGAAGCAGTTCTGATGATAAAATGACAATAAAATGATGCTAAAAGCCTCCTTATCATTTTATGGATGTCAGAGCCCAAAAGTAAACATGAAAGGAGGTGTTTTGTCACCCAGTGAACAAGTCATAAAAGGAGTCCTTGGAAACTCAAGCATCAGATGTGCAGGTAAAGCAGATTAAACGTTAGGCAGCAGAAAGTTACTGTTTATTATTTCACAGCATCATCATCAAATTTGAACATCCCCATTGCTGAGAACTGATTGCAGTTGTTTTAGCAAACTGATCATGATGCTGAAAACCTTTTTTTTAACCTTTTTTTTTAGAGATGATTAATCCACCAGAAAAAAAAAATCTTAAGGAGAAGCAGCTTCCTGGAAGGAATTAAAACTTCTGTCTCACTCTTACCTTTTTGTTCCTAACAATGACTGGGTATTTCAGTCCTGAAATGGAATTGGACAAGAGAAGGAATTACTGGAACAAGTAACAGAGAACTGACAGAACCTTGTCACCAGGAAGGGATTTTCCTCTGGAATATCTTCCAGGTTATGGAACAACTACTGTTGTCATAATTAATGCTGTTGGACATGACTGCATTTATTAATTAATTGGGTTTTTATTCTTCCCTGTCTGTGCCAGCACAGATCAAATCTTCCTTCAGGATAAGGAAAATCCCAAACACAAGAATACACGTGCAAGATCCAGATAAATCTGATTTTAAGAGGAGAGAACAACCTTATTTCTCAATTTTACTCTCACTTTCTTCCATCAGCTTTAAATGTTTCAGCTGAAGGGTGACCTGCCTGCCAAAACAAAATCCAAGCAAGTTTGCTGAATACTCTCACTAACATAATTTTGCCTTTTTTTCTTATCCCTAGGAGACAGAAATGTCATTTCAGTTAAAACAATTACATTTTAAACAAAATCTTTGTAGTAAATGGATGGAAAAAAATCCAGCCTTACCATCTTCACTTTCTGAAGAACTTTCTTTGGCCATCTCCATGTTTGTGACTTCAAAATCAGTCAAGATTGTCCCACCTGCTTCCTGGAAGTCTCTGGCATAGGATTGGGCCACTTGCTTGTAATCCACAATCCCAGTGTAGGGAGAATCAAGGGCCATCAGACCCTGGAAGGGGTTTAAAGACACAGAGGAAGAGTGAAGGTTGGAATATCTCTGCACTGCCATGAGAAGGGAGTGCTGCTGTCTCCCCACATGCTCAGATGGATCTGGAACATGCAAGGAATGTTTTAGGGAGCACATCCAAAATGTTTACAGGAAAAAAAAAAGATAAAAAAAGATTCTTCTCCAGAAAATTTCTATCTGTACCTACAATGAAACAGCACAGGGAATTTATAGCCAGGTTTTCCTTTCAAACAAAGGCAGATTAACCAAAACCAAATCTGTATTCCATGAACTCCACACAATTCTCCTGCTGTGAAAATGCACAGGCTGAGAAGTGCTCCATAACAACCACCCCAACTGGATTGAAACTGGCTTGATCCAAATCCAGACGGGAAGGAAATTTCAGGCTCTTCTGAAGTTCAACCTCAAGGCCACAAAAATATTTGTGTTAAATTAAAAACTGTTATCACCTGAGGAAACAGAGCTCTTCCAAGGGAATGAAAAGTATGGCAAGCCCTTACCCTGCAGAAGGGCTCCTTCTCCTGGATTTCCTTGGCTCCGATGAGTTTCAGTCCCGGGACATTGTTCTGCAGCCCCCTCTCATACAGGGCTTTGAGCCTCGGAATTTCATCGTGTTCCACAGCCACAATCAGCTTGGGGAAAGAAAAAAGAGCCACAGCAGTGAGCAAAACAGAGCCAGGGCAGGTTTGGCATCCAGCTCAAGTAGTACTGGATGAGTGAACAATGAATCCAGTGAGTTAAAAATGGTTGGTGCCCTTAGGTGCACAGAATTCTGTTGCTGAGGAAGCACTACCATACCATGGAGAAATAAAAAATGAATGCTAAACTGTAGTTTAAGCTACTATCAATTGATAATATTTGCCAGAAGCACCCTGAGACTACAAGTCTGCATGTGAAAGAAGAGAATATGAATTTAAAGAACCACTGGGATGCTTTCAGAAGTAAAACTGAAGTCAACCCAAGGTGTACAAACCTCAAAGACCCTCAGTAAGAGAGTAAGGATGTGTTCTGATGTGGTCTGAGGGGAATTGTACCAGTTTCACTTCATTTAGAGTTTGTTCACAGCTATCACAGACTAATGCAGGCTGTGAATTACCTGTGCCAGCCTTGCACAGACCAGGATCCTTCCAGGTCCAGCTCAGCTCTGGCACCTCACAGCCTGGGGGCTGCTTTAGGTAAAGCTTGTAATTCTTCACCATCCTGTCCCCTGGAATGAACACTGCCAGGGAAATGTCATGGAATCATGGAATTGTTGAGGTTGGAAAAGCTCTCTAAGAGTCCAGCCATTCCCCCAGCACTGCCAAGGCCACCACTGACCCACATCCCCAAGTGCCACATCCACACAGCTTTTAAATCCCTCCAGGGATGGGGACTCCACCACTGCCCTGGGCAGCTGTGCCAGGGCTGGACAGCCCTTTCCATGAAGGAATTTTTCCCTATATCAAACCTAAAGCTTCCCTCGTGCAACTTGAAGTCATTTCCTCTCCTCCTGTCCCTATTCCCTGGGAGCAGAGCCCGACCCCCCCTGAGCCCCCTCCTGTCAGGGACTTGTGCAGAGCCACAAGGCCCCCCTGAGCCTCCTTTGCTCCAGGCTGAGCCCCTTCCCAGCTCCCTCAGCCCCTCCTGGGGCTCCAGCCCCTTCCCAGCTCTGTTCCCTGCCCTGGACACGCTCCAGTGCCTTCATGTCTTTGTTGTGAGGAGCCCAGAACCGCCCCCAGGCCCTGAGGGACCCCAGCAGGGCCAGCTCAGCACATGGGCCCTTCCCTGCCCCTGCTGCCACCCTGCTGTTGGTACAAACACACAAATTCAGCATCACCCAGGCTCCAGCTGATCCCTTCAGGACAGGAGCTTTGAGCTGGGAGCAGGCTGTCCCCTCAGGTGTGCTGCAGCACAGATCCATAGTGCCACCCTGTGCCCAGCATGGCAGCACAGGGAGCACGGATGGTTTTCTGCTCTGAGAAAAAACTTGGAATTCAAATTTATCACTCAGGGCCAAAACCTTGGGGTTAGGATAGAGAGTCCTGAGGAAACAGCAGCTCAATGCCCAGTGAGAGCTGGAGAACCTGAACAGAGTGTTAGGAACAACTAGGAAATAGATTCAGAAGTCTGTCTCACTGAGTCTGACCACACCTGGAATGCTGTGCCCAGTCCTGGTTCTCACCTCATACCAAAAATACATTAAATTAGAAATGGTTCAGAGCATGAAGGATGGGGAGAGTCATGAAAAAGCTTCTCTGGGAGGAATGACAGCAAACTGAGATCCATCAGCTGGAAGGTATGATTTGGGGGAAGGAGGGGATTATGTACATTTAGATATTTATGTATAAAATTATGTACAACTTGGAGAGTGTGGAAAAAACCCACAGCCAGGCCTGTGTTGTGACATCCATTACACAGCCTCAGCTTCCAAGGGTAAAGTAGGGAATCACAGGAATGCTGTACCTTCCCACACTGCTTGTAGGGAATTCCCTTCTGGTCACAGTATTTGTAGCAGAGGGCTGCCCCCTGCACACAGAGCTTGGCCTTCAGGGAGCCAGGGGTGTAGTAAATCCCACTGTGGATCACACCACTGTTGTGTCCGCTCTGGTGATGGGCTAAAGAGAAGGAAAAAGGCATTGTTAGAACACATTTGTTCCCACTTAATCACTGCAGCTGTCAGAAAAAGGAGTTAATTGAGGTCCTGCCTTAAATCAGCATTACAAGAGATGATCAAGCGAGAGAACTGCACAATTAATTGTTCCCCTGGCCTCAAAAGGTTACAGAAACACTGACACAGCCAGCCCTGGTTAATGATAATCCATCACAGCCTGCAATATGTTGGATCAACAGGGAAAAAAAAAACCCAAAACCACCAAGCTTTTCCTTCAAGAACAAGCCAATCAAGCAAAATGTTTTACAGGCTAAAATTCATTTTAAAAATCCAATTTTTACCATGAAATACATCCCTTAAGACCTCATCTAACACAGTATCTGTGCAATCCACAATTCCTTTGGAAATGCTGACAGGCCTGGGAGGATTTCTGAGTATTTGTGAACCAGATTAGGTTGCCATTTCCTCTTTGCAAATAGATAAAATAGAGGTGAAAAATATCACAAACATTTTTACTGAAGTGGTTTGGTCAGGTTCTTCTCCCTCTTAACGTGTGGATGCCCAAAGGTCATTCCTGCTTGGCACTCACACAGCTGTTAAGGACTTGGTGTGTGTCTTGGGGATAAAAAGTCATTTTGTATCATTCATGGAACATCTCAAGAGCAATTTACAGCCCGGCTGATGGAGCTATTTAAGATAAGAGCTTGGGCCCATAGGTCCTGTTTGGAGTTAATCACTGATGTCTATCCCTTGGGATTCCTCCAGCTCCATGCAGGACCTGCTCTTGCCCTTCCACAACATGCACCACTCCTTATTCCAGCTGTTCACCCCTCCTGGTCCTCTCTCCTGACATTCCTGTGCTGCTGGAGCCCCAGCAGTCACACCTGCAGCTTGCACACAGCGCAGCAGCAATGCTCAGGATTTTTTAACTTAAAATTCCTAAATTGAAGTCCCAGCAGCGAAGCACAGACTGACAACATCTGCTTCTCCACTGAAGGACACGTCCTTGGGAGAAGGATGGAAGAAATTCCCTGTTAGGGCAAAGCCAGGGGGAGAGTCATAGAATCCCAGGATGGTTTGGGTTGGAAGGGAACTCAGAGATCACCTCGTTCCACCCCCAGCCATGGGCAGGGACACCTTCCACTATCCCAGGCTGCTCCAAGCCCCATCCAACCTGGCCTGGAACACTTCCAGCATGGGAAATCCATCACCCACTCCAACAACAAGGGCAGGTGCTCTCGCACAGCTACTGCCCAAAAGCTGATCCCTCCAGGCAAATATCCACGGAATACTGAGGTTCTGGCAGGGTGTCCTTGGGCACAGCCTCCCCTTGGTCCCTGTCACCTGTCCCGCTCCGTACCCGGCTCCTGCTCCTTCTCCAGCACGACGAAGGCCAGCGAGGGATGGCGCTGGATGAGCTCCCGGGCTGCGGCCAGGCCCACGATGCCCGCGCCCACCACGGCCACGTCGAACGAGCTGCGGGGACACGGACAGGGCCATGGGCACATCCCGGGGAAAGGGAGAGGGCACAGGGGAAAGGGACGGGGGGGGGGGGGGAAAGGACAGCAATAGGGAAAGGGACTATAAGGAATAGAGGGGAGAGGGAAAATGATAGGGAAAGGGGATATAAGGGAAGGAGATATAGGGGAAGGAGATGTAAGGAATAAAGGGCATATAAGGGAGAGGAAAATAGGATAGAGGAAAGGGGACGAGGGTGATTAAAATGGAAAGGAGAAGGGATAGGAGATAAAGGATAGAGGGGAAGGGACTGTGGAAAATATAGGGGATATAGAGGAGAGGAAAAGGGGATAGGGAAAGGTGATATAGCAAACGCAGAGGATATAGGAAACAAGGATAGGAGGAGGGGAAAATGATAGGGAAAAATGATAGGGTAAAGAGATAGGGGAAGTGGATGAGCAGAGGCAAGAGGAGAGGGGAAGGGGATAGGGAGACGGGAAAGGAATAGGGTCAGCGGACAGGGATAGGGATACTGTTAGGGACCAGGACAGCGAAAGAGGGCTGAGGGGAGGTGCGCGGTGTGAGGCGGGCCCGCCCCGCTGTGCCCCGGCCTCACCTGAGCCCCCGGCCCTGGAGCCGCCGGCTCCGCAGCGCCCACAGCGCCGCGACCCCGCCCGGGCCCGCGCGGCCCCGCAGCGCCGCCGCCATCTTGGGGGCGGAGGGAGCGCCGGGGCTGCGTCCGCCGCCTCCTCTTCCTCCTCTTCCTCCTCCTCCTCCTCCTCCTCCTCTCGCTGCCTCTGCTGCTCCCGCTTCCCGCTCCGCCGGGCAGCGCCGCGCCGGCCTCCGGGCAAGGTTCGGCCGCTCGGCCCCGGGGGCTGCCCGGGGGGCGGTGACGGCCCCCCCCCCCCCCGCAGCCGGGCTCACAGCCCCGGTCAGGCCTTGAGGGCGGCACGGCCTCCCCCTGCTGCTGCTGCTGGCGCTCCAAGTAACAGCTCCCTTTTCCCCTCTCCCGTCTGCAAGAAGGTGATGATGGCGTTGGGGACACTTTTGAGGAAGCCGCCGCCGCCGCCGGGCAGTTGTAGAGCCTTCTGGGGATGGCTGAATGCCGTGTTCAACAAGTAAGAGTGAGTCGCTGGTTAATAATTAACTGTCAAATCCCTCAGCTTTTCTGCGCGGTTTGTGAAGCAGAATAATCAAGTCCCTATAATGCAGAAAACGTCTTCTGTCATGAGCACTCCTCTTTGCCCCGGATTGTATGTTGGTTGTTGGCAAGGAGTCATTCCGTACCTGCTTCCCCTTCCAGAGCTGTGACCTTCCAGAGGAAGGCGTCTGCCCTGCCCCTTCCCTGGAACGGCCAAGGCAAGCAGGCTACACGGATCCCATCCCTAAATCCTGATCTTCTTTGACCCCAAAATTCACCTTAACCAGTAGCACAGTTTTGGTCCTTCCTGACATGGAAGGAAACAGTCAGGAGAGTTAAGTCCAGTTGTGTTTGTATTCTTTTTTTACCAGAAAGCATCTGCCACTTAAGTTAAAAAAAAAAAAACAAAACAACACACCAGACTAAGCACCACACAATCCAAAAAATCACCTGTAAACCCTTTTCAGTAAATTACATCCTTACTTTTCTGACTGTGCACATTAGCAGGTATTTGCTGGGGAGCTTTGGTGTTGTCCATGCAGTAACTGTGCCACGTTACAGCCATGCTGTGGGTGCTCTCTGTGTCGTGCAGGGTGGACCATGAGCGCATCCAGGCCGTGGGCCCCGACCGGGCGGCCTCGGAGTGGCTGCTGCGCTGCGGGGCCCTGGTGAGGTACCAGGGCTCTCCCAAATGGCAGCAGGACTACAACGGGCTCCCCACGGGGCCCCCGGGCAAGTACAAGATCGAAGCCATCAACGCCACCGACTCCTGCATCATGTACAGAGGATTTGACTACCTGGGTAATGTACACACTGAGATTAGAAAAATATGCATCAAAATATCAATATTGGCACCATTTTCTCCTTTCTTAACATGATACAGATAAATATTTTTTGGTTTTTTCCCCTTTAAAATGACTCTACAAATATTTATCAGTCCCTAAGGCTTTGCTGGAGGTGTGGTATGAATTGGAAAGACGTTGGGAACTTCAGCTTTTACCTGAGGCATCCGTAGCACTAAGGAAGTGCCACAAATTTCAATGAGTTCATAGCAAAGAGCACTATAAATATTATTTTTCTCCTGCACCGGGGGTTGATTTTGTTGTCTCTGAAGCCATAGTTCTGCTCGTTCTCCAGGCATTTATGATGTCTTCAAAGACAAGTACAGAGCAAGCTCTCAGTTTCTTACAAAATAAGAGATTAAACAAGTGTTTCAGGCGGTCTTTAAATAACAGAAACCAAAATGGGGAACAGGCTGTTTTATTTTTTCATAGGAGGGGACCCTGAATTTCTGGCATTAGCACATTCCTATGTGAGAGTCATAGTTTATTACCCAAAACTGTATAGGTTTTTTTGTTACTTGCCCATTTCAGAGCTCTTTCAATCCTACCAAATTATTAAACCCTGAGATTTTCCTAAATCTGAAGTACCACAAAGGGATTTTAGGGATTCGTAGCCCCATTGTATAAAGGAATGTGTTGCTGGGTTGTTTTAGGGGCAGTTATCAAATTGAGAACTTAACAACCAGCACAGGCTGGTCCTGGAATTCTGAAGCCAATCCTCACGCTGGCCTTTGCAGATGGCCTGGAGCACGTCACGGAGATCAAGCTGGAGAAGTGCATGTACATCCAGGACGAGTGTCTGCAGAGGCTCAGCGAGACCAGCAACCTCCAGAAGAGTCTCCAGCAGCTGAAGATCATTTCCTGTGGGAATGTCACCGACAAAGGCATCCTTGCACTCCACAAGCTGACGTACGTGAGCAGCCATGTGCTTCCATAGCAGCCTGCTCTGGGCTCTTTGGGGCCATGCTGGGTGGAAGGGCTGGAGTCTCACTGTTCCAGGGCCGTTTCACACCTGTGGGGCTGGGGGGTGGCTGAGAATAAGAAATTAATGATCACCTTGGCTTCTCCTCCTGACTCTTCTCCTGCAGCAGCTTTGCAGGGCAGGATTTGACTGTGTCCTGTGGCTTTTAATGTGTCCTCCACCTCACACTGCTTCCTGACACGCCATCCTCTCGTGCCTCAGGGTCTCAGGGCAGACCTGGGTGCTCAGGAATGGGATGCAGTTGGATACTGCAGCTACAAACCCCAAGCATCCAGTTCAGAAACAAACTTCCAGTAGAACCAGTCACCATTTAAAATACTCAAAACAACTGCAGTAGAAAAATTTCTCTAATTTCTCTGTCAGCAGTTCAGTAGTAGTTGCCCATATTATTTTTAAATATTTACAGGAACCTTGAATATTTATATCTGAGTGACCTTCCTGGGATCAGAGAGAAAGAAATGACCTTCCGTGTCCTTCAGCAGGCGCTGCCGAACCTGGAGCTGGAGCTGGATTTGGAATAAACACAACAGCACATAACTGAGATGTCTGTGATTTCCTAGCATTTATCTGACGTTGCATAAATGAAGTTGTAGACACTGCTATGTTTCCAGTGTGGAAATAAGCCCAGCTTTGTCAGTCCAGCCTCAAAAGCTGTATGTGACCTTTCAAGAAATTATGCAATTAAGTTTTATTAAGATCAAACTCGGTGGTGGATCAACAACAGACAAGGCAGGCCTCTGCACGTAGGCATCTCTTGTTTTTCTAGGAAGCTCTGAATACCTCAGTTAGAAGTTTTCAGTATTTTATTGCACAGAAGCAAAGTGCAGAGTGGCAGTGGGGGAACGTCGGTGTGTGGTGTTGCTGCTGTTCCCTCTGGGAGTCTCTTGCCCAGTCGGTGGGTGCTGATTTAATAAAAGAGGTTATGGGTCTTTTTTGTGTTCTTCACACTTTGAGTTTTGTTTGGTTTAAAAGGAGTGATCTGCAGGCAGGCAGGGTCACCTCCTCAGGGGCACTGAGCTGCTGGAGGGAACAGGCTGTTTGTGCAGCCCTTGGATGCAGCCCTGAGCACGTCTTTGCTGTGTGCTGACATGGACTAGAGCAGTTCTATGCAGCTCTGGAGCTGCATCCTCATAATTCCTGATAAATAAAAGTCATTGAGAATTGTTGAGGTTGGAAAAGTCCTCTGAGATCAGGGAGTCCAGCTGTTCCCCCAGCACTGCCCAGGCCCCATGTCCCCAAGTGCCACATCTACACAGCTTTTAAATCCCTCCAGGGATGGGGACTCCACCACTGCCCTGGGCAGCTGTGCCAGGGCTGGACAGCCCTTTCCCTGAAGAAATTTTCCCCAATATCCAATCTAAACCTCCCCTGGCCCAGCCTGAGGCCGTTCCCTCTCCTCCTGTCCCTGTTCCCTGGGAGCAGAGCCCGACCCCCCCTGAGCCCCCTCCTGTCAGGGAGTTGTGCAGAGCCACAAGGTCCCCCCGAGCCTCCTTTGCTCCAGGCTGAGCCCCTTTCCCAGCTCCCTGAGCTGCTCCTGGGCCTCCAGCCCCTTCCCCAGCTCTGTTCCCTTCTCTGGACAGCCCCTCAGTTCCTTTCCTGTGAGAGACTCAAAACTGCCCCCAGGGATGGGAGGTGGGGCCTCACCAATGCCCAGCACAGAGGGAAAGGCTCATCCTTGGGGAGCATTTTCAGTCAAAGCCCTGGTTTTGGTGGTAGGGAAGGGCAGAAGGCAGTGACTCCAAGCAATTAGATGCACAATGCTGTCTCAGACATGGTTTTCCATGTGTAAGGAAACAAAAGGCCAACAAGCACACACAGGACATGGCATCTGTCCCACTGGAAGGGGTTTTACTGCTGTGGAACACAAAATCTGTTGGGAAAACATTTTTGCTCTAAGTGTCAGTAAAAAGAGGATGCTCCTTGCCCAGTAGTAAAACTTTATATAGAGTAAAATACATCCAGTCAATTGGAAAAAGAAGCTACATTTCTTTTATTCAAAATCAACACAGTATTCTGAGATTCCACAAACCCCAGTCGTTGTAATACAAACACTTAGGTAGAATTCCTGCCTGTGTCTGGCCAATGTTATAAATTACATTCATGATTAGTTTTGATAAAAACATTTTTGTAACTCCAAGCAAGTGCCCTGACTCTTGTCAGAAGCAGAATTCAAGGAGGAAGCTTGCAGGAGAAGCTGTGGGAAGACTAAAAAAACAACAGGGTTATTGTTGCTCTGTTTCCCTGGGTGCTGTGCCTGTTGAGCCTGTGAAGGCACTGCCAGCACTTTGAGACCTCTGAGCTCTGTCAGTGCAGGAGGGAGCCAGGTGTATCCCTGGAGCTGAGAACTCCCTGGAGCAGCCAGGCAGCCCCTCTCAGCGGGGCCTGCACCAACACATCTTCCACCCCATCAGCAGCTCAGTCACAGCTCCTCACAGAGCAGGGACTTGAGCCTGGGCTAAAGCAGGAGGGACTGATGTATTCAGCAAGGCTGAGTTCTCCTGCCAGGTCTGAGATGGGGGTGACAGGCCAGAGTTTTATCATTCACACTGTAAGCACTGGGTTGGGTCATTCTGAATGAGGAGGCAATCAGCAGTTAAAGAAAAACGTATTTGCCTTTGTACACAGAACACTGAGATGAGCTTGGAGTTCTTTCTGCATCACTTCCCCTCCATCAGTGGCCCAGAGCAGAGGACACCCCACTCTACATGTCCTAACTTTTAGTAATTTAGTTTTCCATTGCGTATCCTCTGTTTATAAATCCTGGATGACTTTGAACAACTGAATTTTGATCTGTCCCCATGTCAGATGTTTGGGAAGTGGTACTTTGATTTCCTTGTCTTGCAGCAGTTCTTCTTGCTGTCCAGAGCTGGGAGAACGTTGCTGCTGGTCAGCTGAGGCAGGTGCTGTAACTAAAGGAAAAGTTACACTGTGTGTATTTGTTTGGAATGGAAATAAAGCCTGCATTTCCTTTTTCACTTGGAATATGAACTATTCCTACTGTAATCCTCAGTCCTACTGTACTTCTCAAGCTCAGAGTCATGGATTGGGGTTCTGTGACGGACTGCAACGAGAACCACTCATGAAAGAATTTCTTTAGGCAAGAAAAAAGTGCTGTTACATCCCAGGACACAGAAATGGAAGAGGCAAATCAGGAATTGACACTTTGGAGCAGTTCTCCATCCCTCGCCTCCAACTTCCCAGCTCAGCTTTACAGCTGCCCTGGGGAATGTTGCTCACAGGAGTAGAGAACTGTGGAATGAGTTGCATTGTGAGGCTGGATTTGGGGACTTGGGATGGAGACTGAAAAAGCCAGAGCAGCAGGGAGACGTTTGCTTGGCAACTCCAGCTGCAGAAACACCCAGTGCGTGGGGTACCGTGGGGAACTGAGCACGGGATCGTGTCCCATCAGCAGTTACAAACAGAAGTGGTGTTTATTCTCTCTCCATATTTCAGTATTCAAAATTAAACCAGCCCCATGAGTGTTTCCAGTTTGTTCAGCCCTCCTGCTGCTCTTTGTCAGGAATGCACATTCCTGGATGAACCTTGTCGTGCACAGGGCTGTGCTGTTCATCCCCAGTGCCCCATGGAGCTGCAGTGCAAAATCCACTTGGTATGAGTTACTCTTTAGCCAGGGGGGTTGTTTTCTTCTCAGATTAAAACCAAGACCAGTTCAACACCTCCAGCTGCCAGCAGAGCCCACCCTCTGGAGCCAGCAAATGAACCAGCCCCTTTAGGCACGGAATACTAAATAGTATGGAAACCTTACCCCTGGCATGTGCTTCCGAGTCAGCCTGGCTGCTTTCTGAGTGCTTTTTTCATGTTCTTTCCCCAGCTCTGCTGCCTCCCTAAAGCTGTCAAAATAGGGGTGCTGCAGCAGCTGCTCACAGGTCTGCCTCTCTGCAGGGTCCATCCGAAGGCAGCCCTGAGCAAAGATGGAGGAGCACACAAAACACTCAATAGGTGGCTCTGCACAATTCCATCTGCTCCCCACAGCCAGTGAGCATTCCCACAGGTATATGTGTTAATCAGTTTTTTAATGATTCTAAGAGTAGCTTTTGAGAGTCAGCACGAAGCTTGAGGAGCAGCTAATTATCCAAAAATTGCAAAAATTAATCATGGAATGGTTTGGGTTGGAAGGGACCTTAAAGATCATCTTGTTACACCCTCCTGCCTTGGGCAGGGACACCTTCCACTATCCCAGCTTGCTCCAAGCCCCGTCCAACCTGGCCTTGGACACTTCCATGGATGGGGAGTCCATAACTGTAGTAGGAATTGTAGCTCGAGGAACAGGTGCAATCACACTGGGTAGCAAACCAGTTGTTTTTCAATGAATCTCTGATAACTCAGTCTCAAACTCTCACACCAGATGACATTTGTTTATCTCAGTGCAGGGCTCCTCCACAACTGCAGTTTTCTTACCTTCATGAGAGACAGAGCAGAGTATGAAATGTTGGGGAATTTCATTTCTAATGGCTCCTGGAGGGAAAAAGACAGTGAGTGGACTTATATGAGCAAACCTTTCATCCATCAGGGTACCAAGACCCAGCTTTCCACAGGAACAGGACCTGTTCCTCACAAAAGGCCTCCATCACTCCATGTGCTCAGAGGCCTGGCATCACTGAGGATGTGCCACCAGAAATGGAGGAAAGCAGCAGAGATTAAACATTTTTTGACTGCTTTTACACAGGCTGTAAGTTAAAATGTCATGAGAGGTTCAGCCACCTCCAAATAATATTCTGGTGCTCACTGGCAAAGTAGAGGACAAAGCTTTTGGATAGGGATAAAATGCTGCACAGCAAAGGAAGGACTGGGCAGGCTGGGGAAGGGAGGGAAGTGCAGCTGGAAGCAGCTCTTACCATGCTCTCTGGGTCTGGAATTCTTACCCCACTGAAGAACTGGTTGGTGCTGAACACTTGCTGGTGCCTGGGAATGAGATCCCCTTCGACCAAGAATTTAAAAAAAAACCAAACAACCAAATTTGGATTAATTTGCATAATTTTTTAGCGCCTTCATTGAACAAGGTTGTATCCTCTAACAAAATGATGCCATCCAAGAGACCACCTGAAGAGGTGGAATAACACCAAGTGAGCCAAGGCAACGTCCTTTTGAGACACTTAATGTCCACTTTGGCCATCAGTGATCCCACACCCATGTGACTGTGCTGAAGGAAAGGCAGGGCCACAAGCATTCCAACTTCAGGAAAATTTAACTCCTTTTGGGTGAAATTCTCTTTGGACACCCCTGAGGGTGCTGTAGAGGAAAGAGTTGGAACACAGCCCCACCTGAACCTGCTGTAGCTTTTCCCCAAGCCAGCTATTTTTGAAGCTTAGAGCAGCTCAGAGTGAGGAAAATGTTAAAATCAAATCCGTAGCAAAGGAGCCAGTACAATGCCAACCCCCATAATGGCACGGCTTCAATCAAGGAGCTTTGCTCTGTGAACACTGCCTTAGTCCAGCACCTGGATCCAACAATCCAATGGGAATCTCTTCTGGCTGAAACCCTATCATTAAAAATAAATTATAACTGCCTAACACTGGCATTAATGAATTCTGGAGGATGAAGCAGTGATGAACTATTTTTCCAGCTAAGGAGCTTATCTGTTTAAAGCCATTAGCCACCTTTGTAGTTCTATAAACTGCTCAGTTAAAATTGCAACTCTGTTCATTCCAACTAATTTCAGTCAAAAGTGGGGGGTTGTTTGTTGTCACCCAAGAAATCAGATGTTACACACCAAAATTGAAAAGAATCAATGAGACTGAATTTGTTTAAGTGTTATGGGGGATAAGGGCTCTTTTATCTAACAAATAAATACTGAGTGGCTCCTTAAATTCCTTGAATAACAACAAACACGTGGAACAGACAAGCTGTGATGTTCACACTCCCCTTCCCAGGAACACAGCCATCAACAGGCACTGACAATGCTCCTGAGACCTCCAAAGCTGGGATGAACCAGATCTAGCTGTTCACTGACCACTTTGCTTGGTACCAAACCCTGAAAAACACCTGGATCTTTCAAACCTTTATGGAAAGCATTCCCGGTCCTTTCTGATACAGGCACCTCATTGATTTTGTCTCTGGAGACAGCTGAAGAAGTTTCTGTGCTCCCCCATCCCAGCAGTCACTGAACCACCCCAAGGGACCAGGAGGGGCATCCAGTGGTCGCAAAACACATCCCACACCTTCCCTAATTTACCTAGCACCAGACCCAGCTTCCCAGAGGCCAGCACTGCTAGGGAGAGTGGAGGAATGGTTCCAGGCAGCCTGCAGGACACGATCCTGCTTCCTCAGCCTGGTCCACTGGGAGCCTGTTAACACACGGTCCGTCACGCCAGGAAAACCCAGCTTGTTCTTAAGCACAGGAACCCCTCAAATAAACCGGCACCTTCTAAAGGTAGAGAGATCTGCTGCTTCGCCCCGGGCTGCTCCCCCTTCCTTCCAGAGAGGCCATCCCTCTTGGGCACGCTTTGCCCCTGCCAGAGGCGTGGCTGCCCGGGCACACTCACCCAGCGTTCTGCGGATGAGGTACAGCTGGTCCGCGTCCGACTTGCCCGGCCACAGCGGGACCCCGGAGAGCAGCTCGGCGAAGACGCAGCCGATGGCCCACACGTCCACGGGAGGGCCGTACTGGGTGTCCCCCACCAGCAGCTCCGGGGAGCGGTACCACCTGGTGGCCACGTAGTCGGTGTAGTAGTCACTGGGACCGGCTGGGTTGGGGACAGGGGAGAGAGACACAAAGAGGAAGGTGGGATCAGAGCGATGCAGACCAGCCCTCCTGGGCAGGCCAGAGCTGCAGGAGCAGGGTGAGTCACTGGCCACTGGCAGAACCCAACTCTGGAAACACTCAGGATCTGGCAAAAATCAAGACCATGTTTTCCTCCAAATGTAAATGTGCAGAGCTCCACAGCAGGGCCCTGCAGGCAGCCAGTGGGCAGTTCTCAGAGCCCGTGTGATTTGTCTGAAGAGGAGCTAAAAAAAACCAAATTAGGTTTTTTTTTTTACAATGGAAAATGTGAAGCCATTGTTTGCAGAGGCAGCCAGAGGGGCTCTTCCTGCCAGGGAGCTCCAGCTGTGTCTCCAGCACTGCATAAACAACGGCTGGGCAGCTCCAAAATGCCCAAGGCCGACTTCCATCTCCCAGTGCCAGCACCTCCAGCGGCTCAGCTGCCCCAGCAGGGAGCTCAGCTTGTTTACAGATGTCACCTCGGGGTCTGGGCTCCCTCCAGGTTTGGGAATCTCTACCCAGCCTTTAGCAGAGCTTCCCCGGGAAAACACACAGCCTTGTAGGATGATTTGCAGTGCATCAGACACACCCACACAGGTGAGTGTTGGAATGGCTCATCCTACACTCCAAGTACATAAAGAGTCAGCACTCACTCAGTATTCGAGCAAATCCAAAGTCACAGAGTTTGATGACCGAGTGCTTTGTTATCAGGATGTTTTCTGGCTTTACATCCCGGTGGATGCACTGGAAGCAGTAAAAAAAAAGCAAGGTTAGAAGTATTTAACCTGGTACTCAGATAAATTCAGCCACACCCCCCTCACACACAGTGCCAGGCAGTTATTCCTGCTGAAAGAGAAGATGGAAGGATTTCTGAACTGCAGGACAATGACCTGTCCATAGCCCACCTTTGGGAGGAGACACTGTGCAGGCTCCCAGCTTCAGCTGCCAGCTCTGTATCCCCTGGAAGACACAGAGTCAGCTCCCTGAACCCCCTGGGAAGCTCCTGGTGAATGATTTTGCTGGCAAAGCTCAGCAAGAGCTCTGCCCAGCACAGCTGAGAGACATCCAGAGCTGTGTCCAGCTTTGGGATCCTCAGTAGAGGGAACATGTGGCTCCAGTGAAGGCCACTGAAATTTAAGGGATTGGGGTGTCTGATATCCAAGGAGAGGATGAGGGAGCTGGGACCATCGAGAAAAGGCTCCAGGGGAAACTCTTCAGTGTGCATCAATACCTGATGGGAAGGAGTAAAGGAGACTGAGCAGAGCCCATGGGCACAGACTGAACACACAGGAAATTCCATTTAAACCTAACCAATTTATCTTTTTTTACTGAGAGCATGGCCAGACACCCAAACAGATTGCCCAGAGTCTGTGGAGCCTCCAGCCTTGGAGATACTGAAATCCTGACTGGAAAATTTTCTGAACAGCCTGTTCCAGCTGAGCCAGCCTGACTGGGAGGGTTGGATGAGAAGATCTCCAAGAGGCCCCTTCCAACATCAGCAATTTTGTGATTCTTTGGAGATGACCTTGCCCTTCACAACATCTGAATTTCAGCTTGGCAAAGAATTTCTGTTGATCAAACTAACAAAGACCTTTATCTCTTTTGCTCTACTCAACTCACTGGGGTCTCACTTGTTGTCCCTCTCCCATCATCACCTCAGAGCAAACACCTTGGACTTTCCTTGCCAAGGTGGTGGTAAATCCTTGTGTCTCCTCCTGAGGGCTGAAATGCTGCTTATTAAACCAGTGTCACAGAGTTCCAGAAAGGGCAGCTGCATAAAACCTCATTACCTGTGATCTACAGCAGGTCAGGCTGCAGCATCCCATTGTTCCCTCTGCTCTCAAACTCCATTAATTCTTCCAGACTGAGCAGGGGAACNTGAGTTGGTAAGGCAGGTTCCTAAAGGTCAGCAGCAGTGCAGGGCCCAGGGATCACACAAGGATGCATTCCCATTCCTCCTGGAAGCTTGTCTAAGGTCATTAGAGCAAATCATTCCTTGACAGTCAACCCAAGGGGCCTGTGTGACAGTGAAGGCAGCTGTTGTGGGTATACACCAATGTTTCAGATGTGCTTCCTGTTGAAAACAGGAAAATCCCCCTGACTCCATCCCATGAAAGTTCTGGAATCAGGAAAGTGCCAACAGAATCCCCTCTCCTCCAAGGCCATGTTCCAGCAATGGTTTGTGCTGGTCAGGGGACTCACATTGTGTTTGTGGCAGAAGTTCACAGCCTGCAGTGTCTGCCAGGTTATGCTCTTCACCAGGTACTCTGGCACCCTGTTGGAAAAAACACAGTTGTATTTTGGCCATTAATAATAACTCCACTGCTGCAGGGAAAATGAGTGCTGACATTGTAGAGGGATCTTTCAGCAAAACCATCAGGGGAGCCAGGAAACACTTCCAAAGCCAGTCAGTGCAACGGGACACGAGGATTTATGGCAGCTGAAGTGTGACTGGGTCTGGTGCCACCGTCACAGCCAGCATGGGCTGCCACTGTGACCACACAGCAAAGGGAGTCCATATCAGATCCTGTCCTATGGCTGAGTTTAGCATCCACCATTCCTGGCAGTCCTGAAATGCCAGCAGGAATTTCTCCCTCAGCAACTCTCAGGGCTGGAACTGCTGGAGTATCCATGGTATAGATACATGGAATGCTGCCATAGCAGTGATTGTCCAGAGTGGAGAGGTGAAAAATGGGCCAGGGAAGGCTGTTCAGACAAGAGTATAAAGCTCTGCTTTGGTCTGGATCCTTCTCCTTCCCTCCCACAGCTGGCAAGCACTTCCCAGGTTCCTCCTCTCCTTTCTTTCAGTTACTGGGCAACGGTCCTTAAACTTCCTTGGCTGTCTGTAATGACCTTCAACAAGGAAAGGCAGAGGTGACAATCTTGGCATTTTATTTCATGTGTTTAATGCTGAAAAGCTTCTGACCCCTCATAAAGAAAAAAAAACCTACCCAAAAATAAACCAAAACAATGCAAGCCTGAGTTTTTCTTTCAAGCCTGGCTTTCACTTTCTGCTGCCAGTGGGACACAACAGTCTGCTGACACTGCTGTGGCAACACTAGAGATTCCTTCCAGAAACATCCCAGAATGATGGGAGTGCTGCTTTGACAGCTTGAAAAGGGGACAGAGTTGGTCAAATGAGCTGGAAACAGCACATGCCCACCCATCTTAACCTGACCACAAAGACTTGACCCTCTGCCCTAGCAAAGCTGAAAAGCAAAGCATGCAGCCAGCTGTCACACGTTCCTTCCCACTGGAGCTGTTCTCATGAACAGTAAGCAAATGGGAAGCATTTCCCTCAAAGAGAGTTATCCACCCCCTCTTCAGATTCCAGGTGAACAGGTTCAAAGTGGGGTGACAGCTGCTCAGCAGCTCACAAAGCTCTCCTGGAGCTCCTCACCGGGGAGAAAGGGAAAAAAATAACAGGCTCTTGTTTACTCAACCCCCAACCAGTCTCCTGCAAGCAATTCACTTAGCCCCAAGCCTGTGATTTATGGACTTCTGCTTAGCATTTCCACAGCACCAAGGCACCATGGATAATTAGGGACAATGTATTTAATGGGAGTGTCATTTACAAGGACAGAACAAACCCTGTGTGTAGCTCACACTTGGTGCAAGCACCTGTTTGAAAAGGAATTTTTGCAGAGAGGTACAGGCACAGCTCCTGGGAACTCCTCACTCTGGAGGGCTGAAAGTGTTCAAAACTCTAGATGTGGCACTTGGGGGAAATAGTTTAGTGGTGGATTAACAGTTGGACTCGATGGGCTTTTCCAACCCAAACAACTTTACGAGTATTTGGGTGCCCAGTGACCCTGCCCCAGTGCCCACGGGGATGGGGGCAGTGGAAGGAGCAGGACACAAGCTGCTTCCAAGCCCTGGGGTTCGCTGCTCCCCCACCAGCCACAGCTCTCCCAAATGCTCGGCTCAGCACTCCCGTCTCCGCGGTGAGCTGGGCTGGGAGGGAACAAGGCTCCTACGCCACTCCTGTGGATGTCACTGCCAAACCACAGCAACAGAGACAGTCCTGGGCACTGGGCTGAGAAACCTCTGCTGTAATTAATGAAATTCCTCTGGAAAGCCACAGGGCAGCAAAGACACGGGCACCCCGCCCCCTGTGCTCAGAGCTCCCGGGGAGAGGGGCCACTCACCCGCGGGGGTGCTTGTCCAGCTCATGCAGCACCGTGTGCTCGCAGTACTCGAACACCAGGTGCAGCCTCCGCTTCCTCCTGAACACCTCCAGCAGCGTCACCAGGTTGGGGTGTTTGAGTTGCTGCAACACACAGGGAGTGGACTGGTCAGGAACTGCACAGTGGGAAGGTGTGGGGGGGACAGATTTTTCCTGCAGGGTCACAATTCCTTAAGATGAATCCTTTCTACATGCACAGCACGAGGTGAAGCACAGCTCAGCTACAGCTCAGCCTCTGTGTACTTATTTTGGGGGCTGACCTAAATGGGTGGGCAACAAGCCCTTCCCAGTGTCTCATCTAGCCCTGCCCTCCAGCAGTGGGAAGCCATTTATCCTTGTCCTTGGATACTGGGAAGGAATGTAGGGTTGCTGGCTGTGAGGATGCTGAGGCCCTGGCACAGGGTGCCCAGAGAAGCTGTGGCTGCCCCTGGATCCCTGGAAGGGGATCCCAAGGTTGGACGGGCTCAGAGCAACTTGGGATAGTGGAAGGTGTCCCTGCCCATGGTGGGAGGTGGAATGTGATGATCTTTGGAATCCCTTCCAACCCAAACCTTTCTGGGATTCTGTGGTTTTAAGACTCTGCAACTTCTCACCTCCACCTCCCTTGGCTCCTGGCCACAAAAATCCCTTTGTCTGCAAGGTCTTTACTGTGCAGAAAAATGATTTATCAGGCCCATCATTTTTTACTGGTGAAACATGATCTCACTCCATCTCTAACAAACAGGAGTTACTTAAGCCAGGAAGTGCCTCAACAAACAAACAAACAAACAAACTGTTACTATTTACAGAGAAAAAGCTGAAAAGAGCCAAGCAGGTCTGCACTTGTTAAAATCAACAGTGCCCCAACACAGATCCGGCTGTCCCTGGCTGTGGTGGCTTTGGGTCCTTAGGGATAATGCCGTTCCCATCTGCTTTACAAGAGACTTCTGCAATTATTATTTTCTTTTTCAGATTTTTAATACCACTTAAATCTTAGTGTCTCTCTAGCACTTTTTACTGAAATGATACATGTCCTCTGTTTACTTTGGGTAGGAGAAAAACTTAGGTTGCTTCTCCCCAAAATCTAACTGAAAAGTAATAATGTTTTTTTCCTAGATGATTGTTTTCCTAGGATAGCAGGTGTACAAATCATGAGCACCCTGGAAAAAGTGCAAAGGGAACAGTTCCCATTTCCTGGAGCACACAGCTGAGGGTACTGTGTGCCATCCCCCAGCAGCAAGTTTGTAACAAATAAAACGAATCTTTTTTTTTATACACAACACATTTCTAAAGCCTCAGGAAACTATGGAGACCAAATGAACACACGAGTTCCAAAAGAGATGGGACAGAGTCCCAACGGTCTGCAAATGTCTCTAAGCATGAAGCAACAGGCACAACCTTTGGCTGCAGAATCCTTGCCCAGAAGCTGGGAGTGTGAAAGGAAACCTTACCCGATCCTCTCCCCCTTTCTCCCGGGTGTCCTATCTCTGCGTGCTTGATAGACCTGGGGTGTGACTCACTGCAGATGCTCCCGTGCTTTTATTTCATCGCGAAAATAAAGCCAGAGGCTGAAGGAGTGACCCATTTCTGTGTGAGGATGAGCTCTCACAGAGAAGTCGGGAAAGGATCAGCAAAGACAAGGCACTGCCTTGGCTCACTGGTGCCGGTTCTGCTGTCGCTTCCACGTGTGAATACTCCACCCTACACAGCCCCTGGCATTCAATCCACAGCTGGATCCTGCACAACCAGGGGCTCAGAAAGGGCACTTTAAGGAGGAACTGAGGCAGATTTATCTACAGGGGAGCAAGGATAGCTGGGTCCCCTGGCTGTCCCCCTCCTCAGGCTGCCTAGCCTCACTTTTTACTCATGTGTTTTTACTCCAACCGCTCTGGGGAATCTCCTGGACGCAGAGGGGTCTGTGACACACACCAAGGGCAGAGCTGTGCCCACACCGGCCAGGACATCGCCGACTCCGTGGGGGACAGAGCCTGGATCGATCGCCCCGTGCAGGACACACCGTGAGGGCTCCGATGCTGCTCCTGCAGCAGCCCGCAGGCAGCCGGCGGCTGCTTCATTGCCGCGTCCCACCCGCACCTGCCCGGGCAGCATCGCCTGGCCTCACCATCCCTGGACAAGCGGGTCGGACATTCCCTGGCACCGGCTTTCTCCCAGAGGAACTGACCGACCTGGGCACACTTTATGATGCTTCTTCACACCCGCCTCTTTGTTTACCCCCTCACGACACCCCATCACCTCACAGATGCCCTCATGCCCCGTCTCTTCATGGCAGCCCTCACACCCCGTCCCCTCACGTCACTCTGTCCCCTCACTGCTGCCCTCACACCTTGCAGCCTCACAGTGTCCCTTCATAAATATCCTCACACCTTGTCCCTTCACGCCCCGTCCCCGGCAGCTCCCGCAGGGCTCGCCGCTCCCCGCCGGGGCTCGCCATGGCGGGCACAGCCCGTGCCGGCAGCGGGCTCCGTCCCGCCGCAGCCGCCCACCTTGAGCATGCGGATCTCCCTCAGGGCGATCTTCCGGATCACCGGGTCTTCCTCGGACTCCAGGAACTTCTTGATGGCCACGATCTGCCCCGTGTCCTTCTTGCGGCACTTGAAGACGACGCCGTAGGAGCCCTCCCCGACCTTGCTCAGTTTCTCGTAGCGCTCCATGGCCGGCGCGGCCCCGCCGCCCTCCGCCGCCGCCTCAGCGCCGAGCCGGGGCGGGCCCCGGGCGGGGGAGTCTCCCTGGCGGGGACAGCCCCAGGAACCGCCCCGGGGACACCGCGAGGGCCGGGGCGGTCCCCGGGGGTAAGGGAAGGAGAGCCGGGCATCCCTATGGCTGCTGCCGGGGCCCCACGCTGACTCCGCACCTCACGATTCTCCTCGGGCTTCGTGCCCCGCAGGGCTGAGTTCATGGAATCAGGGAACCACGGCATGGATTGGGTTGGAAGAGACCTTAAAGACCATCCGGCTCCACCCCCCTGCCAAGATCGTGTTTTCTTTGCCCCTCTCTGCTTTTCCAGGTTTTACTCCGTTTTCCTGCAGGGTTGGAAGAGGGAGCCTTCCACAGGGTCTGTCAGCCTCAAGCAGCGCCCTCACCTCTCTCTGGTACCTGGAGGTTTCCCTGGAACATCTCCCCACTGCACGGTTCCAGTAGCTCAGGTATCTGTCACTGAACGGGCTCCTGCCAGCAGCCACACCTTTCCGTCGAGCTTTTCCATCCCTGACCTTCCCGTTCCCTTTCCTGGTGCCCCTGTCTGGGTCCCTGGACCATCATCCCTTTCCTCATCCCCTGACCAAGGTGGCCTTTTGTGGTGGTAGTTGCTTCCAATATTAGATCTAAATATAAGTGTGGGCATCCCACTCCATCTCACACTTCCTCCCTCCCCAGCCCTTTCCTGAGGTGTTTCCCCACTCAGAACAAAGATCCACTCATCATTTTTCTTCCCAAGCCACATCCATCAGGGATGTGCAGTCCTCACATTCCAGCTGCCAAGACTGACCCCCCAGAGATAAATCTTCTGCAGAGGAGGAATATTGCTGTGCATTTATTTACCAGTAACTGGCAGTTCTTTGTGTCGTCCAAAGACACCTTCATTACATTACTTTTTCAACCTCCTTCTCCCTCTACCTCAGCAGATCCCTGAAGATCTGGGATACAGGCACAGCACCTGAAGCACCTGCAGCAAACAGCCAAAGTGTGAGGAGCACAAGGTGTAAACTGCTCTAGATCCTGCCGAGCCTGAGCCGTGTGTTTTCCTACTCTAAGCAGCCCTTTGAAACCTGCCAGCCCCTGCTCTCTTCCCAGGTACAAGGCAGGCAGCCTCTGCTTTTCCAGCCAGACAGCTGAGTGGTTCCTTGGTGATCCCAGGTGACTGGCAGCAGCGCTGGGCCAGGAATAATTTGCCCCAGCTCCTCTGATTTCTCCCTCCTGCGCTACCCCGCTGTCTGTGCGAGCTGCCGCTGGCTCCCAGCAGTCTGTAGGACAGAGAACAGCGGCGCCAGGCCCTTCCCACAGCGGCCACAAAACCCGGAGAGCGTCGGGATTCTCCCGAGATTCCTCGGACAAGGTATTGTTCCCAGCGAGCCACCACACCGAGGATCAAATAAAGCAGTTTATTTGGCATAGACTGAACTGCAACAGAAATTCCCGTGGAACAAAGCCTGGTTACACAAACTGAACGAGTGCAGTTAAGAGTCTCAGTTACACTTAACAACTAAAGAAGATAAAAAAAAGCACATTTCAGAGTCTCCCAGTCTTGTCCTTTCCATCCAGAGACACCGTGGCTCACTGATGCGTTGTACCTTTCTTCTTTAAAGAGATGTCAGCACAATTCCAGCTGTATTTTTCACTTGCAAGGAATTTGGTTAGGAAATCCAAAGAGATTAATCCACAGACTGCTCTTCCCATGCTGTTTGTACTTCCAAGAGCTCTGGGAGCCTGTTCTAAGGCTTTCGAGTGGGGTACATGACCTCGTGCATCCAGTAATTAAAACTTTGATAATAGTTGAGCAAGGAAGGAGGGGCTGAGCAAGCTTTTGCTTCATAACCCTCGAGCTCCTCCCTGTTAGGCTTTCTCAAGCCTGGTTTTAATTCCACAAAGATACAGACAATACCAGACTAAATTAAACAGTCAAACACAAATTATACTGATCAGAGTCACCGAGGTTGGCAGGGTTGACTTTTGAACACGCAACTCTGCTCTGTGGTACAGAACAAAAGTGAGGTTTTGCACTAGGAAACAGCATCTTGCAGATCATGCCAAAAAATGCCACTGTCTATGAAACCAGCAGAAAGCATTTCACAACATGCCATTAGAAATGCTTCAACAGCTAAAAAAGGTTTGATTAAATGAGGACTTTCCTAAAGTTTATTCTTTATGTTCCAGCAAAACACCAGTCATTTGTGTCAAAGAAAAATACTTTCAGCTCGTTATTTCTGCATGACAGTGTCATGACCTAAGAGTTATTTACTCCAGTTATTCCCCATAAATACTCAGATTTTATTTACAGGTTTCTCTAGTCTTTTAGAGATATCTCCTTTAAGTGTTTTCAAAGATGAAGCTGAAATTATCTTCTGTAGTGAATGAGGTAAATTAAAAAGTGTTTGCTCTACAATATCTACACCTGGTGCTTCACTTCTCCTTAAGTTTTGTTTTAAAGTCCCTGGTAGACCAGGAGTGGCACCATTTGAGGTTAATCACCAGTCATTGTTATCTGTGGAAAAGTCATTTCAATACTAGAGAACTCCTTTAAGAGACAAAAATCACACGTCCTGCTTTTAATGCTGCTGATCTGGTTCCAGCTGACCACCCTTCCAGCACATTTTTCATGCTCCGTGGAGTGATTTTTAAACTTTATCTGTACACTTCCTACTTACTAAGCTTTGACACAGTGTCACAACTGAAAACCTCGACTTGATTTGGATGTCAAGCCAGCAAGAATTAGTTTTGAATGACAGTGGCTAAAATGTTAAATGTGTGCAGGGCTGTTTTTCCCTGTGGACCTTCCCACCTTGCAGCTGCCCTGAGTAAGGAGACATCCCTGAGCCATCACGTGGGCCCAGACAATTCCCTCCGGGTTAAATTACGGATCAGAGCCCGGTGCCAACGCAGCCAACACAGCACCAAAGCCCTCCCAGCTGCCACACACCTTTACTGCTCTCTTCACAACACCTGGGAATTGCAGCCTCTCCTTCCTAGGCAGCAGATCTCAGGAGCTCAACAGGCAGCAGCCTCCTGCAGCATTTAATTAAAAAACCCCTTCAATTCAATTGTTTCTGAGCTGCTACTGCACCTGCCCAAGGACTGTTCACATCAAAGCCAGCAGGGTAATGTGAGGTAGTAAAACCAGATGCTCCCCTGGAGTCAGTCTATATTTAATGGTACCTCAAGAATTTTAATTAAGGAGGAAGACAAAAGGAACCGATGCGACTCTTCAATGGAGAAAAAGAAAAAAAAAAGCAGGTGACCAAACAGGGAGAAAGTGATCAAAGCTTGGATATAGAATATTGGTTCTTATCATGCTTATTTACACTACCCAGCTGGGGCAGCAGCCCTTCCCAAAGCATGGCTGGCAGCAGCTGGAATGCTGCTCAGGCTCAGCTGTGGCTCCAGGCTCCCCTCTGGAATAGCATAAATAAACCACACGTCGTGGGCAGTCGGATACATGATACTTTCATTCATTAAGGATGATGACCTGCTACAATTTCCACTTCATGTCACAAGGCTTATCCCTAATTTATGAAAATAAAGCATATATGTTTTGTACATTTTTATATATATATGTATAAATATATATATAAAAAATACACGCTGCCAGTCAACTTCACACACGTGCACACACACACACACACACACACACGTGGATATTGTACACAGCCACCCAGGAGCAACAAGTCTGATATCAATATTCTACTTTTTGCACACACCCCCTACATCTAGGAAGTAAGAAAATCCCTTTTATGGCAATTCTGCAGGCAGAAAAATCAGTACAAAATATTTTGTTGTACAAAACTGCATTTTTTTTTTTTTTACAAGATCACCCAACACGGTAACACGACCCTCAGTAATGCACTACATCCCTACAAGGAAAAAGAATAATCAAATCTTTATACAATTGTAAAAAAAAAAATAAGCTGCTCTGCAACCTTCCTTTGCTAAAAGTTAGACATTACCCCATCCTAGCAGCAGATTAATAAATAAGGATTAAATAGTCTATTATACAAAGCCATACCCAATGGCAGATTTAAAACCAAAAAGCTTTGCAGATACTTTCACTTCCTACACAAATCTTTGTTTTATTAAGAATAAGACTCAGTATAAAACAGGGCAACAGCCAGCACTAGATCTGTATCTACAGAATAAAAGGAAAATCCAAGGGAAGGAAAATATTTAACAGTTTATGGCACCTTTACTGCAGAACACGTTTCAAGGCTCTGTTTCCCTAGAACTAATGAGTAAAGGGCTCTTTATCTCAGCTTTTATTAAGCAAACTCGATATAACCAACCACACAGTGGCAAGAGACAGAACCAGCTGTTCCCAGCTGCAAAAATGGATTGATTCCCACCCCAAAAACCAACACAATTCCGGTGTCAAGACCAGAAACGGCAAGTCCCGGTTTCCTGGCGCTCCTGGCTTCCAGTGTGGCCAATTCCCTCTGCTGGCTGCTGGGGGAGTGTGCTCAGTAACTGTTCTCATGTCCAGCCAAGATGTAGAGGTTGCTGTGAGCTGTGGGGTTCTCCGTGGGCCTGCTCTCCAGCACAACCACTCTGCAGCCAAACACAAAGGGGATCCACGTGGTCAGGGGCAAAAAACAGCTCCTGGGGTAACTCCTGAGGAGGAAACTCAGGGGGTTGTATAGACTGGAGATAGAGGTTCCCATAAGTACCTTGGGTGTTTCATTCTTTAAACAATTCCCTCAATTTCCAGCATCATTTCTGATAAAAACACTGAAGGACAAGATATAGTTGGAAGGGCTGGAACTGGATTATCCTTCCTTCCAACCCAATCCATTTTGTAGTTCCATGAGCCTGAATATGTTTATCCCTCCTACATTTTATAAGCATCAGCCACCAACCTCAACAATTCCCCTTCCTCCTAAATAGCACCTGATGGGCTCACAGGGATCACTCAATCTCATCTCTGCCTTTGTCCTGCTGGATCATGATCCTGTGAGCTGCTCTGGAAAATCATTCCCTCTCCATCTTGGCACACTGACCAATGCTGGACCTTGACCACCAGCTGGTGTGGCTGGGCCTTTGACCTCCCCTCTCCCTTCCAAATGCTGAGCATTTCCCTGTGTCAGTTCCTGTTGTTTTTAGGATTAAACTTATCTCTGCTTTTTGCTTTCCTCAGAGTTTTCAAAAGAAGTCTCTGAAGAGCCTCTGTCCCTGATCCTCACCTCTGTACCTGAGCAGTTCTAGGGTGATCCAAGGTAAAAAGGTGATTCCACATCTCCTTGCTGGAATGGCAGCAAAGACTCCTGCTCCATTTGTACAGAGATGGAAAATACAAACCAAAAGGCTTGGCAATTCCAAGGCCAGATGAGGGAGCAGAGATCAGGAGTTGTTCCAGGCTCTGAGCCACCTGGTCTAGTGGAAGGTGTCTCTGCCCAGGGGTGGAACAAGATGAGCGTTAAGGTCTCTTCCAACCCAAACCAGTCTGGGATTCTGTGGTTGGAAGTGATTGCTGGACTCATCCCTATCTATTCCTACATTTATCCCTCTGGCTGGCTGAGAATCCACAAGTGAACATGTCCAGCCTGGAGCCTGGGCCAGCTTCTGCTCGGGTTCCAAAGCTGGGGGCAGCTGGAAGGGATCAGCTGGATGTTATGGATGATGTGTGGAGTTGGGTAACTGGGATTAAAACCTGAGTGAGTTCTCGTTTGCTCTGCTATTTCCAGACCAGGAAAGATTCTTTTCAACAGAGTGCTGCCAAGATAATTCCCAGCTCACCAGGACAATCCAAGCCAAGAGCAGGCTTTTCCAGAAGTGAACTGGGCACCCTGCAAGCCAAGAGCATCTCTCCTCTCTCCCTGACACTTGGTGCCCACAGACAGAGCTGTGCTGGGCTGGAAGCCAGGCCCAGCTGGGAACTAGAAAAGCTGGTTTAAATAAAACAAAAGGTTTCTGTTCCTGCAGAGAGATTACCTGTCTGACCCCAGCAGGCGGAAAACCCTGGTTTCATCCGATATCTCCTGGGTCACCTGCAGGAAAATGCAGATATTGAGATCCATTTCAGCAGCAAAATGAAATTTATTGGTCTGAGTTGGAAGGAAAGAAACGTTCAAATGCAATTTAATGCAAAGTACAGGACTGAAATGGATAAATGGATGTTAAGCACTGTGGAACATGAACATTCTCACTTGAGAAGCAGAGAGAGAAGCCAAAGGATCCAGTGGTAAATAAGGAACAGGAAGAATGACACCTGGAGAGGCTGGAGATCACTTACTTCATCTGACTTGAAGCTCTTGCCCTGCATCCCATGTTTCCAGAAGGCCAGCACGCTGTCCTGAAGGCACACTGCAAAGGAGGGGCACAAATCACACCCCATTCCCTGGATCCTTGTTTTCCTAATGCCTCTGGAGAACCCTTCAGGAAGTGTGTAAACAAACACTGCCAACCACAGCCCTGTGAGTTGCTGGAAATGACACATCACCTGAATTATTACAGTTACTTCAAAACAGATGATGGAAAATTGGAGTTTTCCATTCAGGGACAGAGAGAGCACAGAGCTGCCAGCTCTGGGTGATTTAATTCTGTGATTCTCAAAGTTTATTGCAGCAGAAATTCTTGTTTGACAGCTACAGTTCAAGTTTTAGAAGTAAGGCTCCTGTCCTAGTCTAATGACAGCAGCTTGAGGATTAAATTCAAATATTATTACTCTGACTATAAAAAAATTGATGTGCTATTACTTGAAATAAAATCTTAACTTTTAGAAGACTAACACAGATTTATGGATTGCTAAACCACTTTTTCTTCCCCAAATTTTGTTCTCATTGCTATGGAAATGACCAGAAACCAGTCAGGCTTTCAACAGTGAGTTCTTAAAGCCCTGAGAGACACCAGAGAAGCAAATCACTCACCCACTGACTCAATGCAGAAATCAAAGCTCAGCTCAGAAGCCAATTTCTTGCTTGACTTCAATTTCCCTTGTAAATTCACTATTTTCACAAATTCTCAAGAGAAAGAGAAAAACCAGCATTAAAACCCACTGCTGAAAAGGATTTAAGTGTAAAATACTAATTTAATCTTTCAGGCACAAAGAAATACCCAAACTTAACATCTACAGCATTTGCCTAAAATGAACCCAAGGGCACCTTTCTCTCAAAATAAATTCAGGAAACTTTGTACCACTTGCTGTGGTTTTAGACTCTCCTGACGGAGTGATGCACACATGAAGAGGGGAAATGGAATCACAAAAACCAGAGTGAGATCCCACTTATCCAAACTATCTTTTTTGGAAATATTACAACACAATTATGTAGGGAGGAAAATGAACTCGTGGTGGAGTTAAAATCAACAACTGTGGCAACCCAAGTTTTGCACGAGGTGTAGTGAGTGATCCAAGAGAGTTGTGTGTTACTCACTGTCCAGGCAGACCAGGACAGTGTCTCTTTCCAGCTGTGTCACGTGAATGGCATCCAACTGCTGATTGCCTGGGGAAAAATAAACCAGATTATTTTATATTTTATAGCACATCAAAAGACTCAGCCCTCCCCCAAGCTCTTTTCACTGTGATATTTGTTACTCTGATTTTTTTAAAGGCTCTAAGATCCCAGAATGTTCTGGGAGAAGCACAAAGCTCTCTGTTCAAAGCAGGTATTTAATAGGAAAACACAACTTTTATTGGATAAAATACATTTTATGCTGCAGTTCAGTACAGCTTCCTCCATAGAGGGGCACCACAATAAACAAAAGGAACCATCAAGGGAATTTTAATTCCTAAAAATTCACTCTTTTCCCATAAATCCACATCTGGAAAGATTATTGTGATGAGAATAAACTAGTCTGATAGACTTTTTTCCTGGTTTTTACTAATGAAGTTGCTCCTAGAGCTGCTAAAAAGCAATATTTAAAGGTAAAAATGTACATTCAACAAAGGCAGCAGAGAAAAGCAGCTGCAAAATATCAACCAGGTTTTAAAAATAACCCAAATCTTTAATTTTTAAGAGCCAGCTGAAGATAACAACCCTCCCACAAGGGTTGGAGGATGGACAGGAATCCATTTCTGGGAGAATTTATGCAGGAAAGGAGAGGAAAGAGCAGGATCCCAGGAAACAGAATGGAACCCCAAAGGAGAACCCCCACCAGCAGGGTCTAACTGGTGTTTAAGGAAATATAGAAAATAAAAGGTGTTTTGTCAGGACAGTTTGTACTGATGTGGGCAGGTCAGCACAACACAGAGAATCAGGGAATCCCAGAATAGTTGGGATTGGAAAGGGACCTTAAAGCCCATCCCATTCCAGCCCCTGCCATGGCAGGGACACCTCCCACTGTGCCAGGCTGCTCCCAGCCCCGATGTCCAGCCTGGCCTTGGGCACTGCCAGGGATCCAGGGGCAGCCACAGCTGCTCTGAGCACCCTGTGCCAGGGCCTGCCCACCCTCCCAGCCAGGAATTCCTTCCCAATCTCCCATCCAGCCCTGCCCTCTGGCACTGGGAATCATCCCAAGTCCCTCTCCAGCTTTTCCTACTGGCTCCCCTCAGGTTCTGCCAATCAGGGATCAGCTTCCATCTGCTTTAGGCAGAGAAGCTGCCAAGCCTAAAGGGTCTCCAAATGACTCCAAGGAAGGGATAGCCAACATTCCCAGACAACAAAGCAGCTGCAGGAGGAACCCAGAGGCTCACCTGCCCCGATCTCTGTGAACCACGAGGATGCAGAGTTCAGGTTGATTGTCTCAAACTGCACCACCTGGTTGGGCTCCGTGCCCTTGGAGATGGCCACGCACACCATGGGATACTCCTGCTCTGGGATCACCAGCATCTCAAACACATTCAGGGGGCTTGGCAGGGGGAAATCAAAGTGCTGGGAAAAGAAAACATCAGCAGGCCTCTGGGAGTTTGTTTTTACCTTGAAATGACTCTGCAACAACATGCACAAAGTATAAATATACAGATATTTTACTGCTGTTGAGAGTGCTTTTGAAGGCTGGGCAGAGGTGGATCATGGTCTGTTATTGCCAGTGCTGGGCTTGACCCAGCACTTAAATGACTTTTATATTACTTAAATTACTTCAGTCACAAGATTTTCTGAGTCAAAATGTGTCCAGCCAGACTTTCAAGTGCTCACAACCCACAAAAGGCACCAGACTGAGGTGAACTTTCCATCACAAACTCTGGAAAGGTTATTTCAACAAGTGTATAATTATTCAACTGAACTAAAAGTGTAAATGCTTACCTTTATTAACATGAATTTCTGCATTGGCTCATACCACTGGAGTAGAACAATTCCAGACTGCAATGCACCACACAGGTACTTGTGGCCTGTGTATGGATTTCGTACTATATAAAATAAAAAACCCCAGAAAACAGTCATTTTAAAGCCCTGCAAGTTCAATGTATACTTGAAATAAAAACCCTACAGCTATATTTACAAATGAGTTAAGGAATAGCATTATAAGATCAATCATGGCATGATTAGGCTTGGGAGGGACCTTAAAACCCATCTTGTTCCATCAGTTCCCCACTGTTGCCTTGTGGCTTCCCATCCCAACATCCACAGTGATTAATACTGTGCTACATTCCAGATAAATTCAATTACAGCTTTAATTAATAACCAGCTGCATTCCTGCAGTCCCAGTTCAGAGGGCACACGCTGAGTGGGCAGAAGAGCTGCAGTGCCTCTCCCTGGGGCTGTGGGAGCCAGGAGGGAGAGCTCGGGGGCAGACTGGGCTTGAAATGAAACAATTCCCAGGCAGAGAAGGTGGGAAGCTCCCAGGGAGCTCTGACAGCTCATGGAATACATGAGATAGGCTTTGGGGTGGTTTTTTAAGTTCATTTGGGCACAGGAGCAGCCTGACTTCAGGAGTTATTTGTAAATGTGGCTGTTGTGGGCACTTTGGATGAGCCAAACAGGATCTCCAAGTGTGTGCAGCTGAACACTTTATATTCATTTTTAGGGGTGGAAAGGTACAATTTGCAGATGTGACACTGGAGGATGTTGGGTTAGTGCTGGGCTGGGCAGTGCTGGGGGAATGGATGGATGATCTGAGAGGGCTTTTCCAGCCTTAGTAATTCCATGATTCTGATTTCACACAGCACCAGGGCCAGTATTGGAAAGGACAAACATTCTGCAGGCAGCCCAAGCTGAAGGCAAATCCACAACTTCACCTTAACCCTTTCTGTGCACTTCAAACTGCACTGATGGCTTTGCCCTCCCCGGGCTGCCAGAATTTTTATTCCTACTAATCCTTCCTTGGTGGAAAATATTCAAGTTTTCCTCACTACAAGTTGGAACTGGATCACATCTTGAGCCAAGGTGACAAGGGGAAAAGGCTGCTTGTGGATGTGCCAGGGGTCTGGGAAGAATTTAATCCAAATATCCCATCTGTCCCTGCCTTTCTGGCACTGGGAAGCCATTCCCTCTTGTCCTGGCACTCCAGGTCGTTGTCCAAAGTCCCTCTCCATTTTTCCTGTAGCTTCTTCAGGCACTGAAATGCCCCAATTAGGTCACTCTAGAACACCTCTGGGCTGAACTACTCCAATTCCCTCAGCCTTTTATCTGAACAAAGAACTAACTCCAAGTTTCTTAAAAAGAAATGAATTTCAGACATGCCATGGCCAGGGCCAAAGGCCAGGAGAATAAATGGCAAAGCTGAATTTGTCTGCTCACCTATACAGCATTTGTGGCATCCTTTTGTGTCAGGGATCTTGGTCGTTAAGGCAAATTTCCTGGAAAAATAATCACCAAAAAATGCATCAACAACAGATGTCAGGACCCTTCATGCACCAACTCAACATCCCCAAAACAATTTATGGCTATTTTCACTTATTAATAATTGTCTCTAAGTGAAAGATTTGTACCTTGGTAGTATTTTGTCAGGAAATCTGTGGGTTTGAATATGAGCAGCTAATCCTGTTTTTTTGGCTTGTTCAAACAATGCTATTAAATTATGGGAGTAGAGCTGGAATGTTTTCCCTGTAAGAGAGAAGAGCAGAGTTGACATCTCAGCCACTCCTTCAGCACAGAACTGCAAGGTTCAGGAAAAAGGAGGTATGGAAAAATTACCTTCTAAAACAGGTGTCAGGTAGGTCATGTCCAGATATGAAGAAAAATAAAATAAGATAAAAATGATAATGAATATAGAGAAGATCAGAGCTCATTTCATTACAGTTAGTTTTATGCAAACATTTTTAAAAGGCTGTAATTATAAAACAACAATCAATTATATCAGGGTATTTTCTTATCTGTAAATCAAGACAAGTGTTGCTATACAAATCCTGCATGTTTAAAGGCATAGTGATGGCAGCATCAGCCTCCATCCCACAGTGCCTGATTCCTGTCTGGAATGTTCTATTCCAGGACAACTGACTGCCCAGCAATCAGTATATCCAAGCAGCAAAACTGCTGCATGAGCAGTACTTGAAAGCCACCTCATTGTCCTTCAATTGGACACAAGTTTTGTGTTAGGACACAGAATCTCAGAATGGGTTGGGTTGGAAGGGACCTCAAATCCCCCCCAGTGCCACCCCTGCCATGGGCAGGGACACCTCCCACTGTGCCAGGCTGCTCCAAGTCCTGTCCAACCTGGCCTTGGGCACTGCCAGGGATCCAGGGGCAGCCACAGCTGCTCTGGCAATTCCAGCCCAGCCCCTGCCCACCCTCCCAGCCAGCAATTCCCAATTCCCAGGATCCCATCCAGCCCTGCCCTCTGGCACTGGGAAGCCATTCCCTGTGTCCTGTCCCTCCAGGCCTTGTCCCCAGTCCCTCTGCAGCTCTCCTGGAGCCCCTTCAGGCCCTGGAAGAGGCTCTGAGCTCTCCCTGGATCTCTCTCCTCTCCAGGCTGACCAAAACACCTTGTGTTCAATCATGACTTTAAATGTTCTGTTCTTTCTGTTTGCACTCACCTGACAGGGACATTAACGTGTTGTTGATAACGTACAGCCAGGTGCATTTCCGGGGAAATAACTGGAAAAAAGAAAAGAATTCCATCAATAATAGAAACATACAGGAATTTTCAACTGTCATTTTCCCTGCCTGCTCCACCCCCACTACCATTCCTGCAGCGATCCACACTGGGAAAATCCCATCTTCCTGTTTATTCACTGTTTTGGACCCTTAGCCCTGCACAGACAAGACCATGGAATATTGGAATAAATGTCCAAGGCCAGGCTGGATGGGGCTTGGAGTACCCTGGGATAGTGGAAATGACCCTGTCCATAGCAAGGGGTGGAACTGGACAGGATTTAAGTTCCCTTCCAACCCAAACCATTTCATGATTCTAGAACACTTTGTCCTGTGTGCCACTCCCATGTGCAAAGTAAGAAAAGAGGTGCAGCAGAAAGTGTAGAAAGAGAACATCCAACTGCTTGGACACAAACCCTGAGTATCTCCCAGCAATTTCCTATTTAATAGAACAGCTCTGGCTTCATTCAGTATTTCCACTGAAAAGCCACAAATGGAATAAAAGTATACTCGTGGCATTGGAAGGTATTAACCTTGGAGAGACAGGAAGCCCTCTGGAAGATGCAAGCAGAATTAAAAGCTGGAGAAGCAGTTCAGAATGTGCATTTGGAGGGGAGAAATCATCAAATGAATAAAAGGAAATGTGGGAACAAGTGGTGTGGCAGAAGCCTCTGGGGTTTGAGGTGGTCACACCTGACCTCTGCCAGCTGGGAATGCTCTCCTGGAAAAGGAAACTGTTTGAAGTGCACTGAATGTTCTCCCTACCCACCACTGGCACAGCCAGCCTTTCAGTGGGATATAAAAAACCACATGGAAAAGCCCAGAGAAGACTGTTAGATGAAATAATTTAGAAAAACATACAAGGAATGAGATTCCAAGAACATCCTGACTCTAAACCATCAGATTTAAGACCACGACTGCATGAAATGGCTTTGGAAAGGGTTAGAGAGCCCAGGAAAAGCTTCTTGGGGATAACAGCAGCTGAATTAAATGATTGAGAGCTTTGGTAGCATCCAAGGAGCTGCAATGTGCCATCTAGTGGGGATGGAATGGAGGGAGAAGGGGCAGGGAACTGTTCTCCAAGGAAAAGGAAGATTTGACAGCAGCGTTCCACAAGCAGCAACTAAAAAATACAGGTAGGTCAGGGAACAAATAATTGTCAGGTTTTCATTACTGGCTTTGATGGGAATGATTTAAGCCCCAGAGCCTGGTACCCACCTTTTCCCTCCAAAGCCAAACTTCATTGCTCCATAATGTCCCCAGATCTATTCTGTGTGTTCAACCCACCAGAACTCACCTGTTCCATGGTTGCTTCATGAAGTTCATTCAAATTCAGAGTGTAGATCCCTTCTTCAGTTCCAAAGATGATGTACTGATCTAAGAAATCCAGGGAAAGGAATTATTCCCCTCCCACTTTGGGAGGTTTCAAATGCAAACCTAAAGTGAGTTTACAAATTGATTTCTTTCCCCATCACCAGACCTAAAATAACTTTACCTTTAGTATCTGGATGGATCCATGAAGTTGCACAATTAATCTTCAAAGGACAACCATCAAAGACTTTGGAAAAACAGGCTCCCATCTGGAAGACACCAAAACTGAAACCTGAAACTAATTTAGAGTGTAAAGAGTTGATTTCCTGACCACTCACACACAGCTGAACACACACAGCCTTCCACTGCTTTTCATTTGTATCCATGGGCATTCAGAAGTGCAAAGAGGCCTCCAAATGGTATCAACAGCTTTAGTACCTACTGGGTAAGAACAGTAACACTGGAGGGATTTAAAATCCATGTGGATGTGGCACCTGGGGACATGGGGCAGTGGTGGCCTTGGCAGTGCTGGGGAATGGTTGGACTCAGTGATCTCAGAGGGATTTTCCAACCTAAATTATTCTATAATTGTAAGAATATTGACTATTATTTATTGAATATAACAAACATGAATACTGAGTGCTTATAAAATGGCACATGAAGGAAAAACAGACAAAAACACCCTCTTATCACTACCACCTTTTCCCATTTCTCTTCCTAAGCAGGATCTGCCACTGGAGATCACAACTCACAGAGCCAGGGAAGCCTCCAACCCTTCCCATCCACACTGAACAGTGACTGGAAGGTTTAAAAGAATGGAAATTAATATTGTGGATTCAGCACTGGGAAAGTAACTGGCTGTGAGATGCAGAAAATGCCCCCAGATGAGCTGGTGCCTCATTCCAGCATAAACCTTCCACACCAGACAGAGGAGGTTTCCAGAATTCCCACTGCACACGGGATTTCTTACCAGCACCTTCGGAGTCGGAGGCAAACCATTGATTGCTGGTTTCTGTGGGAAGAAGGAAAGATCATAAAACCCCTCCTGTGCACTGGCACAAAACCAGCTTGAGGACAGTGAGATCAGCCCCAGAGTCCCAACACCTACCGGGAAATCTCTCTTCTCCTTTTTCCGTGGGAGCTGAGGGATTTGTCCAGGTCCTTCTGCATTCTCCTCAATGTGTTTCAGCATCCCGTTCCCATTGCCTGAAAAGGAGCCCAGACAGGGTTTGCAGCTTATTTGACCCAGTGAAATAGAAAATCTCCCCCCCTGTGCTGAGCAGGAGGGGAGGAGTGAGCTCTGCCATTCCATAGGCACATCTCAGGGAGCTGAGCCCTTCCCAACACAGCTGTCCATGCTGAGCTCCACACACCCCATCATCCAAACAGTCCCTGGAACAAATTCCACTGAGAATAAAGCTGTGGAAAGGTCCTCCCCACACATTCATTGTTTTTCCTCCTCTTCCTGCAGGCAACACAGAATGGGATTGCCTGGCTGAGTGTCCTTGTTTCGGGAAGAACATTCCCACCACGAGGCATGGCTCTAATAAGAACCACACAAGGAAAAGGGAAAACTTCACCTCGTGATCAGCTTGTTTTAAGGTATTATCTAGGGAATAGCTGGCTCTGGAAGCAATTCCTTTTCCAGGGTGCCAGTCAGCTTCAGGACAGGTGAGGCATTTACCCAGGTCGCTGTATCTGGCTGTGAGCAATCCAGGGCTGCTGATGCTGCTGGTCATCCCCATGGGGCAGGAATCTGCCTGGGGCCCACAAACTGGGATGCTCTGTCTCCTGTGGGCTGCTGGGGCTCTGTTCTGGGAGTCTGGGAAGTGTTTTATGGTCTGGCATCTGTCATCATCCAGGAGGTTTTCCTCAGGGTAATTGTTCATCCTTGGCTGCAAGGAACCAAAGAGGGGAATGGTTACTTGGGAAATGGGAGGGATTGGGAATGGCACTTGGGAAGAATAAACCTCAGATAAGCTGAATTCAAGTCACACTGCTCTGACATAAAAATGTGTCAGCCTCTGAAAAGTGTGTGTGGTTTTGGGCACCACAGTATAGGAAAGATAAAAAGCTCCCTGGTCAGCAGGAACAGGACACAGGGAACGGCTGGAGCTGGGCCAGCAGAGGTTTAGGCTGGGTATCAGGGAAAGGCCCCACCCCCAGAGGGTGCTGGCACTGCCCAGGCTCCCCAGGGAATGGGCACTGAGGCTGCCAGAGCTCCAGGAGCGATGGGACAGCGCTGCCAGGGATGCCCAGGGTGGGGTTGTTGGGGGGTCTGGGCAGGGACAGGGGTTGGGCTGGATGATCCTTGTGGGACCCTTGCAGCTCAGGAGATCCATGATTGTATGAAAATAAGACATGTGACAGCAGAACAATTTCAGAGGTGCCTCTCTGATGGAAAATCACAGGCAGAAGACAGCAGAGGCCATCCCAGGCTGGCTCAATCCCTTCAATCCCACATTTCTCACCTTGGGAGGCAGCGGGGGCGGCCCAGCTCGCTTTAGTGTCGATCTGCAATGAAAAGGGCAGAAGGTGTCTGAGTTAAACCAAATTCAGAACTCCTTGAGGACTGGAAATGAGATGAACCAGAGGCACAGAAAAGGCAGAGCAGAGCTTTGCACACACAGGGTTAAACCAGAAGTCCAAGAGCAGGGAAAAGTTCATTAACCTCATTAGAAGTGTTGGTTTTTAATAAACTCCTGTTCTTTCATAAATATCAATGTTATAGAGCAATCTGCGGGGAAGGATATTTGAAGTCTGTAAATCAGTATACATTCAGGAACTGGATCTCAGGCTAGAGAGAGACTTTGGACAAGGGCCTGGAGGGACAGGACAAGAGGGAATGGTTTTAAGCTGGAAAAAAGTAGATTTAGGTTGGATATTGGGAAGAAATTCTTCCCTGTGAGGGAGGTGAGGCCCTGGCACAGGGTGCCCAGAGAAGCTGTGGCTGCCCCTGGATCCCTCGCAGTGCCCAAGGCCAGGCTAGACAGGGCCTGGAATACCCTGGGATAGTGGAAGTTGTCCCTGCCCATGACAGGGGGGTGGAGCAAGATGGTTTTGAACGTCCCTTCCAACCAAACCCCTCTAGGATTGTGTGATTCCAGTTTGCAGCCTTGCTGCTGGGTCAGAGGAACATGTGAGCACCAGAGGAGCTGCACAGAGCAGTGCAGCATCATCTGCACGTCCCATCACAACCAGGCCTTGCTCATGGCCGATGGATTAATCAACATAAAATCTGCTTTTAAGTGTTAGGCACTTCCACAGGGACTCTAAGGTAACTCAGGAAGGAGAGCAGGAGAGAAAGCAGAGCTTTGGGATTTCTCCTGAGGATCAGAGAAGGAGCCAAGCGTGCGTTAGGCCTGGGAGAGCAGCCAGCCCTCACTTGCTGGTGAGTGGCAAAGCCTCCTGCAGCGTTTGGAGGGAAGAGGTTTGGGAGCAGAGCAACAGTACAGCAAAGAGATCCACTCACTCTTCAACATCTTCACTCCCATCGCCAAATTTTGTGAGCAGTCCCCTAAGGCAGAATGTTTATAAAATTAAGAGCTCTGCTCTGAGGTCAACACGTGCAACTCAACCCATCCCTGATGTCACTGAGTTTCACAACAAGCATCTCCCAGCCCCTTCCAAAACAAATAATTCTCTGCACTAAGCCCTTTTCCGCTCTGTAAGGTCCCTTCCTTCCCCCTGCCCCCTAAAAATCACTGATCTCTCTTTCACACCATCAGCTTTCATTTCCCTACCTGGCATTTCAAATGTTGTTGAAATGTCTCACAACAGTACAATATAAAAAGAGAAAAAAAAAGAACAGAGGAAGTTACAGGGAGACAAATGGAGAAAAGCCTTTAAAGGGAAGTTTCCTTATTTATACATATACACAAAAGACCCAGACAGTTTCCCACTACAGTGAGAATTTTTGTTCCAAAGCTACTCCAGGGACAACAACAAAAAAGAAATTGTGACTAGAGGATCAAAGCAACACTGAAAATACAACCTTGAAGAAGAAAAACCCTGATAAAATTTTGCAAAATGGCAATTTTCAAGCTGTGTCTTTAAGGGCAATGACCAGGAAAACACAGCCAAATTTGGATTAATGCGAAATTTCCCTCCAAGTCACTTCTGAGGGAAAGCAGCAGACAGTTACCAACAGGAACTACTAAAAAACTTAAAGGAGAAAAAGCCTTTCTTTCTGAAAGGTTCTTGTTGCCCAGAGCAGCTGTGGCTGCCCCTGGATCCCTGGAAGTGTCCAAGGCCAGGTTGGATGAGGCTTAGAGCAGCCTGGGATGGGCTTTTAGGTCCCTTCCAACCCAAATCTTTCTGAGATTCTATGGAAACCATCAAAAAAACACCTCCAAAATACAGAAACATCTATTAAAAAATTAATTAAAAAATTGTACAGTGAGAAAACCAAGCAATCAGTTCAACCACCAAGTACACATCCTGGTATTCCCCTTCCCTGTCAAATAATTCCTAAGTCAGAGATATCCCTACCCAACCACTCTGACAAAAGCCAAAGGACCCCCCAGCACACATCCTCTGTGGACATCCCAGGGATTACTCAGAACTGCTGGGACAGAGGAGTTATGCATTTCCTGTTTATCTTTCCAACTGGAAGCGGTTTCCAAGTGAGCAGCACGGATTCACCATCCAGGACTGCTGGGCCTGCCCTCCTTCCAAAGGAATCCCTACCTCTTCACTGATTTACAGCCCTGGGAATGTTGGCTGCAGCTTGAGCACAGCCTGGTACAGACAAAGCCACGGGAACAGGATCGAATCCCTGAGTCCCTCCCTCCCTGCTCCTCCACCCCCCAGATTCCAGCTGGCTGCAGGAAATGCAGCACTCCCAGCACTGCTGCAGCTCAGCAGGGTCACACAAACAAACCCAGGGAGGGGAGAAAAACAGGCACTGCCCTTACTGGGCAGGGAGAGGCAGAGCCCAGAGCCCCCCAGACTCCTGCTACAATGAGAGTGGGAGCAGGAAAAGCAGGATGCTTCAAAAGGCTCAAATCCTGGCAACCTCCACCAGCTTTTTCAGGGGGTTGTAGTGTCAGCTGACAGCTTATGCAAGACTTTTATCTGCAGAAAAAAAAGCCAAAGAAATTCACTGTGTGCTGCTCAGTTCCAAATAAAGATGGGAAACAGGCTCTTTGAGCTGAGCAATGATTTGAGCCCAGATACCATCTTTCCCTACATCTGAACCTCCACACTCCTGACTGCAAATCCAGGGATTGCCTTTAAAGGCAGAGTCCACTCTTCTGCAGCAAAAGGAAGGTACACACCTAAAAAAAATTCAGTCCTAACTTGGAGAGAGCTGTGCTCCTGTACTTCAGGCCTGCTTTATCCCAGGGAAACCAGCTATAAGCACATCTTTCCCTAAAACATTTCACCCCAAAACACTCCGTGGCTGAGTTTATAAATGACACTGATCAGACCCACAGCAGGAGGAGTTGGGCAGTGTTACTGAGCTTGGTAAAACTCAACATTCAGAACTGGTTTCTCCTTCCCTTTCTCGAGTTCAGGGCTGTGCACAGGCCTTGTCACAGGATGTCACAACCACAGCCACGGCTCAGAAGAGAAGTGTGAGGCCAGAGCAGGATCCTGAACTCAGCTCTGCTGCAGGAAACTCACTGTGGCTGTGTTATGTCACTGTCCTGGCCATGCATTCACACTTCACTTCCCACCTACAAACTTAAAACAAGCTGCTGCTGGTGGTTAAAAGAGATTAAAAGTCACTCTCCCAGAGAATTGACCAAGCACCTGCATGCTGGGTAACACCTCCTTATTTATCAACATTAAAGTGGATCAGAGCTCATGGTTTGATTTTTTAAACACAACTCATTTTTCTTTCAGTTTCATATTAAGTCACAGAAAGAAAAGATGGTTTGATCTGTACTTACTTGTTGCTACCATCAACAAAAGGATTCCAATGTGAAGCAAAGTCACTGCCAGCTGCCACGACCTGAAAATGCAGAAATTGTTATATTTACCCCTCCTCATCAAACTAAAGTGCTTTAAAGTACCTGATCCACCACACACAAAGAGGCCTGAGGGATTCCCCAGCCCTGCAGAATGATCTACAAGCAGAAAAATCAAATTCCAAAGTGAAATAACATCTTACAATCAATAAATTATTGATATTCTTTTCTTCTTAGACTTAAAAGCAGCATCTGGAAATGGTGTCATATCCAGATCAAGCAGCAACCAGGAACAGGAAAACAAAAGTTTATGGTGAAAAATCCAGTAAAGGTCACTTAGGGAACTTTAAAAACATTTTTCCAACAAGTCACTAAGGGTTGAAGCCCAAAACAGTGACAAGATTGTGATTTTAATAAATAAAGAAACCCCTAAACTCGTCCTTACCATCTCATCCCGAGCTTCTGTTTCTTTCCGTAGAGGAGGCTCAAACTGCAGCTTATCAACTGCAAAATATTGTAATTTCATAATTAATACATAAAATCTTGCACTAGAGCCCTTTCAGTGGTCACTACAGTGAAACTCAGGTAGGAACAGATTTAAATCTTGGGTACACAACACTGAATTTGCCTCTCAAACGAGCAGCACTTCTCTATCAGCCTCTTGGTCTGAACGCTCGAATTTGCAAATATGAAACCCACGAGAAAGGCCAAAAGCAATTACCAAGTCACAGAAATGGAACTCTTTAACCACTTGTCACTTTGAAATGCATGTGAAAGAGAAGAAAGAGAAGAAAGAGAAGAAAGAGAAGAAAGAGAAGAAAGAGAAGAAAGAGAAGAAAGAGACTCCTGAAGAGCAAATTCCCCAAAGTGTGATGCACATGGTGCAGAGGAGCTGACAGTGTTGGTGCTACCAAAGCCTTTTGACCAAACCTGGAGATAAAACCATTTGTACTTTCAACATTTCACCTTAGATTCATCTGAGCAGTTTATTAATATCGATAATTAATTTTCATTTTCAAGCATTATTATTGAAGATTCCCATGCTGCTTCTCGTGGGTTTGCTTCCCAAATGGGAAGAGATTTTTGGGAACCAACAACACCGACGTCCCCCAGAGGCAAATCACCCCCCAAAAAAGGGGAGAGCAGAGCAGGAACTCACAGTTTATCTCTGATGCTGTCCTCTCTGCCCTGATGTTCCTGTTGGTGGAGCGGATCGTGTGGCGGATAACGGAGTGAGGCTGTGGGGCGGGAAGGGAGACGTGAGGGAAGAGCAGCCAACACCAACCAAACCAACAACAACAAGGAGCAGCTGCTGCAGTTGGAGCTTCAATCTTTGATTCCCAAAGCAAAGCAGGGCATTTAAACTGCAGTTTCAACAAAAAGCAGAGAATAAAAGATGTTCTCACCTCAAAATCGTCATCGTCCACTTCCCCATAGTGGGTGTGGTTCTCGGGGTTATTGACTTTGTCCAGCAGCTCAACTGCTAAAGACCTTGAGAGCCCAGGCTGCCCTACAAAGCTGTGCTGTAACCACAGGAAAGAACACCAAAAAATGAAGTTTTGGTATGCAATTAAGGGGTAACTTTCAGTAACAAACATTCAATACAGTTACTGATTCTTTTCTGCTTTCTGGCCGTTGGACTTTTTTTAATGACTCCTTCATGGCTGGGCTTCCTGGTAACATAAACATGGAAACACCACACTCTGGGCAACTTGTAAACTGGGAATTAAACTCGAGTCAAACCAATAATTACACCTGACTTTCATCTTTTACATCAGTAGTTCAGAGTCTGGGAAAGCAGAGATACATCAAGAGCTGCTGAAATTTCTGGGAGTCAGGAAAAGTCCAACTTCTACACAGCTCCAAGGCTGAGGCACCCACTTGCAGGAAGGCCAAGGTTGAGAGCATGCAGCCAATTTCTACAATTATTCCTGCCAAAACTGTGTAAAACTGTGTAAAAATACTGAACAAAATGCATTTGCTAAGAGCTGATCAACATCTTTTTCCTTCAGATTTCATTCCAGGTATAGTAAGATTAAAGAAAATGGTTCCCCTTTGGTTTCCTATTGATCTGTTACGCCTTTTGAAGCAAAAGATCCCTTCCTGAGCTCACCAAATGTCCCAAATCACTTACAGAGAGGAGTCTGTCTGCTGTCGGTCTCTTCTTTGGATTTTTTGTAAGTGCTATTTTGACAAAGTTATGGAAAGTTGCTGACCTTAAAGAAAAAGGAAGGTTTATGTTGAATTTTTCAAGGTGTTACTGATTTTAAGACAGTTGCTAAGCAGATTACAAGAGGGTGTGATAAAGCAGAATGCTGTCCAGCTATCTCACCTTGGGTTTGAATAATGACATTTCCAAGCTAACAAAATAGGGACAAAACCCCACTTGATTCATGGAAGTTGCAAGAAAACATTTTGGTACAGAAAATAAACCAAGCATGGCAGGTATCACAGGGTAAAGAAACCAGGAAAGGATTAAACCCTTACCTGTCCCACTGACAGGGGCAAATGCCCCATGACAGGATTTAAGGGGAAAGAATAAAGATTTTTCTTCAAAAACATACAAAGAGCACTAAAGAAGCATCTCTTTTTCAATAATAATGAATATTTTTTCCCTTCATATATAAAATCATAGAATCATGGAATGATTTGGGTTGGAAGGGATCTTAAGGATCACGTAATTCCAACAAAATATGGAACAAAGGAAGGAGTTCCACCTACCATTTTGCTTTTTCCTTTAGCTTTGGCGGTTGAAAATTACTTTTTGACATTAAAAACAGAGCCCTAAAGGGAAAGAAAGAAAAATTATATAATATGGTAAAAAAATAAATTAATTTCATTTTATAATGGAAATACTTTAACACTTTATGGTGAGAAACATACTGGTGAAACTGGATTAGAGTCTGCACTGTGTAAAAGGAGGGATACAAGGAATCTGTTGATTTTATCTTTAAATAAAGTGTTTTTAGTGCCATGAATAATCCTACTAAACATTTGGCTTTGGCTTCTCTAGGGGTTTGCTATCACTAGTGAATCTGCCCCTGCTCCTAATCAGATTACTGATCCTGGAATCCCAAAATGGTTTGGGTTGGAAGGAACCTTAAAGCCCATCTCATTCCAATCCCCTGCCGTGCACTGGGACACCTCCCACTAGGCCAAGTGCCACCCAAATTTTTTAAATGTCAAGATTTTGGTTATAATTTCCATTCCAAATGTAAGATTTTTAGCTGCAGCCTCATGCCTTGAAGTCAGACATGAAAACAGACATTCAGTGAAGGAATCTTGGTGTGAGTTCCTAGTTCTGAGCTCCAGAGAGGGTTAAACTCAATCCCAACAGCTCCTGCTGGGACTCAGGAAGGTGCTGGAGGCACAGAAACACAAACCTCATGGGGTGCAGGTCGAACATGGGTGGCTGCAGCTCTGCCAGCTCGATGGCCGTGATGCCCACGGCCCAGATGTCGCACAGCTGGTTGTACCCCCCGTTCTTCTCCACCGCTGCCACCTCGGGGGCCATCCTGGAAAACCAACGGGCGTCACCCAGAGCACCTCTGCACACAGCCCCCCTCCCCAGGAGGGAATCCACCCACAGGGCTCCTCAGGAAGCACCCAAAGGTGTTTTCCCCAAGGTGAGGGGCTGGGAATAGCACCCAGCATTCCCAGGAAATGCAATGACCACATAATCTCCCTGCCCTCAGCCCTCCTCTTCCAGAGGGGCAGCAACAATTAAAAGCCATTGTCTGGTTGATGCTGTTTGCCCAAAAACACCACCCCAGGCAGCTCCTCTGCATCTCAGCCATGCCTAAACCCAGCTAAATTTGCATATTAACCCAGCTCAAGATTGACAATGATTATTTGCATCTTAAATGTTGCCTTGTGCAGACATTAATCAGTAGGGAGGATTAAAAGAGAATTTAAAAATCTGGTTTCCTTTCTGCACAGAAATCAGAGAGACACTATTCTAGTCATTAAAATTGTAAGACTTAGAAACTAAAGAACCACTGGGATTCCCTTAAAAAAAGAGAATATTCTGCATTAATGAATTTGGGAGGAACAACAACCCTGCCTCAAATGCCAAGTAGCTTTTGTTACAGCAACAGATCAGCTCCAATCAGGGCTTCCCAGATTTTTAGCCTCTGGGCATTTTACTTGGAAGAAAGGGAATTATTCTAATTTCTATATACATATGTGTGTGTTTGAGAATTTTTGGCATAAATACAGACTCAGCTTTGCAGCACAGCAATCAAAGTGGTTTCTTACCAGTAAGGGGTGCCAATAAAGGATTTCCTCTTTGCAATAGTGGCTGTTATTTTTGCTGCTACTCCAAAGTCAGCTGGAAAATAAAATCAAATCATCAGAGCCTTAGAAATTCCAGTTTAGGACCCCAATCTTACTGTGTTATGAAAGAACAATCACGGGTGTCTTTCAAATTAAAAATTCATTAAGGGAAACAAAGATTAATAATAGGCTCATTAATGCCTTCACTGACATGACTTCAAATCAAAGAGCTTTCTTTCTACCCACAGTTCTTCTCTTAGATCATTTTTCCATCTCAAAATACTTCAACCAGAATTTGTGGATATTCACTTTGAGAGGAAAAACAGCATCATCCTTGGGATGATGAAAAGGTACAAAAAGTACCTTTTGTGTGTTATTTACAGAGGAACTGTGATGGGGCATCTGTTCCCTGCCCTGGAGACTGTGTCTAGGGGCCAATCATCCCTTGGCCTCAGAACTCCCAAACATCAGGTGGTCCTGAAGAGGCAAAAATCATTTTAATCCATGATATTTTGATTGATTGGTGGTATGGCAGCTGGAGGATAACTTGGGGAAATCCAGCCAGCTTAGCAGGCAAAAGGGAGGTACCACTGTGCATCTCAAGTTGAATGCAGGGAGCGGAATCTCCTCTCAGTGCCAAGGTTTTACTCCCGTTTTTTTCCTTCTTTAAAAAGCTGTCCTTTCCCAACACAGCATTCCTGCTTCCCCAAAGGGGTGTGGAGGTGCTGAACTAATGCACAACTGCCCTGACTCCAGCAGGATGGTGAGAATCCCATGGCAGCTCCTCCCTGTACACCTCCGAGCTCTGCTCTGCCCTCGTGGAAATGCCCAGCACCACACACAGAGCCAGGCTCAGATCCCACTCTGTTCCACAGGCTGCCAGGCTCTGGAGATGCTCTCCCACACAGGGGATCCTCAGAGACTCTCAGGGAAAACTGCCATGCTGGCCAGGGATAAAAACACTGATATCCAGGTAATCCCAGCCTGGAAAATTCCAAGAAAATCTGGGAGGCTTCAAGGCTCGGTGGTTGAATAATGATATTATCTATAATTACTTGAGAGAATGTAAAACTTCTCATCTCCTACATAGCCAAGCCATGGATACACATTTTGTCATCACCTTCAGTCATCATCCATTGCCCCAAATAATCATGGAATCACTCAGGTTGGAAAAGAACTTTAAATTACGGAGTCCAGCTGTTCCCCACCACTGCCCTACGTCCCCAAGTGCCACATCCACATGGCTCTTTAAACCCATATTACAAAATTCAGGCAACTCACCTAATTTAACATCTCCATGGTCTGTTAGTAGAATGTTTGCACCCTAAAACAAAATAAATTCAATATCTTTATCAGGAATATTTTTCCTGCGCCAGGAACTGCAAGTTGAATTTCTCAGGGTTCCAAGTTACCTTTATATCTCTGTGCATTTTCCCCTTCATGTGTAAATAAGCAAGACCCTGGAAATAAAAGACACAATGAATTACTGTGCCATTTGTTAACATCCTACAAAGCCAGTCCCACTGAATAAATTTAATTTTCTCAATGTATTTTATTTGGAAATGGAGACATTTGAGATTTGCAGATAAGGGGTGCTTTGCCTTGTATTTCTCAGTTATCAGCAGTCCCAAAACAAAAGGGAATTTTATCTATCTGGTTGCAGTATTTTACCCCCACACAACATTGAATTTACCACCACGGGGCAGGCAGGCAGTTCAAACTTTAAGCAAATATTTGCATTATATTACACTAGAATTTCTTGCTTATTTTTATTTACAGTGTGGAAACTAACAGTTTACCCCTGGTTAACTGGTTTCTGCCTGGTTCCCAGTAGAAGTGATGGAACTGAAATAATGTCCTGTATCTGCTTTATTTACATGGAATAAACCCTTGATTGTGCACCTGCAGAAGTACAGTACCTGTAAAGTTTCCCTGCACACATAAGCAATCTGTAACTCTGACAGAGGTCCTGTCACTGGAAATAAAGATTCAAAAGTCAATTTACAACACATAGCACATAAATAACATTGGGAAGCAGCCAAAAAATGGTTTGTCCATGCAAAAGTTAAAGGCTGGTTTTACATGGTCTGTACTGTACACTGAGCTGAAAAGAGGGGTTTGTTTGCTTTTACAGAAAGGCTTCCTGTAAAACAAAACAAACCAACCCAAACAGCACCATAACAGAAGACAATACCCACCAGTGAGAAGAAAACCTGTTTTCACAGATCCTAATTATTATTTTACAAGTGATTTTGTAATGTTCTGTATTGTGAGGAAACAAAAAGTGACTTCTGCTAACATTTTAATATTAGAAATAGGAATGTTTCATATCAGGGACTATCTAAGGGGCTTGGAATTGTTTTAAAGGATTTGTACTAAGTAGTTGAAAAATAAAGCAGACAGCTCTGGTGTCCAAAAACTCAGTGTTATCATTTAAAGGCAGAGCAAGTCCCCAGCTGCTTTTCCAACAACTCCAATAAATTATTCTACAGCATGAACAACTCCAGATGAAACTTCAGGAAAGAAAATAATACAGGAGTGAGATGGTATTTTACAGGGGCAGGAATAAGAGTAATTTTTCCCCTTTAAAGGTCATATTTTGAGATTTCCCAGTACAAACTGCTTCCTCAGCCCATACACAGTGTCCAAATCCAACTGTTCTACCATAAAATGCTGGTCACCATATCTGAAAAGTGCTCTCAAAATCTCTTGACTGTAGCTAAACCTCACAATTTACGCCCCCCAAAAACCCCCACATTCAGTGCTAACCGTTCCTTGTAGGGAAATTATTTATTATTAGTAGTTATTATTTATTTTTCCTCTTTGCAGAAAGCTTCCCAAGTTAAAAAACGTGAAAATAAGTGCCCAAGTACCATGGTAAATGTCTTGGAGGGATCCCCCACCACAGTATTCCATGCATATCCACAGCTTCTCACGGCTACCAAAACAAAATGGAAACACAGGCATCAGAGGCTGAGTGATGTGGATACAGAACAGAGTTAATCATCATTATTTAAATTATTGTCCCTTAGTCTTGATCACTCTGTTAAAAATACACATTCTGATACATGAGCAGCAGTTACACTGTTATTCATAGAAATTCTTGTGTTATTAATAGAAATTCTTAAGTTATCAATATAAATTTTCACCAATAAAAATGAAAAAATGAAAATGCCAAAGTCCCTGAGAAACGTTCAGATATCATCAAACCTAAAAGGTGGTGCTTCAACTCTACAATAAAACACCTGGGGTTTAGCTGCTATTGGCAAAATTAAGTAACACACTAAACTCAGTGTTCCAATCTTAAATTGAAATTACCTCATTAAATCTAAAAAACTCTTCCAAAATGGGGAATTAGAAATTCAGCCATTTAATTCCAATTGAGCTCATTCGGGCTGTAGGGATTATTTAAATGCAGCCCTCCAAGAAACCTAAAGATGAAGCCTCGTTAAAAAAAAAAAAAAAAAGACCAAACAGGCAAAGTGCTGATTTTTATTCCCACAGAGGCAAGTGATAAATGCCAAGAGTTCCACAGAAATGGAGAATATTCCCCAATTTCCTGTATAACATTTCATGAGAAGGTGCAGGCAGCTGACATCACCTTGGTTCTGTCTCTGTTACACCAGAACTGTGAAAAATATTATTACCAGCAGCTCAAATTTTTAACTCCCTGGCCATACTTTCATAGCCCAGAGAACTATAATTAAATAAAACATCCAAAGGCAATTCTGCTCTAGAGAAATAATGATCTGCTTTTATATTAGAACTGATAAATGTGTGAGTAGGACTGGGTATGTTGCAAGAGTCTCCAAGGGAAAAGTTTCCTTCTGTTCCTAGTGATAAAAATATTCCAGCCTTTTGGCCAGCAGAGAAAACAAACTATTAGTCACTTTTGTTTTTTAAAGCCAATTGGGTTGGCTTGAAAAAAAAAAAAAAACAAAACCAAGGGCAACTCAACCTCTGGAAGAAGATTTAAAGAGGATTCAAGGACTAAACCAGACTGGGATTGTTTTAGGAGAGAACCAGCAGCAATACTGATATAAAAAGCGGGGTTTTACCTGAGATAACTCCCAAAATAGGCGACTATGTTGCAATGTTTGCATTCTTTAACCATATATATCTCTTGCTGTATCAGTGAGAAGTCATCTCCTGAAAAACAGGAAGCAGCCAGGGTTACACCAGGCACGGCTGAAGAACAGAGGGCTGGAGCTGAAATAAAAAAGGGCAGGACTGATGGTCCTTTTTAAGCCTTTATTAAAAGTGATCAGCTCGGGTGGGGGCCCTGCCCAGCTTCGTTGCCCCAGCTTCGACTTGGAGGAGGAGGAACTTCGGCTCTGCCACTCCCTGTGATAGAGCCGGGCCCTCGAGTGTTCCTCACGGGCCGGGGCTGTGCACGAAGGTGGATACGGAGGGGATGGTGCTGATTCGCCGTCCTCAGGGCAGTGGCTCCAGCAGAGCTTCCCATTAGGGTGACTACTTGAAGAAACTCAAAAGCTGCCCAGGTAGTAGTTGCCGATAGAGCAACCTGGTTCATTTTTCTTAAAAGTTTGTTGGCTCGTTTTAAATTATTATTTTCTAGGGATTTTTTTACTCCCAAGGGTCTTTTCGGCTCTAGTTTGCATATTCAGCCCCTTTTCTTCTTTTTTTTTTCTTTTTTTCTTGATCTACTACTCTTCAGCAGGCCAGCTTCGAAAGGGGTAAGGAGGGGGTTGTAAATGCAAGCCCTGATAAGAGGCCGGTTTCTTCACAACTAAGTGGGGGTTTTTTTCTTAAACTGCAAGAGAAATTTTAACTTACAAAGCTACAACAAAGCACAAAATTACATTCAAACAAAGCTACAATGTAGTACAAAATAAATGGATAATTGTTAAATTGATAATCTGGTCCCTTATTTATAACAGAGCCATGCACCGAACCTGGGAAAGCGTGCCCAGGGCTGCGATGGCGGCCAGGTCCTTCCCAGCACGCCGACCTGGTACCGCCATCCCCTCAGCAGAATTCCCCACTCCACTCCACGCTTCTATGGGGCACAAATACTTGTTGGAGCCCAGCAGGGCAGGGCTGGGTTGGTGGCCTGAGCACCATCTGTGGGTTCCGAGGGCTCGGCCCGCCCGGGGAGCTGCGGGGGAGCAGCGCAGGGATCCCGGGGAGGGACGGGAGGAGCAGCCCCGGGTCCCCACCGAGAGCCGCGGCTGGAGCTCACCCAGCTGCTCCCAGCACCACAAGGACTGCTGGAAGCTGCTTCCAGAGTCCTCTGCCTGGAAGGAGTGGGGGCTCCATCCCACAGGAATATTTCATTCCCAAGGGAGCTGGATGGAGCATATGGACCTGCACGCCCACTGGGCTGACTCAGAGCTGCCTCGTGGGGAGGGAGGTTTTGGGGGATGATGCTTGTGCACATTGGCACATCCTAAATATCTTTTTGGGGGAAAAAAAACGAATCTACTGAAAAATCCATTAGGAGTAGGGCAATAGTCTGGCGTGTTTTTGCCATTTTAATATAAAAAGGTAAATTTCTATAAATTAAAAAAGCAATAATTTCAGAGATGTAATTTATATTTGTATTTCTATAGATAGGAAATCCCCTTGAGAGACCTTTCAAGCAAAGGATGTTCTCCCCAGAACCCTGAACTCAAACCCTGCAGCTCTGCTGTAATATTTTATATATTATTAACTTCATTCATCCTTTGGCATGGAAGGGCAAAGAGGAATGGCTTTAAGCTGAAGAAAGGGACGTTAAGATGGGATATAAGGAAGAAATTCTCAGCTGTGAGGGTGGGCAGGCCCTGGCACAGGGTGCCCAGAGCAGCTGTGGCTGCCCCTGGATCCCTGGCAGTGCCCAAGGCCAGGTTGGACATTGGGGCTTGGAGCAGCCTGGGACAGTGGAAGGTGTCCCTGCCCATAGCAGGGGTGGCACTGGAATGGCTTTGAGGTCCCCTCCCTGCCAAATTATTCTGGGATGTTTACTTTTGTTTAAAGTTTCCCCAGTAAAACTCCCTCCTATATTAAAATCAGGGATGTCCAACCCAGAAAATATGAACTGCTTTATTCTGCTCCCTTTAATTTAGATGATTTTGACATGTCCAAGAGGACTCAAGCACTGCTGTAAATTGAATTCTTCATGTGTTTATTTAAGTAACAGCACAGCTAATATTTTTTAATAACCTCTTTTAAAATAGATGTTTATATTTGCTGAGCTTTGAGGCAGCTTCCCTGAGAACAGTGGTGCTGGCAAAAAAAGTACCAGTGTGTTACAACAGAAATTATCACAACCTTTATGTCTCAGTGACTGCAAGTCTTTTATTTAAGAAAGTAACTACAAAAAACGAAGGTAGATGGGAACCCACTCGCAAGAATCCACCCCTGACTGATTTAAGCAAATCCTCAAGGGCTTCTTGATGTTGAATTATATGGAGAAACACTTCACTAGGGCAGGAAAACAGTAGTAGAGAAGTTTCAAATGTCAAGAGGCTTTTTATAAACATCAGTAATATTTTTTTAACCGATGAGAAAGAGAAAAGGCAACACAACTTCCATAAATTTAGCTCAGACTTCACACTGGGCTTGGTTTAGGGGTTACCTTGCAGCTACAACTTTGCTTGGATTCACACATCCTGCATATAAATGATCACTGTGAGTGAAGGATTTATGAGTTTAGAGAATCATGAAAGGATGGAATGGTTTGGGTTGGAAGGGACATTAAATCCCATCCCATTCCAGCCCCTGCCATGACAGGGACATCTCCCACTGTCCCAGGCTGCTCCAAGCCCTGTCCAACCTGGCCTTGGACACTGCCAGGGATCCAGGGGCAGCCACAGCTTCTGTGGGCACCCTGTGCCAGGGCCTGCCCACCCCACAGTCAGGAATTCCTTCCCAAAATCCAGCTTAAATCCACCCTCTCCCAGCTTAAAGCCATTCCCCCTTGTCCTGTCCCTCCAGGCCCTTGTTCAAAGTCCCTCTCACTCACTTTTATAAGATCCTTTAATTCAAGCTTTAATTTGAAGGATTCATTCCTCCCATTTCTCCAACAAACTTCTTAAAGGAAACTGTTGAATTCTCACAGACAACAACCGGAGCATTTTCAAACTACTCAAGTATTTTCAAGAAAGTCAAATCTAAACAAGGTTGAAAGCAAAATCCTCCCACCCCACACTGAAAAAAATTCCATCTTTCTCCACCACCAGTCATCCACGAGTTCAGAAGATCCAATGCCAAATCCCCGTGGCCTCTTCAAAGAACCCTTGAAACGTCAGCTGCAGCCTTTCAGCACAGCTGAATCCTGACCCCTGTGAAAATCATGGTTGAGAAGCATCCCCCAAACAGCCAAACCTTGCAGGCAGCAGCTGGAACTGCCCCTGGATAGCACATGGATCGTGCTTCTGAGTGCGGGGCACCAGCCAAGGCAGTTCTAGGAACCATGACTAATGGGGGAAAATTGAGGGAAATGCAGAGATTTGGGCCAGAAAAGGACTGACAGTGAAAAGATAACAACCTTCATGCACATAAAAGATAGCAGGGAAGTAGGGAGAAGGGATAATCCATTCCCAGTTTTATAGTAGGACAATTAGCAATGGGATTAAATTGCCTTAACCTACATTCCCTGGACTGATGAAAAGGTTTTCCTACAGGAGTAACATCGCAGCACTGAATGGGAAGGGATGGGAATCTGTGAAATTTCCAACAAATGAAGAAAGGAAAAAAAAAAAGGATAAAACACTCAACAAAAACCCACCAGGAATAACTTGGAATGATCCTGCCTGTAGTAGAGGGAGACAGCAAAGATGATCTCGTGATTTCTTATTAATAAATGAAGAATTCATGCAAGAAATGGGGGTTACTTATAGAGAAAGGGGTGGGGGGGAAAGGATTTGGAAGAGAAAGAAGAAAGAAGACAGGGAGCTGATAGAGAAGTAGCAAACAGATGGAAAGAAGAAAAGCTATCCATGAGAAAAGTTTGGCTAAAATATATAGGAAATTATTCAGAAAGATGAGACACAGAGATAGGAGAGAAGATGTATAGTTGTTCAAAGACGACAAGAATGAATACAAAACAAACGAGTTCAGAGTTTCCAGGCAGCTGGAGTATTAATCTTGGCAAGAGATGCTGGAATAGGGCAAAAATTAAATATCCTTGGATAGCAGGGAAAAAAACCCAGACAGAATTTGTAGAAAATACTTCACTGAGAGGAAGACAGCAAGATAAAAAGAATTAGACCAAAGGTGACAAAATATCCATACAAAGAGATCTGTTTTAGCCATCAGGGATTTGATGGTGACTAACAGGGAATTGGGAAAATTCGGTTTTGCCTGCTCACATGTTCGCAGTTTTGGGATGTGTGGCACGCGGGGTGGGAACATCCATCAGGGAATGCTGCAAGGCCCACGAGCAGGGACTGAGTCACTGCAGCCTCCTCTGCCATGGAATTTTACCTCTGCAGAGGGGGACACGTGGGAATATTCCACAATGGAATCTTCTCCTCGGATGGCGGCCGCTCCGCGGGGCACAACTGGCTGCTTGTTCCCAGCTGGCACGGAGGGGACTGCAGGAACCCCCAGCCCTGTCATGAGGGGTGGGATCTGAGCCCATGCCACAAGTTAAGCAAGGTAAGGGCTGGTAAATTCATGATAAATCTGTATTTAAGTGGGAGATCATGGAGAAAACTGGTGGCACGTGGACAGCTCTGAATTATTCTACTTGCAGATCTCACCTGTGGGAGAGCTGAGGGTGCTCACCTGGAGAGGAGAAGGCTCCAGGGAGAGCTCAGAGCCCCTTGCAGGGCCTGAAGGGGCTCCAGGAGAGCTGGAGAGGGACTGGGGACAAGGCATGGAGGGACAGGACACAGGGAATGGCTTCCCAGTGCCAGAGGGCAGGGCTGGATGGGATCCTGGGAATTGGGAATTGCTGGCTGGGAAGGCGGGGAAGAGCTGGGATGGAATTCCCAGAGCAGCTGTGGCTGCCCCTGGATCCCTGGAAGTGCCCAAGACCAGCTTGGATGGGGCTTGGAGCAACCTGGGCTAGTGGGAGGTGTCCCTGCCCATGGCAGGAGTGGAACAAGATGACCTTTAAGGTCCCTTCCAACCCAAACCACCCCACGATTCTGTGACTCTGTGCAGAGCTGGGGTGTTCAGAGATCCTGCCATGTTTTCCTACATGGAGAGCATGTGCATCCTGGATCCTCCAGCCTGGGAAGGCTCTGCTGGCTCTAATGCCCATCACACAGCACTGTTGGATCTCTGGGCATTCCTGATCCTGATGGTTTTTAGTCAAATTTATTCCTGCATGTATTTTGCCATGCTCCACTGCTTTGAGTGGTCCCATCCTGCAAGAAGACCCCAGGTCACTTGTCACAACTATCCCTGGGAAAAGCAGTGAATCCTTTTGCTGTCCAAAAGGTGATTCCTGGGGGAGAAATTCCTGATTTTCATTTTAAATTGGTTCATTCTGCATCACTTCAGAGCTGCATCACAGGGCTGGTGCTGTGTGGCAGCAGAGGGAGGGACAGGATGCCAGCAGGAGAGCAGTGGTGGCACCCAGAGTCATCCCAGTGTCACCAGAGGGTGGGACAGAGGCACATTTGAAGAGGTCAGACCTGCACTCCTGTCCACTCCCTCAGAGGCCCCACCACGCTGATGGACATGGATATGAGACTCCCAAACCTCCCCAGGCAGCCTGACCTGGGATTTTTAATACTATAATGAAGATTTGGGATTTTCAACACTGTAGTTTACATTTGTCATTTAAAAGTGAGATGACATTTAACAAGAGGATTGGAGGGACACTTGTAAGGGACACTGAAGGACAAAGAGCAGGGTCACACCATCACAGCCTCTGTGGGGACCATTCCTCAACCATTTCTTATTTCAATAACCTGAGTTCCCAAACAAGGAGAGGAATCCCTATGGAAATGACAACTATTTGCCCCACTCTACAAACTCCACAGCCAAGCAACAGCCACAGCAGCTCCTCTCCAGCTCTCCTGGAGCCCCTTTAGGCCCTGGAAGGGGCTCTGAGCTCTCCCTGGAGCCTTCTCTTCTCCAGGTGAGCACCCCCAGCTCTCTCAACCTCTCACACAGGTGAGGTCTGTGATAACTTCTCGACATCTCTATGCTCAACAGATCCCAATCACTCACTCCAAACCACTCTCCTGAACCTCAGGAAGGTGCAGGCTGTGCTGATGAAAGGGATGGCTTTCCCAAAATGCAGGATCTGGCATCCTGTTTCATCCATATCTTGTATAGAAGTTTTTTATATGCTGTTTTATCCAGACTGCTTTTCACAGGACTCATGGAAACCTGCAGTCTGACAGAAAGAATTTAAAATCCCCAAAGTTGAAACTCAGAAACTTGATTCCAAGCAGGAAACAGCTCTTTGGAAACACTGATGTTTCCACCAGCAGATTTTCCTGCTGGGCATGGAGCTGCCAACTGCTAACCAGGGATGGTCCTCACTATCTCTCTGATAACACACCCCCCTGATGGTGATGTGCTGCCACGAGCTCCACAGCAGGGAGCATGCCAGAGCTTGGAGTGTGTGGTCCAACACCACAATTCCCTGGGGATTTTCTCTTCTGCCCTGCTTGGGTCCTACTGATGAGCAGCCATGTCAAATGTAACTGATGGTGCATGGAGAAGCTGTGGCTGCCCCTGCATCCCTGGAGCATCCAAGGCCAGGTTGGACAGGGCTTGGAGCAACCTGGCATAGAGGGAGGGGTCCCTGCACATGGCAAGGGGTGGAACAAGGTGACTTTTGAGGTCTCTTCCAGCCCAAACCATTTTGGGATTCTGGGATTCCCCTCTCTTAGCAGTTTTTTTCCTCTCTCCTTGCCTTGCTTACTCACTGTTGTACATCTCAGTCTTTCATCTCCACTCTCCCTCTTCACTATTGCTGTTTTTCTCCTAATTCACCCCAAATGCCACACTCTGCATTACTTTCCTACTAAAATGTGTGACCTTCCAGCTTCTTCCCTACTTGTAGCACCTCCTTCTCTCACCACAACTCCTTCTGCTGACCTTCCCCATCCCAGAAATTCTGTTTAAAGTGGAAACTTGCACTACCTGGATCCTGCTCTGGACCCACACATTTCTTAAGAAGGACAGTGGATTATAAATTCATCATAAGGATGCAAAGTAAAATCTGACCCCATTTCAACGAGCTAAATACAATTAAAATGCTGGGCACTCTGGCTCTGAAGTCCACGCTGCCTCTGCTTTGCTCTGTGGCTGCTCCAAAGTGGGGTTGAGCAGCTTTGAGGCTGTGGCAGCACCATGTGGGACATGGAATGGAGCACACAGGCCATGTCCAGGCTTTGATGGCTCTGGAACTCTTGGAACCTCAGGCATTCGGCCCTGGATACGATCCCAAACCCAATCAGGCAGCACAGCACAAGGCAGGGAAGGTGTGTATGGTAATAAGAAGTTATTTTCATATTTCTTCAAATCCAGGTGCTGCCAACAAGGGTTTGAGCCCAGCAGGCTTAGTTAGGATCAGCCCTGGGCTTAGTTTAAATCAGCCTCAGGCTGGTTCTTCTCCATAGCTCATGCCATCTTTGGGGAATTGATTATATGGAAATCAAGGCTGCCTTGCCTGTGTCCCCAGAGGCCCTGGATTGCCAGTGCAGCTCTGCTGTGCTGCTCTCGTGGGGCAGAGGGGCCAGAGCCCCATCTGAGCCTGACTCAGCCCTGTGGCCATGCTCCTGGGTGGAAAATCACCTTCCTGAGCAGAACCCTGGGATTGGGATTCAACACACACCTCATGAACCAGACCTGGCTTGGAACACGCCGAGGACAACACCACACACCTCTGGATGACTCTGTCTCCTACAGCTCCATGTCCAGTTTAAGATCCAACTTGAAATAGGTAACTGGCTATTTCTGGGATCTCTAATGGAAAATGCAATCATTGGACAAAAAAAAAAAAACCCAAACCCCAGCAGTGAGATTCTTCTGTAACCTTGCAGAAGGTTCGGAGCACGACAGAGGGCATTATTTATCATGACAGAAGTATTTAAAACAGACATGGGCATATTTAAAAATACTTTTATGATATTCTCCCAGGGAGAAAGTTCCATGGCTGAAAACTCCACTGGCAAAGAGCTCCCTCTTTGTAGCGAGCCCCCTCTCAATTCATCTGCTAAACCCATAGAAGGAAGAGGCTTTAGTGTTTCAGACAGTTTTGGCTGCTGTGCTGCTGAGTACAGTTGGATTAGTTTCAGAAATAGAATTGGCTCCCAAATTATTTGAAGCATTTGTACTCAGGGAATGCTGGGAAATGTCATTAGCGTGCCATAATACTTTTGCCTAATGCTCTCCAAAGTCTATGCCAAAAAAAAAGAGGGAAAAACACTATTTTGACTCCAGCAGCACAGCTCAAGTGACTGTGGGAGCAGACCTAGAGAACTGCCCCATATTCAAATAAATCAGTGACAGCAACCTTCGAAGCTGAGTTTGTTTTCTTTGTCTGAAGAAGAGACAGAGGTAAGAGCTGATGAAATAAAATCCAGATCCATGCTGGGATCTGTTTTAAGCTGGAGTCTTTTTGCCTACTCGCTCACTACCTGCAGGAGATGAGGGAGGAACAGGAACAAACCAGGACTTACCCCTGCTACACCAGCAATATCCTGAATCTCCTCAAATCCTGCCATTTTAGTGTCTGCAGGTCCTTCAGCTTTCATTCAACACATTCCTCACCTCCTCTGGAGCACTCCCTGCTTCAAGAGCCTTTTGTCTTCTGCTCCCAATTCCCCTGTCTATGTATTAATCAAGTGTTGAGTTTGGAGCTCTTATTTTTCCATCTGCTGATTAATTCCCATGGATGAGACACCTCCTCCTCCTCCTCCTCCTCTCCAGAAGATGCTGTACATAATTCACAAGCCTATTTCTCCGGTGACTAATTTAGAGAATTTATCATCAATTTTTTTCCAGCTGTGCCCTCCAGTGTGACAGCAGCTTGTCCCACATCCAGCCAGTTTGGAGGGGGCTGCCCTTCCCAGGAAACCACCACAGCTCCTGACTTGGTCCAGGAATTAGTAGTGCACTGCAAGTACAGTCCTAAAAACTACTCAAAACCCTTAAAATTAGTCAGAAAACTGAAGTGTGTAGCAGCCAATTGTTTATTTCTTTAAAAATTTGGAATATTTTGAACATTAGAGCTAAAAGGGAATAAACAAGTAAATAATCCTCCTTCAAAACAAAATACCCAACAAGATCCCTGCCAAGAGGCTGTGGGTGTACATGCTATGGATGGAGATCAGGTTGGCAACGTTTTAAAGAAGACAGATTTAAAAAAAAACAAACCAAACAAACAAAACTAGAAGAAATAGCTTCCCTGTGGCGATCAGACCAATATAATTAAACATAAGACATGGTCATCAGTGCTAATTAAGATGGGGTTCTCAGACTCTGGGGCCAGAGGCTTGCATTTATCACTGCAGTGCTGAAGCAGCACCAAGGAAAGGAGGGATCGTGCTCCTCCCTCAGTTCTATTGACAAAGAATTCAGCCTCTGCTTCACTTCAGCTTTCAGAACAATTCTTCAAATTCAGAATAAAACCAGATATAATTCACTTGGGTCAGCTGCAGTGACACAATGCTGGAGGAAGCTTCTCACTGAGGTAGCAGTGAGTTATTATTGTGCTTTTTCTGCCACTAAAGCATCGCTCTGCCCTATCAGAGCCCTGCTGGGAAAAGTGGTTTGCTCTCCCCAGCCCCACAGCCCCAAATTCTGGCCACAGCGTTTCACACAGGGTTCCAGGGATTCCCACTGTGTTCCCACTGCCTAATTAGCCTTATCACTGCAATCCACATAATAAACCCAGCCCTGTTCTGCCAAGGGGAGGTGAGCAGTCGCAGTCACCCAAAGGCAGTGGTTTTCACTTCTCCCCATGTTTTTTCTTACCTTCAGCCTTCAAACCCATCTCTATTTCTGCACAGAACCAATCAGGAATAAAAATTAACCCTCCCCTCAGGCCCTTCAGCCCTGGATGACCTTTAAGGCCTTTTCCAACTCAAATCATTCTGGGATTCTGTGACCCTTCCAGGATAAACCATTCTAGGATTTTATGATTTCCACTCAGCATACAATTTCAGATTTCAACTCTCTGTGAGGACTCAGATTAAGCTTCAGCTCAGCAACTCTCCTGGGCAGCAAGGGAGATCTCCTGGGTCTCCTGCTTCTAGAAGGAATGGCAGAAACTCCATGGGGAAGGGACAGTAGGAGCCATCTCCTCCCTCAGCACAGGTTAGAGAGAAAATGACACATTCAAAAGCACAGGGCTCTGGTTTTCCCAGTGCACCTTTGGTGGGAATCAGCATCCCTGCCTGATCCCTTCCCCCTTTCAACTCCCACAGCCCACCAGCTCCTCCCTGTCTCAGAGCTCCTCATTTACCATCTGTCCCTAATCTTCTCTCTGTACTAACAACACGTTGTGATTGCAACATCTCTTTATGCAGCAATTGATCAGGCAGATAAGAACAAACAAGGAAATAGCGAGCAGGACACAGCCAAAAGCAGTGGTACATCCTGCAGGGCTTCCTGTCATCTAACCACTGAAATTACAAAAAAACCCAACCCCAAACACTTCTTTTGTCTAGAACTTCACAGTGGGTGAAAATAAACACATGGAAAAAATGAAAATGCGATTCAAAAATACAGGAAAGAATGTAAAACTTACCAGGCTCTAACTTGATTATTTTTACAGCAGCCAGTTCTCCTGTATGAAGATTTCTTGCCTGAAACAAGAGAGTTAAAATATATTTAATTATAATTCAATGGCATCTCACAGCCTTACAGACTGTGCAAAAATACAGTGTTGTCTGATATAAATACAATGCAAAGCTGAGACCAACGTGGGTGAGGATAATCTGGGTTTGGAATTAGCACACCATCAGCCTGGCTGGAATTTTAAAGTGTTCCTGGCAGTTCTTTTCCAGACTTTAAAACATCAGCCAGCAAATCACAGAATCACTGAGGTTGGAAAAGCCCTCCAGGGTCATCCAGCCTTTGACTGTCACCACCCTGTCACCCAGACCAGAGCACTGAGAGCCACATCCAGTTTTGGACACCTCCAGGGATGGGGACTCCACCACCTCCCTGGGCAGCCCCTGCCAAGGCCTGATCACCCTTTCCAGGAAGAAATTCCTCTTGAGGTCCAACCTAAACCTAGAAAACCTCTCAAACACCATTTGGAAAGGAAGTTTCTGCCTCCCAAGGATGCATCAGGGGCTCACCCATCTCATGGTACCAAACCTCCAGCGTGCCCCCAAAGTGGAACTGAGAGGGGCAGGAGAGGCACTGCAGCTGCACCAGTCACAGCTCCCTGCAACAACCTCACTCTGGAAACAAACTCCTTCCAGCAGACCTTGGTCCCCACAATCCTCAGGAAGAAGAAGCTCCAATTAAGCCTCTTCAGAGCTGTCCTCTCTGGATATGCTCCAAACTTCACACTGAGAACTCGAGAGCTGGAAGAAGACACTGCAGGAACCTCAGATACAGAAAGTTTTAAGAGGGGATTTCATTAACATTTTTTAATGATCTAAATCACTCAGACACCATCCTCAGAGCTAAACTGTAGTTTTGGACATACAACCTGATTTAATTAGGTACTGTGGCATTCCCCTCTTGTTGAGCATCCAGGAGTTACAGGAATCCAAACCCAAATTGTTTCAATTTTACCCCAAACAAACCTGCAGAATCTTCTAAACAGCTGAAATCTGGTGAAGAGGTGGATTACAGAAAACGGAGGGAAAACTGGGTTAAATCAATGTGGACTTAAGGAAATTTGGCCCTGTGAAGGGAGTCATTACAGAACAAACACTCTTCTCTTGTGCATGTGCAAGAAGAAGGCTTAAAAACAGAGAAATCAAGAACCTAAAGGATTAACCCCTCAGTTTTATGGAAACTTATCAAGCTTCCAAATAGGGAAAGGCTTTCCAGCCAGGAAAAAAAACAAACTAAACCAAACCAAACCCCATGATCAGCCCTTCAAAGTCCTGCAGTGCTAAGACATGAGATGGGTGTCAAAATGCAAGCCAAGGACACAAATATGACTCAACTTGGTCGCAAAGAGAACCTGAACAACCCTACAAAGGACCCAAACATCTGCAGACCAAATCACTCAGAGTCATCTGCAAACCACAAAGGAAACATTCACCACTTCTGAAAGCACCTTCCTAACTGAGGTGTTCTCAGACCACAGCAAAATCCTTGATGTCCTTCAACATCCAGAAGGAGCAGGTGGGATCCCAGTGGGATGAAGGACTGGGACTGCTCTGGTGCTGTTACAGCAGTGATGGGAAACAGGGATGTTCCCAGCAGGGCCAGGGCCAGGGAGGCCCCACTATCCACACTTTTCTCCACGAGCAGCTCAGCTGTGCAGATAAAGTCGCCTGCACCGTTTCCAGAATATCAGTTTCACTTCTGGAGTACTAAAAGGATCGTATTCCTTACAAATATTCCTTTTCCATACAAGCAGTAACTGCCACTGTCATGCTGAAGCCTGAAGGAATGGATGGAGGCTGCCAAAGGTCTGCTTGGCTGGGATGTGAAGGTTCAGGCCGGGGATCACTGGGATTCCTGGCTCTCAGCTCTCACACACGACACAATCCCAACTAAGCTGTGTCCTGCTGCTTTCCAACATCCCCATAAAGCTCTTACATATAAATCTATAGCGTGGACACAGACTATTTTGGGTTTCAATCATCAAACTTTGCCTGCTGGAACAGAAAAGTCCCCACTGGGTTGATATTTATGACCTAAACACACCAAGTTGTCTGAGCCACTGTGTTTTCTGGTCCCACAGCTTTAATCTTCCACCAGACACATTCCTGAGCTGATGACACCGAGACCACACGTGATCATTAACTCCTGTCATTGCCAGAACCAAAGGCAAAATCCCAAGTATTCCCTGACCCTCAAAAGCCTTGTGTGGATGCTCACAGATAAGGAATGGTTTTAGATCTCCAGTCTAGACATTGGCATTGTGAGCACGCAGCAAATCCCCCAAAATGCTTCCCTAGAGACGTCACCCACCCACAAATGTCACCGGAGGCTTTTGTTGCCTCCTCTGGGGTTGCAGCAGCTTTGCACAGGTACACAGAGCTCCACCTTCCCCCTTTCCCACCTGTCAGCTCAACACTCGATCAATAATTAATTACTGCCCTCATTAAAAATGCAAGAAGGCGAGGGCTAAAAACTGGTTCTCCGTGTACACACCTAGATATGAAAACTGTCAGCTCAGGATTCCTCAGATCACTCTGGGACGTGTTAGTTAAATAAATCCTCATTTCCCACAAGTGACTGCAGTTTGAATCGTTCTGGGTGTTTTTAAAAAGAACTGTGCACTTATCAAGGAAGTCACACACAGGAAGGCACCACATCAACGTCACTGGTTTTGTGAATAAAACCTGAAATTTGACTAGAAATGGTACCTGACAAAAATAAAAGTCCCTGATGTGAAAAATTAGTTAATGATCTATCAGTCTGTCTTATTCATATACTTCTGCACTGTAGAGGGGGAACTACAGGCTAAGAAATTACAGTTCTTCTACTCATGTTATTTACATTTTCCAAGCCCAACAGCAAAATATCTGCCTCCTCCTCATCCCTTGAAATTTCCTCAGTATTTCAAGTCTCAATTTAAAATTAGCTGAAAGCAGCCAAAGGCCAGGGGAGCTGTTACCTCGTGCCAAGCAATCCAGACCTGTTCAGTACCTCATAAGCTATTACTGACAGAGAAAATCATCATTTATATACATTTATCACATAAAGATGACATATATATATAAAAAACCATGATGATCTCTTCTGAAACCTGATATTTCAGTTTTAAGGAAGATAAAATTTGTCAGATGTCTTACTGTCTTTAATTCTTCTGGCCTTGATCCATTTGGTATGTAAGGAAGTCTCCTAAGAATTCATTTGACTCTAAAGGCTGAAGGACTCCCTGCTGGTGTCCACATCTCCATCAACAACGTGGTCCAGCTCCACATAACAGAAGTAGATCCCAAATTCCCAGGGCATTTGCTGTAAGACCTTCTCCAAGAGGAAGATAGAGCTTTTACCCTTTATTAATATCGATCCTAATTTTATTTAATGAGACTCAAACCTGAAAATCATGTTCCCTATAGAATGGAAACTAAAACTATGGGATTTTGGCAGAAGGATTGCAGAGCTCCAATGTGACCTACACAAGAATGGGATCAGAACAAGGATATATTTGAATGAGGTGAACCACAGCCAAATTTTGTTTTGCTCAATGTCATTGACAGAGTGCATTTCTTGAGAAAGAAGAGTTTGGCAGCAGCCTTTTGGTCACCTCTTCAGCTGTCCTACAGCCTGACAGAGGAGGAGTGACAGCATCCCACTGAGCACAACTCTTCCAGAATATTTTAGCAGCTGAATACTAACACTGCAGAACATCACATGGGAATCTATGTTCAAAATAAAACACAAGTACTCATCCTTTTGGGTTTTTGTTTAATATCCCCTTGAGCTGCTGTAGTGACCGTGCACACCCACCCCACTAATGTGACAGCACTGTTAGTAGGACTGGTTTTGGGGAGTTGGGAGAGTTTTGTACTATTACACACAAAAAATCTTTGGGTTTTCCCATTAAGACTTGACTTTCTTCCCAAACAGCTGCTGTGGGACAATGGAACCTGAGGTGAGACCCGTGGCAATCCCTGTGTGTGACGCTTCCCACCACACACCCAAACACCACACCTGAGAAAAAACACTCTGGGCAGGACATTTTCTGTAGCCAACAACCAGAAATAACACAGAAAACTGGTTTCAGAACCAGTTATGCACTCTGCACTTGTGTGTGTTTTCAAGAGTGCAAGCCAAGCAGTTCCAGCCCAGGGGGTCCAGGGGACTGAGCCACACGAGATGGTCAAAAAAGGGGAAATCTTGGACATTGCAATCTGTGCTCAGTGGCCTTTTCCAGTCACTTTCTCCTAACCACTGAGGAAGACAAAGGGAAGATTCATGCAGCAATACCCCTCTCACAGGCTCCAAATTAGTATTTTCAACTTCCATGGTGAAATCCTCTCCTCTCCCCAATGTCACTGTCTCATCTTCAGCCTTGGATCAACAGCCCCATTCAGCAGAGGAGCTGTTTGTTGGAGCGTGTCTTCATTTAATTGAATCATAATTGCAGCTCCTGTGGCAGCCCTCCCATCCCTCCCCAGCTTATTCAGCCCTTGCCAAGCTTCACTCCCCAGTGGCCACCACGTTCTGCTGTCTCAAGTGCTGCCTGCTTGTCCCCAGTTACTGAATATCCCTTCAAAAAGCACCTGACCTTCTGCCCTGGGACTGAAACAGAAGCTCCTCCGCTTCCCACTTTCTGACCTCTTACCCTTTGTAACTCTTAACCTGCTCTGTGTAGTTTGGAAACTCCCATTAGGATGTGGTTTTCTTTCCATATCTCCCAGCACCATCAAACAGCCCCTTGAATTCACCTTTCTACATCTCTGAATTCACATCTACCACTGTTAAGAGCTCTCACTCAACTCAAGTGACCACAAGAAATGTCTCTCACCTGGGCTGGCCTAAAGCTATGAAAACAGGGAATTCTTGGTGGATGGTGATCTGCTGGACTGTAACTTCAATTATGTCTTCATGCAGAATTTTAAATGAATGTTCCTAGTGTTTATTATAATTAACGACATCATTTTGCTTACTCTTGTAAGATTTACCTAAATCTGATAGACTTAAGAAAATGCTTTGTAACTAGAGCTGGAAAACTATCAGGCAGATGAAACAAGTATCAGCAATATATTCTTAATGACTGGAAAGGAGATGTTTGTTTTTCTCAAAAACCATCTCTTTGCTAGGTCAGTTTAACACCCCAGCTGTAGAGCTGAAGATTCTTAAAATGTCAGTTAAAGCCAGAAAACTGCTCAGAAAACTCAAATTAACAGCAACAACAGTTAATCTTCACTGTGTGAGCCTGAAGTTACCATCCTACACATGAGGACATTGCAGTGCTGCACATTAGGAAAACATTTTGTAAAAGAAACCAAACTCTCCCTAACTGACAAAAATCCTTAGAAATCTGCAGGTTAACCCTAGCAGAGAGCCCAGAGCCAGATCTGCTCAGAGCAGATCCAAACCTTGGTGTCAGGATGGTGTCAAAGGGGAAGAATCACCTGTCCAGGCCCCAGGGGGGCTCCAGCCAAAACCAGCAGCTCCCACTACTGCCTTCTAGTTCTGGAGTGAGTAGAGAGTGTTGGTTCCTCCCCCAGGACCAGCACACCCTAAAAGCACCCTCAGAGGACTCTTAGGAATGGCACACAATCCATGGATTCTACCTCCTGGACAGTGCCTGTACCAAACCCACCCAGGTGCAGTTCTTGCTTTGGGGGTTCTACCCCTCTTTTGTGTAAGACAAAATAAGTAAAACCAAGCCAAAATTCCCCACAGCCCCATCCCAATAAAACCTAAAGAGAGTATGAGACTGGGTAAGACCCTCCTGCCTGGTGCTGAGAGCATCTCTGTAAGAAATGCTGAACAAATTCTTTCACCTCTGAAGGTCTGGGGATGGATTAAAAATGTAAGAGGAACAAAGGAAGAAAGCTTAAAAAAATCCTGAAAGAAGTAGGACAACTCTGGCAAATGTTAATGCCAGTCCTACTGGATAGGCTGATTTGTGCCAGACAGAAACAACTGTCAGAGAACCTCAAAATTCCAGATGATTTGGGATGGAAGGGACCTTAAAGATTGTTCAGTGCCCTGCCCTGCCATGGCAGGGACACCTCCCACTGTGCCAGGCTGCTCCCAGCCCCAGTGTCCAGCCTGGCCTTGGGCACTGCCAGGGATCCAGGGGCAGCCACAGCAGCTCTGGGCACCCTGTGCCAGGGCCTGCCCACCCCACAGCCAGGAGTTCCTTATTCCCCAAATCCCATCCAGCCCTGCCCTCTGGCAGTGGGAGCCATCTCCCCTTGCCCTGTCATTACAGGCCTTTGCCCAAGGTCTCTCTCCATCTTTTTTGGCTCCTTCAGGCACTGGAAGGCCACAGTTAGGTCATCCCAGAGCCTCCCCTTCTCCAGGTTGAACAATCCCAAATCTCTCAGCCTTTCCTCATGGAGTGGTGCCCCAGCTGGCCCTCCCACTGGGACACCCCACTCCTCACTGGAGGTTTGCTCACATCTGTGACACATCTGGCTGCTCTTCGCTGATGGAAAAAGACACCCCAACACCATTCCTAATTTTCAGGGCTGTGTGGCTTTTAGGAAGCAGAAAAGACCCAGAGGTAATTGTTTCCCCTACAGTCTTCCAGCTGGATTTTTGGAGATGGAAAGCAGTACCAGGCTCCTTTATAGTGGAAGGCACAGAGGCTTTCAGAAACTATTTCCCAAACAGAGACTTTATAGATTCAAGACACTAAAAGAGAATAATCTCCTACAACCAGCAGTCACTGCTTTTTGGGATAAACCCAAAATGAAGACTTACATGTTAATTTTAATTTATTCTGAAGTGGCATCAGAGCCATCACTTTGGATCTCTGAGCTGAATATTGTACAAGGACAAATATTGATTTTGTTGGTGATCTCCAGATGGCTACTGCCAGCCCTCATCCCTCAGAACACGCAGCAGCACAAGGCAGGATGAAAAAATCCCAGCTGTCACTCCTTATTTCCACATTTACAGCACTTCCAGCTTCCCCTGTTGAAAGGACAGAACCCAGACTATGCAGAAGACCCAGGATTTAAATAAACTCCACATTAAAACCTGAATCCCAGATCCAGACTGGCACTCCTGACCACAGCTATAATGCAAATAAGGCTTAAACGCCTTTACTCTTGCTGGCACTTGGTGAAATTTAGATAGTTTATCTCTGTCAGGTAATAGTGGGAGGAGAACCTACCTTTCACTCAGAGACTGCTGACACTTTCTTACTCAAGGCCAATTAACTCAAGCAATAAGGGATTAACAGCTCATTAATGATGTGAGCCCAACTCCCTTCACTCTCCAGAAAAGCAGACTGAGGATTTTATCAGCAAAGGGATTTTGCAGGTCTCAGTAGCCACTAAAACATTTAATTCTCCTCCCTGGGGATAATTATTGAAGGACAAAGACCTGTGGCAATAAAGATAACAATAACAAAGCAAAGATCAACGCACATCTTAACATCTATTTAGGGGGGGAAAAAATAACAAAAGAAGTCTGCAATGTGCCTCCAAGCAGAGGTTGGTTATTCTCCTCTGAAATTTTCTTGGCAGATCATCTTTTACAAAATATTTGGCATCATCCTTGTAAAACTGAAAAGCTAAAGCTAGAAACAGACCCTGACCACAAAAGTACTGTTCAGCAACTAATGCAGCACAAAAGATATAAACAAATACCACATGAGAAAAAAAAATATAAAAATGGCCCAAATTTTGACTCAGCTGGAGCAAAAACCGAAGTAGAAAAGAACCTTTTCGAGTTACAGCTGTGTGCATTACAGTGGTTTGAAAAGCTACTCAAAATAGCTCACTTTCCTGGGGAATAATAAACATTTTTGAACAGAAGATCATGAAAATCAAAGAATGCCCATGGAGCTGCTGATATACTTTAAAATGAACAGATGCTCAACAGTTTTACAGGCCAGGATATAAAAGAGGGAAGAGAAAAGAGAGAGAGAAAAAAGAAAATGTATCTTCAAATACATTAAACTATGAACCAAGATGGATTTTAAAAGGGTTTATTCACCAGAAGATAAGGAGAATAAATGTAAAATAATTTTATTGTATTCCTATGTTGAATGCATAGACCATGACAGAAAAAAAAAACCTCCTCACAGTATTATGGAGTACAAACCCAAGTAACATTACAAGATTATATATTTCATCAGCTGCAGGGGAATTTATTTATTCCTTAGAGATGAAAGAACTAAGAGATATGGCAACTAAAATATTTGAAAGAAAATATCTATGTGTCTTCTTTTCACTGACAAAAAAAAATCTGGTTTTCTAGGCAGAGAAAAAACAAATTTCTGAAGGAAAAGGCAATGGGTTGCTTTTTTATAATTAAAAACTAAAGAATTTAAGACCATCATTTACTTCTTTACCAAAGAAAAAGGTATTTTTTACTGCTTGGTGAGCAAACACAGTGAGATATGTCTCTTCAGAAAGGCAAAACTGAGGAGCCACCACTGGCATTTTAAAGGGGAAAAAATGGAATTTTGAGATTGCAAGTGTTATATCAAACCCTGCAAACCAAAGGCAAAATAAACTCTAGAGAGATTCAGGTGGAAAATGTAGATTTTTTTCCTTAAATCTACCTCCAACAAAGCTGTTCAGTAATCACCTCCTTAAAATTTCCTCAGAGATGAACTCACAATTACAAAATTAAAAGGAACAAGCCATAAATTTGCCTTGATGAAGAAAACAAGTCAGTGTTTTGCTCTTTATTGTTGTTAAATAAAACAGTGACCAGAACAGAAAGAATGAATAAAGAAGTTGTGTAATTGAAGAAGTTAAAGGAAAATTAGCTAAAAATAGGAGCTGGAAGATTTTTTTTTCTGCTCTATAATTAAGCTTTGGTTTGCATCTGGACTGTATCAATTGTCACCTTCTTGGGGTGGGAGATGGGTAAGATTTGATGCTTCTTTCTGATACTGGGACAGCTGTTTCTACTAAAATAAACCCCAGCATTTATTTACAGTCTTCATTTTATGATGAAGAAACAGCCACCAGCAATATTTCTAAATCAGGAGAAAATTCCAACCCAGAACGTGGAATTCTGTTGGAACAAACAGAAATGACATTTCAGTAGGTTTTTTAGTGAGGAAAAACTGAAGTTCTAAATGTGCTGGTACATGAGAAAGGTTACAGATAAAACAGGTTTTGCACTTCTGCTGATGAAGTAAAGAGGAAATATGCTGCCATTTCATTACAGATGATAACTGAAAATCGTGCAAGTTATCTCATCCTCTCACACTTTATTTTTAGCCAGAACAGAGGAAAAAAACTGGTTTGTTTTTTTTTTTTATTGTTTTCTTAATTTTAACCAATTAACTCATGTAAATGATGTCACCTGAAAACAAGACTTTGTCAAAATGTCACTTGAAAATAAGAATCTTTTTTCTACAACTTCACCTACAGTGATGGAGCCCCAGTTTTACTTCAGTCACCTGATTTCAAGCACTTGGCTAGTGACTTCCTCAACTTTACTTTGAAAGATGAACCAAAACTGTGCTCACAAGTAATATGTGTTATTACATAATTAGAATAATTCTGGCAAATTGGGCCTGACGATTTACGTGGAATTTTAAAATAAGTATTTTTAAATTTTAACACACTTGAGAACATTTGCCCTCTTGCCTCCTTCCTCTAATCTATTTCTATTCTAGTTTCTTTATCCTGTTTCTCTATGGTTTTTAATTCACCTTTGTTTGCTCCCTGGGCAGGGCCCATCCCAGGCTGGACACTCCACTCTGCCACTGCTCCCATCTCCACCAAATGTTACTCCTCTCCCTCCTCCAGCAGCTGGGTGCATTTTCCATGGACCAGCCTTCCCGAGCCAGACACCACTCAGGAATGTGCTTGAGAGAGCCAGAGGAAATCGTGGTAGAGCCTCTGCTCAGCCTGGCTGCTTCCCTGCTCCCCAAACTGTCCCAGCAGGCAGGGAAAGCTCCTTATAAAATGGAATGGCTTGGGTTGGAAGGGACCTCAACCACCACCTCAGTGCTGTGAGCAGGGGACACTTCCAGTCCAAGGTTGCTCCAAGCTCTGTTCCAAACTGGCCTTGAACACTTGCAGGGATGGGGAATTTCCTATAATGCTTTCATGGAGCAGAGCCACAGCCTGGCCTCCTCCCCCATCCCTCCTGGAGCTGCCTCGAGCCAGCACAGTCAGTCCCTACTCAAGACATCCCACTGCAGGATTTACACAAACCTCAACACCCACGGAATGAGCAAAAGGAAAAATCCACCTTCCTGTGCCCTGAACAGGCAGCTGCTTGATGGATCATGAAACCAAAAAAAAAAAATCAAGGTCTCCTTATCCATCCTCAGAAATCCCTTTGTACTGTTTGATACTGTGAGCCAAATTTAAAAACAAGACTCTCAGGGCAGGAATTGTTTGGTAAAGTTTGGAAGGCTCTGGGTTCATCCACCAGTTATTCCTGCCTCTTTATAATTAACCAAGAAGCAGAGGATCAGAGCTCAAGCAGTACTTTAAATTTAATCACACACATACCTGAGAAAACAAAATGGTTTCATCAGAAACTGCTCATCTGGGGACTGTCTGGGGTCTGGGCTGTGAATATCTACAAGGGACACATCAAATACCCTCCCTTTACTCACTGTAGACCAAATGCTTTAAAATTTCAGCTGCTGTTGTTTCCCAACCCCTCATAAATAAAACACAAATACCTGAAGCTCTTCCATCACTGACAGCAATGAGCACCCATCAGGCACTGCTTCCTGCCAAATCTTAATTCTTTTAGTTTTATCAAAAGAAAATATACCCATAAAAGATGGTATGGCTTCCCCTTTATTCTTTTTACCTACCATGTATTTCTGTGCCTCTACAAGAGACTTTATCACTTATCTTCCCTTTTGATTAATGACTAAATCCCCCAAATATCTTTAAGAGCCTGATCTTTAAAATTCAACTCTGATCTTGCATTGTCTGTCCGTTCAACAGCAAGTTAAGGCAAACATAACTCAATTCTTTATTGTTTCAACAGCAATGATCAGCAAAGAATCACACACACAGCTGAGAACAGGACAAAAATACAGCTTTTTGGGGTGGACCATCCCCTCAACTGTAAGAAGTTATGCCTTTAATGCTGCACAAGACAAAGCTACTAAAAAAAAATCCCCTTAGGAATGATTTCTTATCAAACAGACAAGAGTCCCTCTGCAATAACCTCTTCACTCTGAAGAGAAGCAGCACTTGCCTTTGTGGAATGTCTCAAAATTCACATTTCAAACCCACTACAAATCCAGCTTTTTCACACTGAGCTGAAAATATGGTTCATTCAGCTTTCTTTTTTCAGACATTCTTTCTCCAGCCAAATCTTCCTCATCTCTATGAAAACATGAACCTTCCCAGACACTATATTCATGCAGAAGACACAAAAATACACTTGGGGGAGGAGTAATTCCAACGTGCCAAGATATCAAATCTGGCATTAAAGATGCCATTTTGAAGGATCAATAATACAGCAGTTTTGGACACCAGGACTGGGATGTTCTGAGGGTATCCCTGACCCTCAGATCAGGGATAAAAGATCATTTGTGTAATCTTTTTACTGTCTTTAGGAGAAGTCAGTAGAAATACACAGAACACCACATAGAATAAGGGACATGGTGAAAGTACTGGAAGAGGACAATCCTGGAAGCAATTCTGTTGCTGATCCTCCTCTCAGGTGCTCTTTCACTCAAGTTCCTGAGAAGCTGCAGCTTCTCCACACAGTGTTTTCCATCCATCATGGAAAAAGGTAAGCTTTGGCTGAGGAGGACCCTGCTGACAATACCCCTGTGCTGGATGAAATGAATCACTCCAACACTTGGGTGAAAGAATTTAGAAAGCTGAAGAGCAGAAAAGAAATCTTCTCTGTGCCAAACTCACAAATTTTTGTCCCTCTAGAAAGGAAGAGTTTATCCAGCCCCCATGAGTGATTTTTTACTGGAAATCCAGAGTGGATTTGGGACCAGCATAACTCCCCAAATCAAAGGCTGCTGTGTCCACTAAACCTTGCTGAGTGCTCTTACTGCTAAGAATCCTTCAGAAACTGGGGAAGAACTCTTCTTTGGAAAATTTAAAATCCAAAAACCTAATGAAACTGCAAAGTGTGAGGAAGTCACAGAATCCCATAATGGTTTGGGTTGGAAGGGAAGTTAACAACCAACTCCTTCCATTCCCTGCCATGGATAGAGACACCTTCCACTCTCCCAGGCTGCTCCAAGCCCTGTCCAGCCTGGCCTTGGGCACTTCCAGGGATCCAGGGGCAGCCACAGCTGCTCTGGGCACCCTGTGCCAGGGCCTGCCCACCCTCCCAGCCAGGAATTTAATCCCAATATCCCATCTAACCCTGCCCTCTGTCGGTGTAAAGCCATTCCCCTTCATCTTATCTCTCTGTGTCCTTGTGAAAAGCCTTGGCAATCTCAACCACAAGAGATTGCCTTGAACTGAAGAACAACTTCATGAATATGGAGATGTACCCGTTCTGCATCATCCTGAACTGGAAACACCTTGGGCTGACGCTGCCTCTCCTCTTCCCTGCCAGCTCCAAGCAAGCAGCAGGTGCCAAACACAGCTGAAGGTGGAGGGAAGGCTGTTTTTCCAGCTGGAATGAGGACAGACAGCTGCCGGTGTCAGCGGAATGCGCTGCCAAAGCCCGTCCGGGCCTTGCTGACAGGAAGAGCTGCTCCCTCTGACAGGGATGATCTGTGAGCTTCTACCACGCACCTCCCTGACAGAACTGGGGCTCAGCCACTCACCCCAGAAATCCTGGATGCTTTCAAAGTTGGCAATGAAAAGGACTGTTGCATCTTCTGGAGAGAAAGGAAGGAGATCCTGGCAGGCAAATGTTCTGATCTTTGATCCGTTCTTCCCTCTCGGGTCTCTGCTGTTGAGGGGTGGGTGGTGTGTGACTTGCACTGTTTGCTTCCTCTTCATGGATATCTCACATTGAGAAGAAATTAAGACTTTCTTTTAAAGATTTTGGAGACTGCCTGCTCCTCAAAGTAAGAGACAGGGAGAAATAACCATAGGGGAAACACAACTCCCACCATGTAACTTCCCAATAACAGAAACCACAAAATTCCAGAATGGTTTGGGTTGGAAGGAATATTAAAGATCATCCAGTTCCATCCCTGACACCTTCTACTATTCCAGGTTGCTCCAAGCCCCATCCAGCCTGGCCTTGGACACTGCCAGGGATCCAGGGGCAGCCACAGCTTCTCTGGGCACCCTGTGCCAGGGCCTCACCACCCTCCCAGCCAAGAATTCCTTCCATATATCCAACCTAAATTTCCCTTCTTTCACTTTGAGCCCATTACTCCTTGTCCTGTCACTACAGTTCCTGGTAAAGAGAAACATGAGTGACAGGATGTAATATTTAATGCCAAACAGCTTGAAACATTCCACATCAAAACCCAAATCCTTTAATAAAAAAAAGCTATTACAAACATTACAAATGGAAACACAAAGGTTTCACCCTCCACTCCTGAACACCCTCACAGAGGACATCAACAACCCGCTGAGCATATTGGTTCTCAAAAGAGAAATCCTACTGACTGCATCCTAAAAGAAAAGCCATTTCCCAGAAGAAGAACTCCACAGCAATCAGAAAAAACTCAAGAGTACTGGTTTGATGTCATTCCAAATACCCTTCACATGGAAAAAAGAGCACATGGAGTTCAGGCATGGCTACAGCAAACACTGCTGACCACAAGGCTTTGATCTGCAGAGGAAGAGTGGAATCCCCCAACGTGACAGATGTTTTATGGTCATTTATATGTGGAAGCAACGTATATTCACCAGAGACAGAGGTGCTGAGTCAGGGATGGCCAAACCAATTGGTCTGCAGCTGCCAAAAAATACTTGTATAAAGTTGGGAATATGTGATTAAAAGCTGTCACAGCCAAAACTGTTCTCTAGTATCAAAAAAAAAGCTTTAATACTCTGTTCTTAACCTGTTGACTTAAGCAATAAAATACTTTAACTGATAAACTTTCATTATCTGAGAGATTACAATGACATTGAGAATTATTTTCTAAGCATCACATACAGGCTCTCAACAGCCTTTGGCTGCATCAGGAATTGTAATCCAGAGCCCTGAGAACAAGGCAGTGACCACACAAGAAGGACTGAAGCCTGATTCAAACTGGACAGGGTAACACTTTTATGGCAACCTTTTAATAAAGAAAGCACAAAGTAAAACAAATCTTTTTGTTGTTTAAATTGCATTTGAGCAAAGAGTCTGTGTGTGCCACAATCCAATTTCACTGCTCACTATTTTCCAGCAGCAATCAGTGGCAAAACCCTGCAGGTTTCTTCTAAGTTAATGCCTTTATTTGGTGCAGGAGATTAAAAAATAATGATAATAATCTCAACAGAAGAGAGACTGAGCAGGTGACTCCAGAAAGAATGAAATTTTCATGAGACTCAATAAAAATGTGTCTCTTGTTTACAGGCAGTTTCTGCCATTAATTTGGTACATTCCTTGTGCCTTGTGCTTACTTTTAAAGACAGCCACTGTGGCACTGCTCACAATCCTGCTTGGAAAACCCCAAACAAGCCCAGCTTTAGAACTGCAGCACAAGGTCCTGTTTGCTCATGGGGGAGGACAGACATCCCGCTATTCACCCCGCGGCACGGCCGGCCCAGGGTGCGGGGTGGGCACAGCCAGGGCCTCCAGCTCAGCTGCCGAACAACGCCATTCAACAAGGAGGAATTTGCATCGATTTACATCAACCACCCTTTTGTTCCCCTCTGCAGAACCAAGGATCAGTTAAAACTCTGTTTGGGGCACTTGGAATGAAAACCACAAAAAGCCAAGCCCTGTGAACGGTTTGGGTTGGAAGGGACCTCAAAGCTCACCCTATTCCACATCCCTGCCATGGGACACCTTCCACTGTCCCAGGTTTCTCCAAGTCCCCTCCAACCTGGCCTTGGACACTTGAATATTTCCCCATAATCTCTCCATCAAACCTATTCAGAGCCATTAAGAAATACTCCAATAAAAAAAATCCACACAGGAAATTTCAGGCAGGCCGGGCAGCAGCAAAATTATCCCCCAAATACAAATCTTGTTTTCCAAAGTCCCTGGAGGACACCAAGATCCACAACTACACACAACCAAATGACTGGATGTTCTGATGCAACCAAATTCCACAAGTTAAGCAAAACAGGCCAGTCTTATGCTATTCCAAGGACTTCCAGAAAATACCACGGACTGCAGAAACTCGTGCTTGTACAGCTGATGGTGTGACCTTGTTATCAAACCAACCTTAAACAAATTAGGACTACAAAGCCCTACTGAAAAGCTGCAGGTTCATTCACAGGTCATGCTGGTGTGAAAACCCATCCTGGCAAACATCTAACCACACTGGGAATTTACCTGGGATGGGATCTGACCAGCCACTTCTTAGTGCTGGAGGTTAAATTCCACTTAACAGTCTCCAGCAGCTTTTTTTTTAATTTTCTGCTCCAAGACCCCAGTCAAATGGTGTTTCTCCATTAACCACACACACATAACATCTATTTCAGCATGAAACAGAAGCAATTCAGAGTGCAAACAGAACAAATTTATGTCATTTTTAAACACTGCTCTGAGATTTTCATTTTTATAACCACAGTGGGAAGACCTTTCCAGGAAAGCCAGAGCAGATTTGTGAGAAAGTGGGGACAAAAAAAAAAAAGTCTATTTTTTTAAATCAGCATGTTATTAAGTTCCATTTCTCATCTTTGTTATTACAGCCTCTTTCACAAGTCAGTAATTCCAGATATCTTGGTGCAATGCTGGGAGGGATAAATTACTCCAGTGGATCAGAACTGGTTTGATATTAATATCCTCTGTTAAAAAGAAAAAAGCTTTCCCACCACAGATGAAACAACTAACAAGTTAGGATTGTAATGGAAATTACTTCCAAGACTGCTGGACCCAAACTTGGATCTATTTACACAGGCTGTGAATAGACAAGAGTTTATTTACAGATGGCTTCACCCCAGCCCTGAAATGCATTTTGGGGAAAAAAAACATGTTAAAACAACATCAACAACCCAGCACTTAGGAGCAATCCTACAATCAACCATTGTGTGCCATGTGACAGACAAGAGAAATAAACCCCACAAACACTAAGAAAATACATCTCTGTTTTAAGCTTTCGTGGTAGCAATGAAAAGCAAAGTAGGCAGGAAAATTTTGGAAAAGCCTTAAATATTCTTCTGTAACCTAATAGTGAAGAGAAATATTTGCTTAACCTCTGCCTTCATCATCTAAAAAAAAAAAAAGCCAATTACTCTTAAAAGCTACCAAATGCCCCAAGAAGAATTTGAAGCATTAACCACCAGCACCAAAAAGCACCCGAGGAAGAGGCAGATGTCCCACAATCAGAGAGGCTGCCTGGCTAAGACATCCCAAAAACAACTGTGCTGGAGACGCTGGTGACTCATTATTAGTGAAGGAGCAGAGAAACCACTTGAAGAGGTGAGGGGAAAATTCCATTTTAATTTAAGAGCACTCTCCAGCAAACCCTTCCTGAGCTCTGCAACATAGAAACACTTGGATATTCACTAATAAATGCGTTTTATAAACATTTCCAACAGCCCTCAACGAGTACAAGATGTGCCATCTGCACTGAGACTTACCAGGGACTAAGAAAATTAAAAATACAATGTTTGTACGTTAAGTCCTTTCAAGAAAAAAAGGTTTACCTTTTAAAATTATCATAACATCAATGACTTTAAAAAATAAGTTTGCTGTGCATATTTATCATAAGAGGCAGTGCCATCTGATTCAGTATTCCCTTGATAGAGTTCCTCCCTGTTGCAGGCCTTTACAAAAACAAAGAGCAAACCAATGACCTAGAAACAAATGCAGCCTCTCAAACTACTTTAAACTCATTAACTTTATACTTGTTTCAGACTCATAACAACGTCTGAAACGGCTGCCAAAAACTTTGATTTAAATTTGCCAGGCTGCACGAGGAGAAAGTTTGGGTTTATTCCTTATCTGAAAGCGTTTCAGGAGTGGAAGGCACGTTTTTCATAACCCAAAGAGTGGAGGGGGGGCAGAAGGCTGTGGGGTTTTTTGTTTAAAGGGGATGGATGTGTTTACATGGCACAGAGCAGAGCCATGCATCCAACCCAGCTCCGGAACCGGAAGCTGGATGACATGTCAGCACAGCTCTCCACTAATTACCAGGATAATGAGAAGCAGAATATTTCTTTTTCCACAAAGAGATGACACAAAAACATTTCCCTGCAACACAACTAGTTATTTCTTGTCGTGCTGCCTGGTTATTTCTTGTCATGCTGCCCTGCACTGGGCAGGCACACACAAACAAAGCAGCTCAAGGTATGCTGAGTTCCAGATTTATGACAGCTGAAATGTTCTTTTAAAGGATTTACTGCTAGAATCCCTAGGAAAGAAGTTCACTGATCTGTGCACAACACTGTAGGAGAAAAAAAAAAAAAAGAGGAAGGTAAATATGCACCACAAAAACTTTTAAAAATAACTCCCTGAGGTCACAAGTAACCATTTCAAAGGGGTGGTGGGAACAGGATCCATCTATAAAACTTCAATTTGAACATTAGCAAAGAGCCCTCCCCCAGCAGGAGCAATTACTGCTGCCTTTCATGTGGCACAGTAACACACCTTCCCTTGCACGCTTGGCTGTGTCAGGTCTATTTTAAACACACTCAACAGCACTACAAAGGAAAACATCACACAGCCTCCCTCTCCATGCAGCTGAACACGCACATTGCCAAGCACAGGTTGAAACCTTTAAGGCTTTCTTTATAATCCACCCAGACCTAAAAGCTGCTGAGCATCCCTGAGGGATGAGGAACATCCCTGATGTTTGTGGACAGAGTTCCTATGAGAACACACCATCGCCTGCAACTCCTGCCCCCCATGCCTGGGTTCTGGCGATGTGCGTACCAATACGGAGTTACAGAATCCTACAATGGTTTGGCTTGGAAGGGACCTAAAAAGCAACCCAGTTCCAATTCCCCGTCACGGACAGGGTCGCTTTTTGTATGCACCATTCCAAGAGCACCTACTTGATGTGCTGCACTCTACCTCGTGCTGGAGCTCTGTTCCAGCTTCTGAAGAGCTTTAATCTGCTTCTGCCTTTCAAGGGCTATTATTAACCTCGAGGATAAAATAGCACCCTTTTAATCAGGTGCTTTAACTGGATGCGTTCTGCAAACAGGTATAGCCAAGAGATATCCTCTACCTCCTTAGGCAGCAACGCGGGAAGCATCGCCTGCGATATTCACCAATTCAAACCTCCAAGAAGGGCGGCGGTAAGAGAGACCCTTCTCTGGTGCTGCAAGCACAGAATCCCACACTGGCTTGGGTTGGAAAGGACCTTCAAGATCATTCAGTCAAACCCCTTGCCGTGGGCAGGGACACCTTCCACCATCCCACGTAGCTCCAAGACTCATCCAGCCTGGCCTTGGACACTTCCAGGGATGGGGCAGCCACAGCTCCTCTGGGCAGCCTGTGCCAGGGCCTCACCTCGCTCACAGTCAATCCTTTCTCACACACGGGGAATCCTCCGGCTTTGCCAGAGGCGGCCCCCCCGCCGCTCACCTTGTACACGTCGCCGTAGGTGCCGCTCCCCACCCGCTGGATCAGCTCGTAGTCCTGCTGCGGGTTCCGCCTCAGGATATCCCCGCTGGCCCGCGCCGCCGGCTCCATGTCCAGCGCCGCGTCCCCGCCGGCCCCGGGATGTTCCTAACGCGGCGGCCCCCGGCCCATGGCTCCTGCGGCGGAACGGCGGCTCAGGGGGGCTCCGGGCGGCCCAGACAAAGGCGGGCGGGCGGCCGCGCCCTCCGCGGCTCCCGGGGCTCCCCGGGGCAACCAGGAAGCGCCGGAGCGGGCGGGGAGCGGGGCCGGGCGGGGAGGGAGCTCCGGTGCCGCCGGTGCTGCGGCCCGTCCGCCGGGGCGGCCAGGCCGAGCCGGCTCCTACCTGCGCGCCGCAGCCCTTTGTCCCGCCGGGGAGGGAGGGAGGGGGAGCACTGCCGCCGCCTCCTCCTCCTTTTCCTCCTCCTTTTCCTCCTCCTCCTGCTTCTCCTCCTCCTTCTCGTTCTCCTTCCGCGGCCGAGCCGGGCCGGGTTCGCTCGGGTCGGGACGGGACGGGCCGGCAGCGCCTCCGCGCCGCCGCAGCGCCCCGGCGTGGCCNAAGAGAGAAGAGAGAAGAGAGAAGAGAGAAGAGAGAAGAGAGAAGAGAGAGGCTGTTACCGGACGCTGCCCTCCCCGAGGTCCTGCGGCTGCCACGTCCGGGCCTCATGGAATCTCAGAGTGGTTTGGGTTTTGGAAGGACCTTAAAACTCATCCAGTTCCAAGCCTCTGCCATTGGCAAGGACGCCTTCTATTAAACCAAGTTGCTTCAAACCCCATCCAACCTGGCCTTGGACGCTGTCAGGGATCGAGAGGCAGCCACATCTTCTCTGGGCACCCTGTGCCAGGGCCTCACCCTCACAGCCAGGAATTCCTTCCCAATAACCCACCCAACCTTAAATCTACCCTTGTCCAGCCTAAAGCCATTCCCTCTTGTCCTGTCACTGCAGAGTCTTGTCCCCAGTCCCTCTCCAGCTCTCTTGGATGCCCTTTAGGCCCTGGAAGGGGCTCTGAGGTCTCCCTTAAGCCTCCTGTTCTCCAGGTGAATATCCCCAGCTCTCCCAGCCTGGGGCAGAGGGGCTCCATCCCTTGGAGCATCTTTGTGCCTCTTCTGACCCTGCTCCAACAGGTCTTCATTGAGGAAGTGCAGGTGTGGGGACAGGCAAGACTTTTAGCCTGTACCCCTCGGTTTGAGGCAGGAAGAAAGCCCCCAGTTTGGCTACACCACCTATATATTATATATATTTATATCCATACATATGCTTGTACCAAACACCAGGCCAAGCTTTTCATCTTTCACACCAGAGGCTGGGATGCTTCCAGAGAGGCTTGAAATGAGGAGGAAAAAGAGGAGGAAGGAGGATGTTGGACTGATCTGGATTGCAGCCTTGCAGCCACGTCGTGTAATCCTTCTTATGGGCTAATCAGGTACCGTGGCATTTAGCTTTGTGGGCAGCCAGTGCAATGAAAGTCACACCAGAATTACCTCAGACTTGCTGGGACTTGTCTCCCTGGGCTCCCTAAGTCAAAAAAAAGCTTCTGTGAAACTGCAAAGTGGAAAGCATTTATAGCTGCCTTTCCCAATTATTTTCAGCGAAGCAGCTGAAATTCTGGGCAAAGCTCACCTATGGTCTCTGAAATCAATGCTAAACAATTTAAGGAGCCCAAAGGTAGGGATAGAGAGTAGAGGAATGCTGGAATTCACAGTAGCACTCACTGCATGGAGAGTCATTAGGGCCTGAAAGGAGGTGTGATTTTCTAGGTGTAAAAACTACCACATACTCAGCGCAGGAAATAAGAAAAAAATTCAAATGGCTGCCAGATGTAGGAGTCTCTGGTGTCCAGGATTGGTTATTTCAGAACAGATTCTGCCTCTTTGGCAGCCACACAGCCTGAGCAGGTCCCATGTATTCTAATGCCAACACAGCCAGGCACTGATCCTCGGTTAAAATGGAGCCTGGGCTTTTACATTTAGAAATCCCACATGTAGTACCTGACAGAGTGGTGTGAGCTGCATAGGCTTTTCCTTCAAACCACAGGCTCTGTAGCAGAATTCATTAGGATCTGTGGTGCTTAAGGTTAAACTCAAAGGCAACGTGTGCAGACTCCTGGGAATTGCATAGTGGCCTTCGGGTTTATTGGGATTTATTTATGGGCTCGTTTGGGCTGCAAAACGTAACCTGCCCTGCTTCCCCAAAACAGGGGAGCTCAGGGCTGCTCACTTAAAGAGATTCCCATTTAATTTCCCCTTGTACTCTCCAAGCCTTCTGCATCCTGTATGTCCTTTCCAACATAAATACCTAAGTTTTCCTGAACCCCCAACAAATAAGGAACTATTTACCCTTTAGAGAGCTGTATTTCCTCAAGTGATTTTTAACAAAGCGATTACCTCTCCCCTCATAAATCAGCTTCCTGTGCTCCTGGTAGGGAGCTGTTTGTGTCCTTTTTCTTTTCCCTTCCTCAGCTGAGGGTTCGGAGGCTGCTTTTCACTCTGCTGCTCCTGACAAGCCATCAGATGACAGCACAGCAAAAAGGACATTTCATTTTCTACTGGCAGATGGGCCATTAAGACTTGACCTCCTGGAACATCTCTCAGATCCAAGGGGCTGCAGTTTTCTGCAAAAGCTTCTGTGTTTAGTCCTTGCTGGGTTAAGTTTCACTTCCCACCTGGAGGTTCAGTTTCTCATCCCATCTTGCCAGTGGTGAAGAGTGAGCTCTCAGAGCCCATCCTGTGTTCTGAACTTTAATCTACCTTTCCCAGCTGGGTCTCAGTCCCTGCTGGAAGCACAACTGGGGGGTGTACAGAGATAATAGCAGCACTGGGACTGGCCTACTGTTACCATTTCATGATTAGGAAAATGCAGGAAAATGGAGGAAACTGCCTGAAGTTGTGCCAGAGGAGGTTGAGGTAGGATATTAGAGAAAATTTCTTCAGGGAAAGAGTGGTCAGGCATTGTTTGCCCAGGGCAGCAGTGGAGTCACTGTCCCTGGGGGCTTTTGAGAGCAGTGTGGACGTGGCCCTTGGGGACATGGGGCAGTGGTGATCATGGCAGTGCTGGGTTAAGGCTTTAGCTCAATGGTCTTAGGCAGCTTTTCCAACCTTAATGATTTAATTAATGATTCTAATGAGTTGTGCAAAGTTTTCAGTGCAAGATGTGGACCCTGAGCACACACCGATTCCCACTGCATTTTCCACCCCAGACCACGTTGCTTTTCTGGTCAAGTGTGTTTAGGAATGTGCTTTTATGCAGCATCTTCCATCTGAATGGGTCCCAACCTTAAAAGGAATGTTAAGTGGTTTTACATAAGGCATTACGTGGGTTTGGAGAATGTGATCTGTTTGTGTTGCAGTCTGAGGAGGAAGAACAGCCAAGGTTATTTTAACGAGACTCTGAGATGCACCAGGTAACGGTGGATGCAGAGCTGTAGGAATTTCTAACTGAACGAGATTATAAAGGTGGTTTTAAAAGCAGTGAAATGTGCTGTGCCTGTGGATGCATGTTCATTGGCAAATAGGACCCTGAAGTATGAAACAGCACCATGAAGAGAAAATACTTCAGCCCTAGTTCTTTATCTGACTGCTAAAATATCTTTAATTTTACACAGTCTAACAATCACACATGGAATGCATTCAAAACTGCTGCAGCACCTTCCCTATGATTTGAATTTCATTTTTTTTAAAGTTTGTGGTTTGTGTTTTTTGGGCTGGTTTTCCTCTCTGATGGCACACACACTGTTACTTCACCCACGGCCACAACTGAAGGGTCTGCAGTGGAGCCATTCCCAGGCTTTCTGTGGGCAGCTTCCAGCCCGAGTCCAGCTCAGGATGCTGAACCTCCCAAAGCTTCTTGGCAACACTTTGGCAGCTTTCAGTGCTGTTAATGCTGCTTCACCCGCTCTGCCATCAGAATCCAGAAGAAGAGGAATAGAGCAGGTTTTGAGGGATCCTAAATGGTTTCTTGCTGCTGGAATGGCCCTTTGGGGACAGTTGGGATGACAGCAGATGTGGGCACATGATGACAAGTATAAAAAATGCCTGGAAAAAAATAAAGAGCAGAAAGAGGGAGAAGTCCTGGCAAGATGGATGGAGAGAACACAGCCGAGGGCAAGAGAAGGAGGAGACATCCAGGCCTGTTGGATGCTTCTTATGTCCAGCTTGGGAATTCACTTGCTTAGGGAAACACGAGTCTGCTGTAGACTGAGGATCTCATCCAGCTGAGATGCTCTGGGAAGAGAGAAAAGACACCAAAGGGAGAGCAAAGCCTTTTCAGAAGCCTTGTTTGCCTTGCAGGAGCGGGAGAACTAAACAAGACCCAGCTCAGCCCCGTGTGCCAGGATTTGTTTTTCACGGAAGGAAGAGGGGTGCTGTGGCTATACATTATATTTGTGTCACCCCGTTTACGTAGATGCATCTCAGGAGACTTTGCAGCTGATTGTGCTCTTTGCATTCAAAGGAAGGAAACCAGCTGGATGCCCTTCCCTCCCATGTGCATGCATGGGAGGGCAGAGGTGAGACCAGACAGCAACTGCTCAGCACAAGGATGCAGGAAAATGTGGCCATTCCATGAAAAACAGCATTAAAAAGGGAAATTCAGAGCACTGCCTGGAAACCCGGCTGCTTCCCCCGTTTCCAGGTGCACAAACCTGGCTGGAACATTTTGCAAGTATCTTGCTGAATCATCCAGGCAGGTGGATTCGGTTGGTTCTGCCAAGAGGAGCTGGAAGCCTTTTCCTGGCTGAGGTGTATCTTCAGGGGGAAATCCTAGAAACAAACTTGGCACACACAGATTTTGGCTTGGGCTCACTAAAGCCACGTTGCAAACAAAAAGAGAGGCTGGTGAGGAAGGATGTTTTCAATAGTGTCCATCTGCCTGTCGGTGCAGGGGAGAGGGAACAAATTAAAAACAGTATCGGAAATAAACGGGAAGTTTGGCTTAGGAGAGATCTTGCTGACCTCTAAACTGTAGAATCATGGAATTAGCCTGAGGATCATCCAGCCCAGCTCCTGGCCCTGCACAAACAATCCCCCCCTGTGCATCTCTGGGAGCATTGTCCAAACTCTCCTGGAGCTCTGGCAGCCTCGGGGCTGTGCCCATTCCCTGGGGAGCCTGGGCAGTGCCCAGCACCCTCTGGGGGAAGGACCTTTCCCTAACAAAGACAATTAAGAGCATCACAGTCAGATAGTGCAAAGGCAGCCACTGAGGTAAAACCAGGCCTAGGTTGATGGTTCTTTATCTCCATGGTTTTTTTATTCTTAAGTAGCTCCTTCAGTTTTCAGAGCATCTTCCAGAAGGAAAAACCTCCTCTCTGACTGATTAAACAAGTCATCTAATTAACTGCTGGAATTCTGTCTCCTCCACAGTGAAATACCTCTGTGCAGTCCTAGTGTGCCATCGTGTTTACAGAAGTAGCAAAGATAATTCCTGTGGCTGCAAAGCCCATGCAAATGTAGGCGGTCATAGCACAGTTTGGGGTGAGAAATGGGAACTGCAGGAATAGCAGGATTTCCTAAGCAACAAAGATCTGCTTCACTTAAAATATTTCAGTTAAAAAAAACAAAAAAAAACCAACAACAAAAAAAACACCCAAAAAACCCAACAGAAAGTTGTTAGGAAGGTTGTAGCTTCAGGACCAGGGAAAAAGTTGATTCTGTTTTGTCCCTTTTTGGTATTTCCAAGGAAGTGAGGCCTTTTAACCCTAGAATGAGTGTATAGAAATTAAAGCAGTGATGAGGAATCCCTGCCAGAGAGTGTAAGCACCAGGGAGACATCCCTTTGCAATGCTCTTCAGACACATTTGACATCTTGATCCCTTTGACTTTCCCATGCAATTCAGCAGAAGCAGTGAAAGAGCAAAGCCCGAGAAGGCAGAAGTGACAATAAAAACTGCGGAGAGGAAGCCAACACATCCCAGAGCCTCGGACAACCACTGCAAGAACAGATGTGTCACCCGGGGACTCAGGCAGCACCCTGTCCAAGGAAAACTCGTGTGGATGGCAGTGTTTCCCTCAGCAGCAGGTCCCAGCGAGCCCATGGTGGCACCTGAGCAAGAGCAGAGCCTTGGCAGCGTCCCTTTGGCACCTCTTACATAAGCGTTGCACAACGCGCCTGGTTTCTGTTTGTGAAGGGCCGGGGATATGAAAAGCAACTGGAAATGCTGCCTGGGTAAGTGGGACACTTAAATCAAGGTAAATTATGAAACAGCTCCTGCCAGCGGAGCACAGGATGGATTTAAATCCAGGTTTTCTCCGAAATTCTGAGGCCTTTCCAGCGCTGTATCTCCCAGTGTTGAACCACTGGCTGAGCTCTCCCTCTGCGGGGTATTTTCTCTTTCTGCCTTTCCCCCGTTTAGCATCCTTTTTCCTCAAGAATCCTTCCATGACCATTGAGCACATCTGCTGTAAAACCAGCTCTTTGTGATCTGGAAACTTGGGCAGCAAGAATGTAAAGATACTTCCTAAGACGGGCTGTTTGCAACTGGGAAAATAAAGGAAGGATGAATCGGTGGAGAGAAGGGATGGATGAAAATGAAGAAATGCTGAGTCACTCTCTGGAAAAAAGATCATCCCCTTGACTTGGGATCATAGGAAATAATGCAGGCAAAGGCCTTGGGAGTTCATGCAGACAGTCCCTCCTGCACAGCACCAAACCTCTCCACTTCTCTTTCACTGGGATAGCACGTGCCATAAGGGCAAGAGAAAAGGAGAAAATTCCAGTAAATGGGGCAGTACAAGCTTGACCTTAGCAGCAATTCTCAAAGAGAATGAGGAAAACAAGACCTCAGCCCATCTCATCTTAATTAGACTTTCAAATTAACAAATTTCCTTTTCCATCCTCTTTTTTTTTTCTCCCCTGTCCATTTCCCAGATGCTTTTCTTTTAATCTCCTCTTTCAACCTCTCTGAACCCCTCTGAGAGTGTCCAGCATAAGAAATGCCTCCTCACAACACCTGTCTCTCTGCTGCACTGAAGCAGCAACAGGCACGTGCAACCCCAGGGATTATTTATAAAAATCCTAATGGAGTTTCTGCAAAGCCGAGTGAGCTCCTCACGGTCGTAGTGCCCAGCAGGGGTGGGCAGGATTCAGCTGTCTTCCACGTGAGAGAGCCAGCACTTCAGAGAGCCAAAATTATATGTTTCCTTCTGGTGCTGTAAACACAGGGAAGAGGCCAACGGGAAGCAGTCACGGAGTATTGGAGGAGGCACTCAGGAATTAAGTATCAGCATATCAATGGGAGCACAAGAACACACGGCTTTGGTACAGCTCAGATGCCTGGAACTGAAAATTGGTTCATTTTTGAATGTTCTTCCCGCTGTCAGGAATGAAGAGCAGATCCTGTTGGCTCCTGTGAATCCAACAAAGCTGGATGGCCACTGGCTTTCCCTGACTGCTGTGGGCCAGAGTGCAGAAATGATCAGCACTCTCCCAAAATCTCCTCTAGCAGATATAGTCTGGGGCTCAGTTCCCTACCTGTCCTGCCAAATTTTGGCCCTCTGGTGACCACCACGTTTCCAGTTTACTCAGTTGTTCCTTGAGTGCTGTGCCATGTCTTCCAAAGAGCAGCACAGGGCTGTGGCTCCAGAGTCAGGTCGATTCCAGCAGCTTGTTGGCATCACAAGTGTGGGCAAACAGTAGCTGAAGACAAGTGTGTTCACTCCTGTGCTGGTCCACATGGAGCAGGTGGGAGTGGGCGAGCTCCCTGTGGCTGGCATTGCCACAAAGCCAAACACAGCATGGGCTCATCCCCAGCAGGGTGGACAGGAGGTTGAGGAAGGGGATTATTCCCCTCTACTCTGCTTTTGTGAGAGACCCCACCTGCAGAGCTGCCTCCAGCTCTGGGGCCCCTAGCATCAGAAGGATGTGGAGCTGCTGGAGCAAGTCCAGAGGAGGCCACAGAGATGCTCTACAGGGTGGAGCATCCAGGTGTTCACCTGAAGGAGGCTTCAGGGAGAGCTCAGAGACTCTTCCAGTGCCTAAAGGGGCTCCAGGAGAGTTGGAGAGGGACTGGAGACAAGGGATGGAGGGACAGGACACAGGGAATGGCTTCCCACTGCCAGAGGGCAGGGTTTGATAGGACATTGGGAAGGAATTCCTGGCTGGGATGGTGGGGGGCCCTGGCACAGAGTGCCCAGAGAAGCTGTGGCTGCCCCTGGATCCCTGGAAGTGTCCAAGGCCAGGCTGGATGGGGCTTGGAGCAACCTGGGCTAGTGGGAGGTGTCCCTGTATGGGACCATGGCAGGGGGTGAAATGAAATGAGCTTTAAGGTCCCTTCCAACCCAGACCATTCTGGGATTCTGTTATCAGCTGTGCTGCACTTAAATCCTCCCCAGAGGTGTCTAAGTACAAGCCCTTGAGCTGCATCCTTTGTGTCACATCTGCACATGCACAGTAAATATCTCCTGCTGCCTGTGGATACTGCAGGCACAGGTGGAACTGGGAGGGCAGGGCCTGGCTCGCCCCACTCCAGGGCAGGACCCCGCAGTGATTTCTCAGCCCAAGTGTTCCTGTGCACTCACCACATGTCCTGGTGGTGCCCTCCCAGCCGTGGCCCCTCATGAGTGGGTGCCCAAAGGGGTTCCCAGTGCCCTAGATAGATGAGCCAGGGGCCCTGCCCTGGGGTGGATGTCTCCAGGGTGTGGGTGCCTACAAGTGTCCAGAGCCCCCAGGTTTGGATACCTCCACATGTGGGTGCCCCAATGACCCCAGTGCCCAGGCAGGGATAACCTGGATGCTGGAGCACCCTGTCTGCTGAGCCCCCCATCCATGCGCTCAGGAATGGGTGCCCCTGGCAGTGCCCCCGGTGTGGATGTCCCCTACGATGCCAGTGCCCGGGCACGGCTAACCTGGCTGTTGGATCCTCCTATCTGTGCTGAGCCCCCCATCGATACCCCCGCGGGTGGGCGGGTGGATATTGAGCCCCCGAGGGGGTGCTCCTCGCCCCGCCCGCCGGCCCCTCGGCTGTGCGCACCCCGAGCAGCGGTGCCCGGGGCCTGCCCCGCGGGTGCCGTGGGCGGGTGCCCCGGCGGGCCGGGCCGTG
>JACBWW010000097.1:66024-143058 GCA_020086605.1 Lanius collurio | reverse complement strand
AGGCGGCCGCGGGCCGCGCCGGGGCGGGGCTGCGGCGGGAGGACGCGGGCGGGGGGCTCGGCTGGCCCGGGCGGGGCAGGGGATCGCCCGGTGCCGAGGGGACACGCGAGTGCGTGGGACCCCTGCGCGCTGTCCCTGCCGGGCCCGGGGTGCGCCCGTCCGCCCCCGGCAGCGTGCGGGGAATCGGGGGTGCGGGATGGGGCGCCCCTCGTTCCGGGGCCTCCCGAGGCGAGGTGTCCCCGGCTTGGGCTGGTCACCGCCCTCGGCCTGGCTACAGCGGGACCCCCTGACTCACCTGGGGCCAGACAGCCCCGGCAGCTCCCTGGGGAGCCTTTGGGCTGCCCCGGTTCTCCTCCGGCTTGCCCTGACACCCCTCCTGGTCCTGTTATGCCCTCAGCCCCTGATGGGGAATGTCACTTCAGCCACCACCCCACCTGGAGCGGGAGCAGGGATCCCGCTGACCCTACCCCAGCTCATCTGGGGGCAGGGATCGCGCTCACCCCACCTTCCTCAGGCAGAGCCACAAGGCCACCACCCCTGGCTTGTCTCCCCTCCAGAGGGTTTTCCCCGTTTCTGGAAGCTATAGGATTTTGTTGTCGAGTCACCCTCCAGACAGGGCCCATTTTAAACGCATCCCCTGGCAGCCCCCTGATCCCGGGGGAGCTGGGAGCAGCACTGCCAGGGAGCGGAGCGGGGTGACGGGGAGGAGGAAGTTCTGTGGTGTCTTCCTGCAAGGCTTCGGTTCCCTCCAGAGGCGCTTGGATCCTCCAGCAGCTGCCGCTTCCCACTGGAGCCCAAGCTGGTCCCACAGGTGGGCTGCACCCAGCAAGGGGCTCCTCCACCTTCAGCCTCCCTGTGACCACGCTCAGCGATGGATCGCTTCACCCACTCCCACTGACACGCTGTTCCGTAGGAAAACAGATTTTATCCAGCCATTTCCCGTTATTTGAGGAGAGTAATTTGGCGTTTCCTCCGGAGTCGTATTCCATGTGAGCTCAGTCACGGGTGCCGGCGGTATCCCGGCTCCTCAGGCAGAGCGGGTGAGCTGAGCTGTGATGTTTAGATACACAAATTACATTCTAATTTGTGTAGATGAGCGTAGGATTTCCCATGGTAATGATTAACAGTTCCGAGGCATGCTGGAGGAAGCGCTGGGATAACGGAGTGTCTGATCGAGTGATGGGCTTTTTGGGATAGAGGGGGGAGAAAATGGGCGAAGCTCATTTGATCGGGGCCGTGTTTAGCTGTGACTTAATGAAGGTCCTCAGATCCTTGGGTAAACCGGAGGGAAAACTTGCCAGGGAATGTGGTGCCATTCTCAGCTTTGTCTCGCGGAGCGTGTGACAGACGTGTCAGCCCTGACTCCGTGCGTGTTGGGAATTGCACACACGTACACACGCTGGGGCCTTCCCTGGCACATCCTGAGAGCAGGAGGAGGGAATGCAAATGGATGCGGGATGGAAGCGGAGGCAGCATCATCCTGGGAAGTGCAGCCTGGGTCCGGCAGGGGAATTGGGCACATCCCGCAGCCTGTGCTGCTGAGCTCGACTCCCGGGGAAGGTGATGTGTCACTGAGGGGACGAATTCTTCCTTAGCTTCTCTGCAAGAATCTGGAAGTGTCCATGGATACAAGTGGATCTCTGTGGGATCAGCCACCTTCTGCTGCCACCCATCCACAGCTCAAAATCATTCCCTATATCCCATAGACGTTCACCTATTCCTAGAGGATTTCCTGGCTCTTTGCCAGGCTGGTTGACATTGCGAGTAAGAAATTAAGAGAGTGAAATGCTTCTGTTTTTGTACTAGGAAAGAAAAGAAAAAGCTGCCTTTAATAAATTTATTTATTCTATTTATACAACAAAACCTCATTGCCTTGAAAGCTGTGTTTACATCCAGTGACTGCAGCATTGTGTGGTGACATCAGTCCATGGGGTGACTATTCCACTGCTACATTTTTCAGCTGGCAAAGGAGGAGGCTTGGCCTTTTCCTGAAACTAAGGCAGAAAGGAGAAAGTCCTTGCTTTGTTCTAAAAATGGGCTTATGGGTCATTAAAAATATTAACTCTATTTTGAAACGGATCAAACTTTGTCCTAGTTGCTTAGGCCTGGAAACAGGCAGCTGCTTAGTGTAACCCTCCTTTGTTTCACAAAAATAATTTGCTTTTTTAAAGCTCACAGAGCAAATTAGGGTGAGTATATGGCATTGCCTCTGGTCATAGCTGGGTCACTGTCACATCCCCAGGAGCTGGTGTAGGGGTGTGTGATGCATCCAGAGTAGGATTTAGCCTTGGGCTAAAGGTCAGCATAAGGTTATGCCTCATTTAAAGCTCTTCCTGAATGTGCCAAGCGGTGCATAGACCTCACAACTGCTGCCAGTTGAATGGGTGAGGCAGCTGTGGCAAAAAAAAATCACAAATAATTTCTTGCTGTGAGTAGTGGACCCTGCTTTTCCCCAAAATATGATTGTTAGTCCAAATTCTGCTTGGCGTGGTGAAGTCCAGCCAGCTCATGAAGGTTTGTAATAGATTACACTGATTTTTTTGTCTGAAATTCTTTGTGCTTGGCAGTTGCAGATGTTCAGCAGCCTGGTCCCTCTGGTCCAGTGAGATTCCTGCTCCCAGTCGCTCTTTTTAACAGCACAGACTGGAGCAAATCATGTGAAATCTCATATTTCCTATCATGGCCAATTCTGTGTTAAAATCGGAATGATCCACCTATCAAGAATTCAGTTTTAAAATCATAAAAGGGATTAACAGAGGTTATAGATACTTCTCGGTGAGAGTTTTCAATCTGGATAAGGGATTTAGGGGAGCTCCTAAAGGGAGCCAGGAAAAGCCAAGGACCTATTTTGAGGGGAAGAGACTCCTCTCCAGCACAGGCCAGGGATCATCACTGCCACCTCTTAGACTGCACACAATGGGTTAAGCCAGGAAGAAAACAATGATTTTGGTAGGTTGGTTTTTATTTTAACTGTGTTAACATCCTTTCTGTTTGTTTTTTGATTTCTGCCCTTTTATTGTGGCTTTTCAGTTTCCACTTCTGCCACTTCTTTGTGACTCTGAATGCTGGGAACCTGACAAGGGAAAGCTGAGATGTTTCAAACAGAGCGGCCTTTACACAAAACCCCAGAAATATTCCCAGCCAAATGACTGGCTTGTGAAAGAGAAAAGAAAATGAAGTGCTGGGACCTGAAAGGAGAGACAAGTCAACACTGCAAGCTGAATATGATTATAGAGTCATGGAATGGGCAGGGACACTTTCCAGTAGATCAGGTTGCTCCAAGCCCCATCCAACCTGGCCTGGAACATTTCCAGGGATCCAGGGGCTGCCACAGCTTCTCTGGGCACCCTGTGCCAGGGCCTGCCCACCCTCACAGTCAGGAATTCCTTCCCAATATCCCATCTAACCCTGCCCTCTGGCAGTGAGAGCCATTCCCCCTTGTCCTGGCACTCCGGGCCCTCATCCAGAGTTTCTCTCCTACTGTTGTTGTGCTGGCAGCAGCATTGTAAGGGAATTGGAATAGCTGGAATCCAGCAGATGAGCAGGAGCAGCCTGACTTTCCCTTGCTGGGGAAGAAGCAGGATGGCCTCAGCCTGCCTCAGAGTGGTGACATGGTCCCCTTGTCATGCCTCATGTCATGTCCATGCCACGAGTGGCTCTGGCCTTGGATGCCTCCCTGATTAATGGAAGTGGGAAGCAGAGTTGCTTGTGTCTTGCTGCATTTTCCCTGCTAAGCCCATGGGTGACAAACAGCACACTTAAATATTGTTTAGGGCCTGGGTTATGTTCAGAGGCAGCCAGCTTTATATTAACTCCCCTGGATCACTGACTGGAACCTTCTCCAGTAGAGGAAGGAGGCTGGGGCAGGTATAGTCATGGTCTGCAGAGCATAAGGTGTCCCATGGATCACTTCTGAAAATCACTCTAGAGAGCCCCCAGCTCCTTTGCTTCTGTCAGAAATGCTCCCATTTGCCATCAGAAAGTGAAGTGTTACAGCAGGAAAATAACTGAACACAAATCTCCCAAATGGGGTTGAGGCACTGGAGAAGGGGCTGAGCTCTGCCAAACCCATAAAGCGTATTTAAAGCACTCTATATACATAAGCATTTTATGCAGAGTGTAATTACCTTTCATGTTCTATCCTAAAATTTCATGGCATGTTTACCAGACTTTATTTTCAGGCAATTTTAGCAACAAAAGAGTAAAAATAATTTAATGTCAGAAAAAACTAAATCCAGTAGTGCTGGTGGAGATGAAGGGAGGCTGTTGCTGGTGGAGATGATGAAGAATCATGCAGAAAATGTGTGCTGGGAAGTGGGAATTCTGAAAATGTATCCCTGGAAGTATTCAAGGCCAGGCTGGATGAGGCTTGGAGCAACCTGGGATAGTGGAAGGTGTCCCTGCCCTTGACAGGGAGTGGAATGAGAGGTAATTTAAGCTCCCTTCCACCCCAAACCATTCTGGGATTCTGTGTTACACCAGAGCCTGGCTAGGCTGAAATGTGGGAGAGGGAGCAGGCCCAGGGTTTGCACCTGACAAGTAGATAATGGCTTTTTGCTGGTGCTCTTCCAGCAGTGTTTTGACTGCCACAGGTGGGAATGGGAGGTGCCCACCTTGCCTCTGACTCAGCCATTCCTGCTCCGTGAGCTGGCATGGGCACAGCCACATAACTGTGTAACATGACCTCAAACTTCCTGAAAAAATTCGAGAAGAACCTCTGATTTGCTTCGCTCCCGAGGCAGTTGGGTTCCTTTGTCTCCAAAGCTCAGCCTGGGAACTTGACAGCAGTAGGAATTACTCTTGCTTCAGAGCCAACTAAGCATTGGAGTTTCGTGTAGTAGATGGTGTAATTAAAAATTTCACATTGGATTTTGGCATTTGAGCTGTTGTAACAGGCAAGTTTGGTGGCCAGTTATCATCCAAACTCTTGCTCCTGTCAGCAGTCATTCACGTGGGACGGTCCCAAACCACTCCTGTTATCAGCAGAATCATTCATCCCCTTGTTCCCTCTGCCAAAGGGAGAAGGGGCTGAGCTGGCCACGCTGGAGCTGAGGCTGTGCTGCTGCCAGCTGGATGACTCAGGGCTGGCAGCAAGAAGGTGCACGCCACATCTCCACTGCTCCCAAAAAAGCAAAGGGTGAGGGGGAAGCCTGGCAGCAGCAGCAGCCACCCCGCTCAGCTCCCTGCTCCAGGCATGCCGAGGTGCAGAGCGGGGTCCCTGCCAGGACAGTGTGGGAATGCAGCTTGGAGTGGGCAGAGGTGTTAACACAGCTGTGCAGCTGAGGTGTGGGAGTTTGCCCTGGCTTTGGAGAGGCCAGCTTGGGATCCCCAGGGGAGACTACCAAGTATGGCCTTTTACAGAATCACAGAATCATTTAGGTTGGATAAGATCTCTGAGATCATCGAGTCCAAACTATGACCAAACACCACCTTGTGATCCAGACCTTGGCACTGAGTGCCACATCCAACCTTTCCTTAAATACCTCGAGGAACAGTGACTCCACCACATCCCTGCACATCCATTTCTATTTATCTGCCATTCTTGATTGCTGAAGGACAGGGCTCCTTTTTTCAGTTTCCTTCACCTGTTTCTGATGCCCTGCAGCTCTCTGGGGAATCTTCATCCAGGGATTGTCATTGATCCGTCATTTCCACACATTCATGTCAGCTGTGGTTACATCCAGTCTGAGGAGGTGCAGGTGATTTCCTAGCTGGGCATTATAAGTTCTGGCTCTGCCTTCCCCTTCCTTGTTGGGTTTCCCAGAGCACCAGCCCCAGGTGTAAGGGGACAGCGTAGCAAGGCTGGGGCCTGGCAAAGGTAGGTGTGTCATTTGTGAGGGGCTTGGTGGTTCTGGTTAGTGATGTGCAGCATCTGGAGTTTCCCCTGCTTGTATCTGGGGTTCTGTGGAGAGGTCAAAAATCCCAGCACAGGTGTGAGCAGAGTTGAGAGAAGGTTGTGTGGCTGTGAGCTCAGCTGTGCCCTGGATGCAGGAGGTGCACGGAGAGAGACTTATTTACAAGACCACATAGTACCAGGATCAGGGGAAATGGCTTCCCACTGCCAAAGGGTAGAATTAGATAGGATATTAGGAAAAAAATTCTTCCCTGTGAGGGAGGGGAGGCCCTGGCAGAGGTTGCTCAGAAAAGCAGTGGCTGCCCTATCCCTCGGAGTGTCCCAGGCCAGGTTTGACAGGGTTTGGAGCAACCTGGGGTAATGTAAGGGTTGACACTGGATGGGGCTTTAAGATCCCTTCCAACCCAACCAGGTGTGGGATTCTGTGACACAGAGAGGGGTGGTGAATGTGTGTGTGTGGTTAAACCCAGCTTGGGAGGCTTTCTGACCTGTTGGCCAGGAACTTTCAGAGGGCACGGTGCAGGCAGGACCACAGAGCAGCGATAGAAGAAAGGGCTTTGCCCAGCTGGGCTTCCCTGCTCCACCCCCTGGAAGGCTCTGGCTCCCAGGAGCACCTCTGTCTAGACACCTTCTGGCAGTCCCTGCTGAGGGAATTTGCCAGCTCTCAGCTGGCCAGGTCGAGCTCAGCTCCTCGGGGTGCATCCTTTGTGCAGAAGCAGGGCAAGTTATTGCTGGCCAACACCCTGCTCTGACTCTTCAGTGCACAGGCATTGCTTCCATGCTTTATTCCTCGTTTTTCCCTGGCTGGCTGCATCAGGTGCCGAGCTCTGTGCCAGCCTGTTGTGGAGAGGATTCCTGGGGCGTGCTCCGAGCTCCCTGCCCCTCCCAGCCTCCTCAGAGCCCTGCTGATCATCCCTGGCTGTCATGTGGCAGAGGGGTTTCAGCACAGACACAGGGAGCAGAACTCGTGTGCCAGCAGCAGGCAGGCTGAACGTGCCCAGTGCAGGGGAGATGCTTGGAGAGGGTGGCTGTTGCCCTCAGGGCAGTTGGGGAGGGCAGATAAGCTTCCTGCAAGCTGCAGCTCTCTGGAGAGTGTCCAGAGGGATGGAGACTGACTGCAGGCTCTGTTCAGGGCTTGGCTCGTGGTGCTGTTGGTGGCAGTGTGATATGTTTGGGATGGAAACTCCAGAAAGGACCCACACAGATATCATTTCTGGTCAAACTGGTCCCCTGAGAGCTGATAAGCAGCCTGATACAGGGATACTCTGTTCCAAAGAAATAACGGCAAGTTAAAGCTTCCCATCAAACCTCATTTTTCTCTCCTTGGTAGTTTGCTTTCCATGCAGTAGCTTGGTTTGAATGCCCTCAGAATGGCAGCACTGCCTGACATTGGTGTGTTTGTGTGTGTGACATCTGAGCTGGGGTTGTTTTGCCTGGAGAAGTGAAAGCTCCAGGGAGACCTCACTGTGGCCTTCCAGTACTTGGGAGAGGTTTGTAAAAAAGGAGTTTGACTTTGTACATGGGCAGATAGTGATAGGACAAGGGGAAATTGATTTAAACTAAAAGGGGAGAGATTAGATTAGATATGAGGAAGAGATTCTTCCCTGTGAGGGTGGGCAGGCCCTGGCACAGGGTGCCCAGAGAAGCTGTGGCTGCCCCTGGATCCCTGGCAGTGCCCAAGGCCAGGTTGGACATTGGGGCTGGGAGCAGCCTGGCACAGTGGGAGGTGTCTCTGCCTGTGGCAGGGGTGTGGAATGAGGTGATTTTTAAGGTAGTTTCTAACCCAACCCATTCTGGGATTGTGCTTTTAGTGAGGCAATTGGAGCCCAGGCTGCAGCTCCTGCTTTCCACAGTCAGTGCTTGGAAAGCTGAGACTCCTGGGATCCAAGAGAGCCTGAGAGCAGGGCTGGCAAATTGGCTTCCTCAGGCTCTGGTCACACAGTATTTGCACAGGTGATGGGACATGGCTGTGTTTCATTCTCTGGAATGAAATGTATTTATTGTGCAGGCTCAGCTGAGAACAGGGCTGATTCCTTAGTGGGACTTTGGGAAGCAGTCAGCATTTCTGTGACCTGTTCTTCCATGGCTGAGGAAGAACAGGCTTCAGCAAGCACCCTCCAAACATTGCCTAATTAGTGGCATGTAATTTACTTAATATATTCTTCTCTAAGAGTTAAATGCATTAGTCATGTCTGTCAGTGTGCACACAGGCACAATGTGAAATACTCTGTTTTAATTGAATTAATTTAGTCAAAAGCAAATCTTAGACAAAGATTCTTAGAAAAAGAATCCCTTGCTTTTTTAACGCTGTCTGACAGCCCAGTAAGCACAAATGCAAATCCTGATCTCCTTCCCCTTCCCACTTGGAATCGCCAGATGGAAAAGAGACGTGGCTTCCACCCCGCTCCAGAGCCATGGAAATGAGCTGTTATGAAATGGGGAAAAGGAGCCGTATCCTGACAATTTCTGAATGAGCAGCTGGAGAATTGACGTAATTGCAGGGCGCCGGGAGAGAGCTGAGAGAAAGGAGGAGTCAAGTTGGAAAAGGAGTGAAAACAAGAGTGTGTCTAGGAAAGCTGAGCTCTCCTTCCTTTCCTTTTTGGCCAGATGAGGTTTTGCCATTGCCAGGTACAGCTTCCTTCAAGGCAAATAACTCATTTATGGCCAGAAAGACCAGTTAAAATAATTGATTTCCAGCAGTGTGCAGCCATTTTATAAAAATAATCCCTGGCTTTCCAGTGTGGTGGATAATCTAATAAACAGAACCTGGAAGTTTCATCACATGGAAATATGAAAAAGATAGTTTTGTCTGCAGATACCCTATGTGAAAGAAGAAGAGATAGGGATGAAATTAGTTCTGAGACCTGCTTAATATAATCTCTCTTTCCTGCTGTCTCCAGGGAACTGGGAAATCAACATATCCTGCTCATAATGCTTTGTGTTGTGCTCCTGTTGTGCAAACAGCCAGGTTTTCCTGGTGTTCAGGTGATGGAAACAAGGATGTCCCCTAGGACACCATGGCCACTTCTGTGCCTGGAGACATTGTCCTAAAATCTATTAATATCTGCTTTAAAAAAATTACTCTCCTTCGGATTTGGGTGATTTGAAGGGACAAAACAATCCCTTCTCTGCACTGGTTGTTGGTTCAGCTGCTGGAAAGAGCAGAGGGAGAGGAAGAATTGTGAGATCCCATTTAGGCACCAGGAGAGAGGGTCTGGCACGAGCTTTCCCTCTGGCAGCAGGGTGGTAGAGACTCTCCTCAGCCCCCTGTCCTGGTGCTTGGATCCTTGGCCAGGACTGGGAGATCCATTCAGCTGTCTGAGCCAGGGGCATCCAAAGATTTGTGCCCATTGCTAGGGCAGGATGAGTAAAAACACAAATCATGGAATCCCAGAATGGCTTGAGTTGGGAAGGGACATTGAAGCTCACCCAGATCCACCTCCTGCCATGGGCACCCTAGCCCAGGGTGCTCCAGGGCCTGTCCAGCCTGGCCTTGGGCACTGCCAGGGATCCAGGGGCAGCCACAGCTGCTCTGGGCACCCTGTGCCAGGGCCTGCCCACCCTCACAGCCAAGAATTCCTGCCCAAGATCCCATCCATCCCTGCCCTCTGGCACTGGGAAGCCATTCCCTGTGTCCTGTCCCTCCATGCCTTGTCCCCAGTCCCTCTCCAGCTCTCCTGGAGCCCCTTCAGGCCCTGCAAGGGGCTCTGAGCTCTCCCTGGAGCCTCCTCCTCTCCAGGTGAACATTCCCAGCTCTCCCAGCCTGGCTCCAGTGCAGAGAGGCTCCAGCCAAAGTGCTGGTCCCACTTCCCTCTGCCTGCATGCCCAAAGGTTGGATTTGTCTAGTCTTGGGAAGGTGGCACAGCTGTTGCCCCCTGATGGCTGAGTTAGAGTCACAAATACTCAGATTTAATTTGATTTACAAATCTTTTCCTACCCCCGCCATGAGCCACATCCTATCCAAGGATCTCTCCTCTGTCTTTTCTGTGCAGCTGGAAGAAGAAAATAGAAATTGGACTGGGTTAGGTGAGCAGGGCTTTGGGAAACCCCACAAGAGAGGAGGCATTTCCTGTCTTTTATATGTCCCTTTCAGCTTGGCAGTGCTTAAAAAGAGCACGTAAGCCTGTGGCCCTTTGGCACCTGGCCATCCTTACCTGTTGGGAATGCCTCAGTGCTGGAAAAGGTATTTGGTGTGTGCCTGCTCTCAGACATCTTCGTTTGGTGATGTGTTCCTGGATCCTGGCTCTATGGATTAGAAATGGGAAGGGTTTGGTTTTTTTTTTTCCTGGAGGCCCCTAAGCAGTGACCCAGGGCAGGGGCTGGTGCTCGAAGGGATTTTAGTGCTGCAGTCTGGTGGAGAATCTCGCTTTTCAGAACATTTGGGACTTTTGTTTAGCTAAAAAACCTCCAAGCATTGGAAAGAAAAGATCTTTGTCTTTCAGCTGTGAGCTAAGAAAGCTCATAGTATATGTCCGAGAGCCACCAGAAATCCCCTGGCAACCAGGCTTAATGATCCTGGTACTTCCTTGTGGGATCTTAGGAAATCACAAAAGTGCTGCTGTTATTTAAAATATGGAGTTACTGCTGGAGGCTTCTTTATAGAGAGGCCCAGAATGGGCAAATCCCCTTTCTCTTGATATTTATAACTTCTCTTTTAGCATGTGCACACGCAGTCCTTGTGCTTTGAAACAGCTCTGAACTGGGTCCCCAAGGTCAGGGGCTGAAACAGAGACTGAGGAGGTTTAGCTTGAGGCAAAACTTGGGAAAGTTACAGCCCAAGCCTGTGATCCAGGAAGTTTTTGTCAGAATGTGAGGGGAACTTTCCATCTCATGCTCCTTTCCCTGCTGGCAAGGAGGTTTCACGTGGCTCTAGGTGAGCTGAGTGGCACATTAATCACCTTCGGCATCTCTTCCCTGTGCTGGAAAGTTTGGAAAGACCAGGAAAGGAAAATTACTGGAGCCAGCCTGCTCTTTGCAAATCCCAGGGCTGCAGGTCTTAAAATGCATCTGGGTCCTGTGAGACCCTCCTGTGTGATCCCTCCACAGCCTGGGGAGCAGCTCCACAAAGAACCTCGCCATTTCCAAGTGGGAAAGTGGGCAGTGCCTGTGCTTTGTGTGTGCTTTCCACTTGGGAGTGGAGAAGTGGCTTTTATCAGGATGGGCTTGTGTCTGCATGGCCTGGTTCCTGCTGGGAGTATCCCAGGGGATGCTGCTGATAAGGCTGATGGCAGGAACAGTGGATTGCACTTGGAGCATCAGTGCAGGCTGCAGATGGAGCAGGAATGTGTTGTTCCAGGAATAGCAGTGGCACGGGATACACAAAGGCAGCATCCTTTGATAAAGATGTGAGGTCCTTGGACACCTCAGCTGGAGAGCTGCTTCCATTTTTGAGTAAGCCTTCAGGAAGGACCTGGTGGAGAGTGTCCAGAGGAGAGCAGATCCCTAGATAATGTGGTAGAAAGGATGATCAGGAGGCTTGGACTTCTCTTTTCCATCTGAGAAAGGGCTAAGGGAGCTGTTATGGCAGGTGCAGTTTATGTAGGAAGTTGAAGGGATCTGTTCTCTATGTAGGATAAAATCCAGCAGATGTGTTCTGTCAGCGGTGGGTTCAGCAGGGAGCTCTGCCTGTGGTCAGATGACCCCAAAGTGGCATGGAGTCCCCACTGGGATGTCTGTGGCCAAGTGCAGCAGATCTGCTCTGGACAATGCCATTTTGGGACGGTAGTTGAGCTATTGGGCCTCTTATCACCTCTGTGGGTGACTCCTCACGGTGCAGAGGAAGAAAGCAAAAGCCTCTCGTGTTCCCTGTTCACACAGGTAGTTTTGCAGACAAGGCTTACGAGTGGAGCTCCGAGGAGGAGGAGTCAGTGAGGAAGGCAGGGCCAGTGCAGGTCCTCATTGTCAAAGATGACCACTCCTTTGAGCTGGATGAAGCCGCCCTGAACCGCATCCTCCTCTCCGAGGCTGTCAGAGATAAGGAGGTCGTGGCTGTGTCTGTGGCTGGAGCCTTTAGGAAAGGAAAATCATTCCTGATGGACTTCATGCTGCGGTACATGTACAATAAGGTAAGGCTGCAGCACAGGGACCCTTCCCAGGGCGTGGGGTTCCTCGTTGCTCCCGTGTGCTGCACAGGGATGAGCTGCACGGGACTTGGTGCTCTTGGAATGCTCAAGCCTCTCCTGAGTGTGGGCTTCACAAAATAAAACAGAGCAGATCCTTCCCCAGGAAGAACTGTCTCATGGACTCTTTAACTTTGGAGCAGGGATGTTCACATCTGCTGCCCTGAATCACAGAATCATTTAGGTTGGAAAATCCTTCTAAGATCATTGAATCCAGCTGCTAACCCAGCACCACCATATTCACCACTAAACCACGTCCCCAGGTGTCATATCCATGTCTTTTGAACAGTTCCAGGGATGGGGACTCCACCCCTGCCCAGGGCAGCCTGTTCAATGTGTGACCACCCTTCTAGTGAAAAAAAACTTTTGCTAATATCCAACCCAAACCTTCCCTGGTGTAACTTCAGATTGTTTCCTCTTTTTCTGCTGCTTGTTCCCTGCGAGCAGAGTCCGATTCCTACTTGGCTACACCCTCAGGGAGTTGTGCAGAGCCACAAGGTCCCCCCTGAGCCTCCTTTGCTCCAGGCTGAGCCCCTTTCCCAGCTCCCTCAGCCGCTCCTGGGGCTCCAGACCCTTCCCAGCTCTGTTCCCTGCCCTGGACACGCTCCATCCCTTCTATGTCCTTCTTGTTGTAAGGGGCCCAAAACTGCCACTAGGATTTGAGGTGCCTTGGCAGTAAAGGAAGGAAAACCCTCCCTTATGGGTTTTTTAACCTCTTACCCTTTTGAAAGAAACCCTCTCCAGTAGGGACGATCCCTCTCTAGCACTGGGGCGGCAGCAGCACAGGGGAAAAGTGTAAAACCAAAGTGAGATGAGCATTCCAACAACTTCTGCTCCTTCCTGCAGGAAGCAGTGGACTGGGTTGGGGATTACAACGAGCCTCTGACTGGTTTTTCCTGGAGGGGCGGCTCTGAGCGGGAGACGACCGGGATTCAGATATGGAGCGAGGTTTTCCTGGTGGACAAGCCTGATGGCACCAAGGTGTGTGTGTGTGTCTCTGTTGCTGTCAGCTCATTTTCCTCTTCCAGCTTTTGGGACTCTCCTGCCTTGTCTTAGGTGGCTGTGCAAGTTTAGGGAAGGTTTTCAATGCCATGTCCCTAATTTAGCATGGATGGGTTTAATACAGTGAGGTGATGTGGTGTGAAATATCTCTGATGTGTTATCTAAGTGTCCCTTAACTCTGGGCATCCCAGGGTTTATTTCTGTACTATTCCCAGAGATCTTGAATCTCATGTCCTTGCAAACTGCTCCCCTTTCCTGGAGCAGCAGCTGTAAAGAGGAGATTCTTCATTCGCTGTGGTCACAGTGGATTTGCAGCACCCTGCAAATTCAGCTTATAGCCAGGAATATTTATGTGCACTTGAACGCAGAGCATGGCACCAAAGTGGCACTGAGTCATTCCGGGTGTGATTCCTAACGCTGGCTGAGTGTGTTTGGGTTAGGGAGGTGCAATATGCGTGTGGTTTCTGATGCAGACTCAGGCAGAGCCTCCTCTGCGCTGACAGCAGCTGTTTGAGGAGCAGAGCTGTTCCCTCCCTGCCTTGTAGAACATTAATTTTGCTGCCTGCTGGAGTCCCCCTGCTGTCAGGAGCGGCTGGGGATGTGCTTTTCCTTTGTCCCCCACCAATTAGGAGGCTGAGGCAGAAGCGGTGAGACCCCAGCACAGTAACTCAGCCGCATTCACCCCGTGGCCCCCGAGGGCGGGTTTGCCTGGGTGCAGGTCCTGGCAGTGCTGACAGCAGCTTTGTGCCCCGCAGGTCGCCGTGCTGCTCATGGACACGCAGGGCACCTTTGACAGCCAGTCCACGCTGCGGGACTCGGCCACCGTGTTTGCCCTCAGCACCATGATCAGCTCCATCCAGGTGAGAAACCTCTGCGCTGGACGAGTTCGCTGCTCAGCAGCCGCAGAGCCTGACAGGGCTTCCCTTCCTGCCGCCTGTACCAGCGCCAGCTGGGACCGTCCCCGTGTCCCCGTGGGGATGGCATCGGCTTTAGCCACACCCACCACACGTTAGCCCCAAGGACAGGCTGTTCTTAGTGATCTGAAGTTGTCTTTTTATTTAAATACAGGTTTATAACTTGTCCCAGAATGTGCAGGAGGATGATCTGCAGCACTTGCAGGTAAGAGGAGTTTCTGGGTGACCTAATTGTGACCTTTCAAGGGCCAGCAGGAAGGATGGAGAGACTGTTTATAAGGGCCTGGAGTGACAGGACAAAGGGGAATGGCTTCCCACTGCCAGAGGACAGGGTTAGGTGGATATTGGGAAGAAATTGTTGTCTATGAGGCACTGAAACAAGTTTCCCAGAGCAACTGTGGCTGCTTCATCCGTGGAAGTGTCCAAGGCCAAGTTGGACAGATCTCAGAGCAACCTGGGATAGTGGAAGGTGTCCCTGACTGTGGCAGGGGGTGGCACTGGATGGAATTTCAGGTCCCACCCAGCCCAAACCATCCTGGGATTTTATTCTGTGCTTGTGAATTATCAGCCTGGATGTTGCCATCTGGTGCTGGCTCAGTACAGGGGACCCTCTAAGGGTGATTCCAGCCCTGACTGTTGGAGACAAGCTGCTAATGGGATTTTTGTGGCACAAGTGTCCTGCCCATTTCCTGGAATTACCTTCTGCTTTCTCTTCTGTTCAGGTGATTGACTGATTGATTCATTAGGCAGGTTTTTCCAGGAGCTTAAGGAAAGGAAAGAAAAGCAGAAGTCCAGCTGAAAAAATCAGCATTTGAAGGCTTCTGAATTATTTCAGTCCATAAATATTATTAACAATAACACTTTTTAAACACTGAATTTATTCAGTGTAGCTCTGATCTTTCAGTTTGGATTTTAAGCCATGACTGTTTAACAAGTTGACCCATTTTTAGGAATCTGTGAAACACATTATTGTGCCTTCAGTTAGAGTGCAGAGAGACTGGAGAGTCTTCAAATCTTGCTGGTAGGCTGATTTTAGAGTCTTTGCACAGCGGGGGTTTGCAGGGAAAGTACTTATTTCTGCATTCATTTCCGCTTGTTCCTGGAGTGTTTAGAGGCAGCAGGGCTCCAGCAGCCCCCTGGAGCACGAGAAGTTTCTGGTTGGTATGAAACCAGCAGCAAGCAGCTGATCTGAGCCATTTTCCTCAGCTTTGGCAGCCAAAAGCTCCAGGCTGGGATGTCTCACGTGAGAGCTCCGCAGGGTGATGGTCTGTGACGGCTCCGTGTGCCTCTGGGATGGGAGCTGGCAGCCCACAGCCACTTTGTGTCCAGCTCTGCCTGTGGGGCTTAGTCCCCAGTCATAAATGTCCCTCACTGCTTCGTAGAATCATAGAAGGTCCCTCAAAGGACCCCCAGGGATCATGGAATCCAACTCCAGGTCCTGCACAGACCCCCAACAACCCCACCCTGGGCATCCCTGGCAGCGCTGTCCAAAGGCTCCTGGAGCTCTGGCAGCCTCAGTGCCCATTCCCTGGGGAGCCTGGGCAGTGCCAGCACCCTCTGGGGGCAGAGCCTTTCCCTGATATCCAACCTAACCCTGCCCTGGCCCAGCTCCAGCCGTTCCCTGGGTGCTGTCCCTGCTCACACAGAGCAGAGCTCGGTGCTGGTGCCCCCGTGTCCCGCAGCGCCTGCAGTGACAAACTCACTGTCCTGGTCTTTCCTTCTCCTTCCAGCTTTTCACCGAGTATGGCCGGCTGGCCATGGAGGAGACATTCCAGAAGCCTTTCCAGGTGAGTCCAAGTGTCCTGGCCAGCTCGTTTGTCCCCGAGCCCGTTGGCTTCACCACGAGGTGTCACTGCAGTTTGCAGGATGGGAGGAGATGGGCTTGCCTGGGGATCGGCTCAGCTGCTCCAAGGAAGGGCTTTGGGCTTCCTTGCTTCCCAGTACACCCAACATCCCTCTTTCTTTCCTCTCTGAGCCCTTGCCATCCCAAGAGCTCTGCACTGTCCTGCCAGGCTTGGAGAGCAGCTGGTTTTGCAGCGGGTTTGTCGCTCTGTAGTCAGAAACTCTGCCCAACTTTTGTTCTGAGAGATTGGAACTCACCTGCCCTGGGAATCCCCGCTCCTGGTGAAATGAAAGGATAAAGATTAGCAAAGCTGTGGGAAAACTCGGTTTGAGTGGGGTTTTTACTTCAAATGAGGGACATCTGTTCATCCTGATGCTCCCCAAGCTGTGAAAAGCTGCTGTTAAAAAAAAAAGGGAGAGCTTTGGGCATTCACAGTAGGTGAGGCTGGTGCCTGTTTTCAAAGACAGGAGTGTTTTGATGAGGTTGGATGAGGGTTTGTGAACTTCCCAAAGTAAAAACCAGCAGAGAATAAAGCATGCTGTAAAAATCCTAAGAGTAGTTGGGAATGAGTTACAGCTGTTTTACATTTGCTTGCCAACATAAAAAGAGAATTGTTGTCCTGGAAGGACTAAAGGGTTTATAAGGTGTCCATGGTCAGGAGGTGGACATAAAATTAAAAGGTTAAAAAATACAACAAATGGACAAATTGAGATTTTGAAGGTGTGTTGGATTCTGGCATGGGCTGGTGGCTGATAAATGGTAAAACTACCAGTAAAAGTACATGACAGGCAAGAGCTTGTAACATGGTACAGCAAAAAGCCAGACGTTAAATAAATATTCCAGTTCCTTATTTAAAAACTGTGGGGATAATGCAGCCAAATATTCCAGTGAAACTGAGATACTTCCTACTCCATCAGTAAAAAGGAGGCTGTGAGGGGAAACTTAAACATGCTTAAATCATTAGAGCTGGATAATAGGCTCTGATTTTCCCAAACACTGTAATTGCTGTCAAGTCACACAGTTTGTGGATGGTGACTCTGTCAAACAATCCCATTATCAATTTTTAAAAGAGCACAAGTTGGGTTGATAAAGGTAACTCTTGCCATGATCCGTTGCCTTCTGTCAGCCTTATCTCTCCAGGATGCTGATGAAAAGCAAATGAAGTCAGCATTGTCTGCTTTAATCCATTGTTAATGGATTAAAAACTCATTAACTGATAGAGCATGCTGAACTAATTGTAACAGGGAATCATCATCCTTCAGAAGTGTTTCCTTGGGATCCCCCCAGGCTCTCTCTGATTCAATGTCATCTTCATTAATGATCAGGGGGAAATTATCAAATAATGCTGGAAACCTTTGTGGGTGTGACAAATGTGGTAGAAGAGTCAGTGGTGCTGTGGCCAGGTGAGAAATGATCTCCTGTCCGCATCCAGCATGGGCTGGTTCCTGCAGAAGATGTTTTTAAACATGAGTGTGTTGATTAGGAAGCAGGAAAAGTGAGAGTGGTGAGACCCTGGCAGAGTTTTCCCAGAGAATCTGTGGCTGCTCCTGGATCCCTGCGAGTGTCCATGATTGGGTTGGACGGGGCTTGGAGCACCCTGGGATAGTGGGAGGTGTCCCTGCCCATGGCAGGGGTGGTTGGATGGTCTTTAATATTCCTTGCAACCCAAACCATCCTGGGATCCTGTGATTCTCCAAGTGTCATGGTAAATAAATAAACTGCAGTGGCATTGATGCTGCTGGAAGGGAAGTGAGACTTGGCAGTGGAAAATTCACATTTCCCTTTGTCTCTCTCCTCACACTGAGGAGTCCTCACCAGAGGCTGGCCCTGAGTGTGGGGCCTTCAGAAAGGCAATGGTAAACACAGCCTGCCTGGAACAATTTAACTTCAGAAATAAAAAATAATAATTCCCAGTTCAGGGCGTGCATAATGTGTTTGTGGAAAAGTCCTAAACATGGCCATGTCTGTTAAGCATCTCATGGTGTTTGAGAGAACAGCATGTCCTGAACCAGCTCACTGGATGCAGTCACTGTGGCTTCTCCTGCAGTTCAAAAAGCCAACTCGCTGTTCTCTCCTTTTTTTTAACTTTTTCTGATGTTTTATAGAAGAGAATACTTCCCCTCCCTCCATTAGATTTTTTGTTCTAAACATAGGCAAATTTTAGGGAAATTCCTATGGCATGGGTTCCACCTGCTTGTCCATGTGCATGAGAGGAACCCTGGCACCTCTGCCAGACCCTCCTGGGCTTTGGCATTCAGGACTTCCCCCTCCAAACCCTTTATTTCTTATATACTATGTTGGTCCCTTGCACAGATGAGGTACTGGAGACCTGATTTTTTTCTGAAAACTCTTTTTTGTTTGTTTTTAAAGATTCCAAGTTGACAGTTCTGGTATTTATTTATTGCCCAGGAACTTTGAATGCCTCAATAAAGATTACAAAAGCCAGTGATTTCTTATTCACCCTCATTCCTCTGCATCTGCTTCTCATTAAAAGTCTGCCTGGAAGGCTGCCCAGTGAAAAAGGCTGAAAAAATGAGCCTGTAGAATTCCCATAGGATGGAGCTAAATGTGGCTGGAATTAGGGAGCTCATTGCCTTTTGTCCTGGTTAGCAACAATCCCTTTTCTTGGGCAGTTTAGGTGATTGATGCTGTTCTCCCAGTCAGGGACTCCAACTGGTGCAGCAGTTTGGGGGGTGCTCCCCCTTTTCCTTGTGGGACACTGGAGTGGTCTCAGTGCCATGATGGGGTGGCCCTGCACACAGGAGCCTCTTATTTCCACCAGGAAAGGTGGGAGATGCTGCTGGAGCTGGGAAAAGACTCGGGAATAGGTTTTGGTGTGGTGTGAAATGGGGGTGAGGGTGCAGAGGGATGCTCAGCCCCTGTGTGGGCTCTGAGCAGCAGGTCACTGACCCCACTGTTCTGTGTTTTCCAGTCTCTTATATTCCTTGTTCGTGACTGGAGCTTCCCTTATGAGTTTTCCTATGGATCTGATGGGGGTGCAAGATTTTTGGAGAAGAGGCTGAAGGTATGTTTTGCCTGCTCTTGGTTCTGGAGCACCCTGGGAGAGGGGAAGGTGTTCCTGCTCATGGCAGGGGGTGGGATGGGATGATCTTTAAGGTCCTTTCCAGCCCAATCCACTTGGTGATTCCATCATTTTCCTGCTTACATGTCAAATGTGAGCTGCAGTGCTGGTTATGGTCACACTCAGTGAGTTAAAATCCCAGAGGAGGAGGCTGAGGAGGATGAATTTCCTTGCCACATTGAGGCTTCTGCCCAAGCCCAGCTCCCTGGGACTCTCTGGGAGAGTGGACAGCAATGGGAGTCAGCAGATTCCCAAGAGACTGGGAATGATGTTTTGGTAATTAATTGTACAATAAAAATGATGGGCAAGGACTGCTTGGGATCAGTCAGGAAACGCATGGGTGATTTGGTAGTGGAGAAACCTAATTAAATGTGAGATGAGGAAGGCCCTAGTGGGAATTCCCAAATGTTTTTGTATTCCAGTCATACATGGGCATGTGCATTTTTCCAAATGATGATAACCTGCTCCAGGGCATGTAGTCAGAGATGCTCCAATTCCTTCTCTTTGTCCTCTTGCCTCTGAGGTCTTCTGTGTTCTTTTCCCTCACTGTAAGCACCCACAGTGTGGAATATCCTGTGCTCCTGCCAGCACTGCTGGCTCAGCATTATCCCAATATTCCTGTCAGAAGGAAACTCCCTGATCCCAAACTTTGGCAAGTGGTCAGGCAGCACCGAGCTTTTCTCTCTGGTGACCCCTGACAGAACCTGAGGGAATGGCTGGAGCTGTACCAGGGGAGGTTTAGGTTGGATATCAGGGAAAGGCTCTGCCCCCAGAGGGTGCTGGCACTGCCCAGGCTCCCCAGGGAATGGGCACTGAGGCTGCCAGAGCTCCAGGAGCGATGGGACAGCGCTGCCAGGGATGCCCAGGGTGGGGGTGTTGGGGGGTCTGGGCTGGATGATCCTGATGGGCACTTCTAACTCCAGATATTCTGGGATTCTGTGATTCCTCGTCCCCACAGGTGTCAGGCAATCAGCACGAGGAGCTGCAGAATGTCAGGAAGCACATCCATTCCTGCTTCACCAAAATCTCCTGCTTCCTCTTACCTCACCCCGGCCTCAAAGTCGCCACCAACCCCAATTTTGATGGAAAGCTGAAAGGTATGAGGGCAAAGCTCTGGTTTCTAACCTGATTCCATAGAAGCCCTGGCAGACTGTCCTGCTTCTTCCTAAAACCTCCATACGTAATTTCCATGAAAAAACTTCTGGGAGAGGAATTGGATCCTCCTCCCAGTGATGGGCACACCCCCATCTGCTTCTTCCCAGGGCAGCAGACAGATGTGGAGGGAGAAAAGGTGTGGGAGGCTGACAAGGCCTGAGAGCTGCTGGCAATCCCCACTGTCAGAGCACTGATGGGGAAACTGGGAAGGGCAGGGATGAGACTGGAAGCTTATGGACGTGGTGTTAAGGCTGCAGTTAATTCCTGTGCCTCACCTGCACAGGCACAGCCTGGTTGCTGCGAGGCTGGTGCTTGTGGTGGGTGGAAGGCTGGTTCCACAAGCTCCCAGAACGTTGTTTCACTTTGAAAAGCTTTCCAGGGAAGGTTTAATCTGCCTGGCTTATCTGATCAGTGGTTTCCCTACAGGGCAGGCTTGGTTCAGGAGGTTAAAAAAAGGGGGAAGGAGAAAAGAGCTGTGGTGAGATTCTCCACCCTGAAAGGAGCCAGTGCTGGGGTTATTTTTAGGTTTGTTGAGAACGCCCTACCAGCATTGCTGGTTCCAGGCTGCTGCAATTGTAGCAATAAAGTGGACCATTAGCTACTTAAAATAAATTAGCAACCAAAGATGTGAGTTTTCCCCTAGTTTTGTCTGGCTCAGACTTGCTCTCCTGGCAACCTCTGTGTTCAGCAGGAGGGACAGTGAGGCAGCAGGAGGGAGATGGGCTGGTGGAAACTGAGCTGATCCCTGGAGTTCCCCCTTAATCTCAGGTGCTGAGGAGTGTGGAACGTGTGCTGTGTGCAGACAGGAGCTGTCAGCAGCTTCTTGACACAATTTTTTTGTTTCCTCAGATGTGGGGGATCTTCCCTGCTTTCCTCACCTGCCAAATGCCTGGCTGTTGTGTTGGTTTTTTCTGCCTTCAGTCCTGTACAGTTTAATTTAATGGAAACACCAGAAATCCCACCCTGTGCCTGAGAGCTTTGTCCAAATCCTCTGGGAGCTGTAGGCAGCCTTGGGAATGTTCCCTGGGGAGCCTGTTCCTTCTACCCTCTGGGGGAAGAACTTTCCAAGTCCATGGCAGGGGTTTGGAACATCTTTAACACCTTTCAACCCAAACTATTCTGGGATTCTGTGATGCCTTTTTTTTCTTTTTTCCAGAAATAGATGATGAGTTCATAAAGAACTTGAAGATTTTGATTCCTTGGCTTCTCAGTCCTGAGAACCTGGACATTAAGGAGATCAATGGAAACCATATCACCTGTCGAGGTCTTGTGGAGTATTTTAAGGTATTTATTTAGGGAAAATAGATTTCTTCATCTGGGGAATTTTGCTGTAGCTGAAGGGGAAAGCAGCAGCAGGCAGGGCAGCACTGACAGTGCTGACACTGCAGCAGAGGGCAAACACCTCATGGTCATGGATTTGACCACAGTGAGCCCAGAAAGTGGGAGGAGCTGTTTCCCTCCCCTGGAGAATTGATGGCTGGAGGGGGATAAGCTGAGGCCTGTATTCCAGTTGCCTTTGGAAAAAGCTTATTTTTGTTGTCATGACTACTGTGACATTTCCATGCGAGACATTGGTGAGTAATTCTCACCACCTACTCTCCAGGGCTACCTTGGCTCCTTTTCCTTCAGGGAAGGACAGAGGTAGGTGCAGATCCTTTGGGAGGGGTACTTGGGAGTGAGTGGAGGAGGGAGAGCCTCCGGTGACTGACCCAGGCCACCCAAGGAGTGCCATTTTCTGACCAAAGGCATCTTGTGCTGGAACATCCTCCTCTTCCCTGCTTCTAAATCCTGCCAGAGCTGTGTCTGGAGCTGGGTGGGGGTGGTTGGTGTTGCTCCTGTGTGCTGCATTCCACATGATTTCCTTTTCCCTGTGCTTTTCCAGGCATACATAAAGATCTATCAAGGGGAGGAGTTGCCACACCCCAAGTCGATGCTGCAGGTAGGTGTGAGTGGGAGCTGTGGGAATTCCTGCAGTGTGAGTGCCACTAATTCCCAGGAACTGGCAGAGGTGTCCAGCCAGTGCAGCACAGTGAGTCTGCTGGGGCTTTATTCCGAATGCCTCAGTGTAACCCCGCCAAGGAGCAGCACTTTGGGAAGCGTTTGGCAGTGATGAGCCCAACATGGCTGAGGAGGAATCCCACCTGGGATGGACTGTGGGGAATTGCTGGCTGCACACAGCTTCAGCCAGCTCAGCTGGAATGAGTCCCTGCAGGTGAATGACATCCGTGGGGCCACACAGGGAGGTGACACATGGCAAGTGGCTGCTGGAGCCAGACGGCCTTGCTGGGGCTTGCAGCTGGAGCTGTTTACTTGTGGCTGAGCCTTTTATCTCTTGCCTTGCTGGTTCCCACAGCTGAAGCCAAAGTTTTCGTTGCTCTGGCTTGGAGGGTAGGAATCCTCTCTTCAGACAGGCTTTTGGATGTGTAAATATGGGATGAGTTTGTTTGGGATCGTTTGGAGGCTGGGAGAGTCCCCCTGGCTGATTGTGGGTGCCACACACATGTCCTGGCTGTGTCCACCTGGGGCCCTGCACTTGCACAACTTAACCCTGTCCTTCTACACCTAAACTCTGTGCCCCTTTTGCCTTTACAGGCCACAGCAGAAGCCAACAATTTAGCAGCAGTTGCCACTGCCAAAGACACCTACAGCAAGAGGATGGAAGAGGTGGGTGGTGCTGAGTGTGTCCCTTTCTGCTCCTTCCTGTCTCCTGGCTCTCCTGTCATGGATTCATGGAATTCCAGAAGGGTTTGGGTTGGGAGAGACCTTAAATCCCATCCAGCTCCACCCCTGCCATGGGCAGGGACACCTTCCACAGTCCCAGGGTGCTCCAAGTGTCCAGCCTGGCCTTGGGCACTGCCAGGGATCCAGGGGCAGCCACAGCTTCTCTGGGCACCCTGTGCCAGGGCCTGCCCACCCTCACAGGGAACAATTCCTTCCATAATTCTAACCCCTAACCCTAATTTCAGATTTCCCTGTGTTAGGAGTGACATTTCTGGGGTGATTTCCCTGTGTCAGGAGTGACATTTCCAGGGTGATTTTCCTGTATCAGGAGTGACATTTCAGCAGTGCTTTCCCTGTGTCAGGGGTGCTTTCCCTGTGGGAGCTGTGATTTCCCTGTTTCAGGAATGCTTTCCCTGTGGGATCAGTGCCGTTTCAGGGGTGCTTTCCCTGTGGGAGCTGTGATTTCCCTGTGTCAGGGGTGCTTTCCCTGTGTCAGGGGTGCTTTCCCTGTGGGAGCTGTGATGTCCCTGTGTCAGGAATGCTTTCCCTGTGGGAGCAGTGCCATTTCAGGGGTGCTTTTCCTGTGTCAGCAGTGCTTTTCCTGTGTCAGGGATGCTTTCCCTGTTTCAGCAATGCTTTCCCTGTGTTAGGGGTGCTTTCCCTGTGGGATCAGTGCCGTTTCAGGGGTGCTTTCCCTGTTTCAGGGGTGCTTTCCCTGTTTCAGCAGTTATTTCCTTGTGTCAGGGGTGCTTTCCCAGTTTCAGCAGTGCTTTCCTTGTGTCAGGGATGCTTTCCCTGTGGGATCAGTGCCATTTCAGGGGTGCTTTTCCTGTGTCAGCAGTGCTTTTCCTGTGTCAGGGATGCTTTCCCTGTTTCAGCAATGCTTTCCTTGTGTCAGGGATGCTTTCCCTGTGGGATCAGTGCCGTTTCAGGGGTGCTTTCCCTGTTTCAGCAGTGCTTTCCCTGTGTCAGGGGTGCTTTCCCTGTGGGAGCTGTGATTTCCCTGTGTCAGGAATGCTTTCCCTGTTTCAGCAGTGCTTTCCCTGTGTCAGGGATGCTTTCCCTGTGTCAGGGGTGCTTTCCCTGTGGGATCAGTGCCGTTTCAGGCATGCTTTCCCTGTGTCAGGGATGCTTTCCCTGTTTCAGCAGTGCTTTCCCTGTGTCAGGAATGCTTTCCCTGTGGGAGCAGTGCCATTTCAGGGGTGCTTTCCCTGTGTCCGGGATGCTTTCCCTGTTTCTGCAGTGCTTTCCCTGTGCCAGGGGTGCTTTCCCTGTGGGAGCTGTGATTTCCCTGTGTCAGGAATGCTTTCCCTGTGGGAGCAGTGCCATTTCAGGAATGCTTTCCCTGTGTCAGGGGTGCTTTCCCTGTGTCAGGGGTGCTTTCCCTNNCAGGGGTGCTTTCCCTGTGGGATCAGTGCCGTTTCAGGGGTGCTTTCCCTGTTTCAGCAGTGCTTTCCCTGTGTCAGGAGTGCTTTCCCTGTGGGATCAGTGCCGTTTCAGGGGTGCTCTCCCCGTGTTCCCCTCACAGGTGTGCGGAGGGGACAAGCCCTTCCTGGCCCCCAGCGACCTGCAGGCCAAGCACGCGGAGCTGAGGGACGAGGCCGTGCGGCTTTTCCGCGGGGTGAAGAAGATGGGGGGGGAGGAGTTCAGCCGGCGCTACCTGCAGCAGCTGGAGGCCGAGATCGACGAGCTCTACATCCAGTACATCAAACACAACGACAGCAAGAACATCTTCCACGCCGCCCGCACCCCGGCCACGCTCTTCGTCGTCATCTTCATCACCTACGTGCTGGCCGGCGTCACCGGCTTCATTGGCTTGGACATCATAGCCAGCCTGTGCAACATGGTTCTGGGCTTGACACTTATCACACTCTGTACCTGGGCTTATATCAGATACTCTGGGGAGTACAGAGAACTGGGCGCAGTAATAGACCAAGTGGCCGCAGCCTTGTGGGACCAGGTAGGCTAAAAGAGCTTTTGATTTCACACCAGTACACAAAAAGCACCCTCCCTGCACCCCAATGGGGTTTTTAAGCCTTGAGTGTTCCTGGGGATTTTTTCTTTCCCTTTGAGATGGTTTTGGGTTTTAGGGTTGGTAGATGCAGCTCCTTGTGTTGGGATCAGCGCAGGGAGATCTGTGCCCTGTTTTAATCGGAGTTTTAATCCATTCCTTAGACCTTCCAGATGGGGAGAGGAGGGCCAGAGGAACTGTTTTCAGCTCAGTTTGTGGGGTTTGTTGTGAGGGGAAGGTCATGGGGCAGCACAGGCGGGGTGAGCAAGGCTGGAGCTGTGTCCCTGAACCTCCAGTTCCTGTCCAGTGTGGGAAACAAGCTGTGTAGATCTGAGAAAACTCCCAGCAAGCTCTTTTGTTCTGCCTTTTTCTTTCCTACTTGTCTTACCTGTCAGCAGTGTGAATTTGTGGAGCCCTGTGGGAGTGGGCAGCTGTGCCATGGATGCCCCTGGGGAGGTGCCTGGTGTGTGTGCCTGGTGTGTGTGTGTATGTGGGTGTTAAAGAGGAACAGCCATCGCTCTCCCCTGATTCAGGGCAGGGATTTTGGCTCTCCCAGCTCTGCCAGAGGTAAAGGCCAGGTCTTGGCTCTGTCTGTTTTGGGCACCAGACCCTGATTTCCCATTGCAGCCCTTCCTTGTTCCCACAGCAGAAAAGGGAAAGCCCAGCCCACACAGACTCCCACTGACCCCCTGCACCTCATCCAGGGGTACAATCCCTGTGCCCAAAGAGCCAAAAGGCTGCAGTGCCCTCCTGCCCTCGCCACGGCAGAGCTGGCGGAGCTCATTCCTCAGGAGCCATCCCAGGTCTGATTTTTTGCCAGGAAGGGCCCTTCTCCACCTGCCCCTTCCCTGCTTTTCCTTCACCAGTGAGGTTTTCATGGAGAGCAAGCACTTTTCCCTGCTTCCCTGTGCTGCTGCAGCTGACCTTGCAGCTTTGGGGGAAATAAAGGCAGCGTTTACTGATGTTCCTTCGTTGCAGAGCTGGGCAGTGGTGCTGCTCAGCAGAGACATCCCTGGTCTTCCAGGTGGTTCCATCCTGGCTGCCCTGTCCCCAGCAGCCTGAACACCCCCAGTAAAGCCCCCTGCAGTGGCTCTTTGCCCATGGACACTTCCCAGGAGCATTTGGGATATGCTGGAATATTTAAGCCCATCCCAGTGCAGGAAGCAGTGGGAGTTCAGACAGAACAGGACACAGCAGGAAACCAAAGGTGCTGCCCGCTTGCAACATGTCCAGCTGGGGGAAAATAAAGAGGGTAAAGTGCTTGGAGCTGTTCCTGGCTTCCACAGGCCCCCATGGCTTTCCAAGCAGAGGGAAAGTTCCCCAGGAAGGAGCTGTGGCAGAGGGGAGGTGCTGGGCAGTGTCACCGTGCCCACCACGCACAGCTCTGTCCCGTGGCAGTGGGACCAGGTGCAGGAGGGATGGACAGAGCAGTGAGGGGTCCTGCAAGAGGGGCCCGTTTGGGATGAGCCCCCCTGGGAACACCCCCTGGACACCTGTGATACACAGAGCTGTTTCTTTCTCTTTCTGTCTCCCCCTTCCCAATGCCTCTCCCAGGGAAGCACGAACGAGGTAAGTGGCTCTTGTTCTCCGCATGCTGCCGGGGCCAGCTGGGCCCTGGGCTCCTGGGAAAGCCATCTTGGCCCCAAAAGCATGTCTGGGCTGGTGGAGGATGGGAGTCACGAGGGCTTGGGGCAGCAGCTGCTGGCCTGGCTGGCTCTGGCTGTTCCCTGTGATCCAGATGCCTGGCTGAGGGTGTGGATGTGGGCACTGCACTCCAGGCTCTGCTGGGAGCCAAGTGGGAGAGAGATTTGGGTGGGGAGCATCAGGATATGATGGGGACTTTTATCTTTCTCCCAGCAGTTCTGTTTGGGGATTTTCCTGTTGTGCCAGGAGGTCAAACCCAAACCCCAGATTGTTTTGGAGCATCAAGTAGAAATGAGCACTGTGGGACTGGTTTGGCATCACAAAACCCTCTAAAATAACACAAAATCCTGTGAGGTTGCTTAGATGGGGCTTGAAGGTGAATTTTCAAGGAAGACAAGCAGAGAAGCTGCATGAAGTCTCCTCCACCAGCCCACTGTGTTCCCAGACAATCCCAAAACGCCACTTCTGTTCCCAAAGGCGCGTTTGGGATGTAATCAGCATCCTGTTGGACATCTCTGGAAGCATCTCAGCCCTCACCCTCCTCCTCCTCACTGCCCCTTCAGCCTCTCCCGCTTCATTCTCCCCCTGAGCATGCAAGGAAGGTGTCACCCTCTCAGTGTGTGGGTTCCTGCTGGTCAGGTGCCTCTTCCCACCCTTTCCAGAGCTAATCCTGGCCTGCCAGTGCTCCCCAGCAGGAACTGGTGGGATTTGGGTTGGTTTTTTCCTCCCCCAGCGACAAGTTCATTTGAAATGGGAATGGCAGAGCGGTGATGGTCACACCCACTCCTCTGCAGCCTGAGCTGTGTCCTGGCACCCCCTGTGCCGTTTTCTCTGGGATAAAGGTGGGGAACAGGCAGGGAGGGACAGGGGGAGTGTTACCCACCTGTCTTCCCATGGGATCAGAGCCTGGTCTCAGCCCTGTGGCTGCTGTGCCATCCGTTCCGTGTGGGAATTGCAGCTCTGGGGCAGCTCCTGCTTGTTCTGAGCCTGGCCTCGCTCCAGGACAAATGGAAAAATGATGGGGACAATGACCTGTCACACCCTGAGCCCTCAGGGTGATGCAGCTACAGCGCTGCCTGAGGGGAAAGCAAAGGCTGAGGCTGCAGGAATTGAAACTGCGTGAAACAGGAAGGGATAGCAACCCCCAAATCCCTCATTCATAGTCCAAATAATGGATTGAATGCAGCTCTGGGGGTGTGAGGTGTTTGAAAAATTGGAATTCTAGAGTCACAGAATATCCTGAACTGGAAGGGACCCGCAGGGATCATCCAGGGCAGCTCCTGGCCCTGCCCAGACCCCCCAACAACCCCACCCTGGGCATCCCTGGCAGCGCTGTCCAAACTCTCCTGGAGCTCTGGCAGCCTCAGTGCCCATTCCCTGGGGAGCCTGGGCAGTGCCAGCACCCTCTGGGGGAAGAGCCTCTCCCTGGTATCCAACCTAAACCCCACCTGGCACAGCTCCAGCCGTTCCCTCAGGTCCTAAATCCGTGAGCTGGAGCCCTTTGTGTGTTGGACACTTAACCCAGCCGTGCTGGTGCACAGAACACGCCGAGGCCGCGGTGGGCTGGGATGGACTGGGATTGCCTGGGTTTGGGATTCCCTGGGAGTGGGAAGGGGCTGCCCAGTGCCTGTGTTTCTCTCCCCAGGCCTTGTACAAGCTGTACAGCGCGGCTGCCACCCACAGACACCTGTACCACCACGCCTTCCCTGCGCAGCGAGCCGAGCCCGCCGATAGCGCCGACAGGAAGAAGGTGTAAGGAATGATCCTCCAGGGCGCAGTCCCGGCCTGTTCCCAGCCATGCATGGCCGAGGCTCGGGCGTCTCCCCCTCGGCTCGCCCCCCTCACCCCGTGTGCATCCCCGCCGGGAGCAGGGGAGCGGCCCCGCCGGGGCAGGGCCAGCATGGGTGTGTCCTGTCCCTGTACATACGGCACTGCCGCAGCCCAGAGCTTTGGTTTGGCATAGCCAGCGACTCCCAGCTCCTTTATGAAGCCTTATTTCCCCCTTCTTAATTAGTCACCACTGAGGAAACGATCATTTACGTGATACCGCAACTAAAAAGGCCGAAGCTTATCCAAAAGCCAATTTATTTCAGGTACTTGAACAAGTTATAACATGTAACCACGGTTTTTTTCCTTCGTTTAACTGTTTAATTACATAAACATAATTAAAATGTATTAACTTGCTTTATCAGACACTGTAAGGGCACTTCTGCTATGGTCTGTTAAGGGTGCTGTGAGGAACGCGGCCGTTTCTGTTTGTCTGCACCAAGTGTCACTTTGTAGCTGTGTTGGAGGAAGTTTCACTGTATTTCTGTACATATTTATCCATGATAGTGCATAGGACGTGTGGTACAGTTCTATTCTTTTATTGTCAGGACTATTAAAGTTGCTTTTGGTTCCTAAGAAGTTGGCTCTCCAGGGAAGAGTTATTTACTTGCCAGGCAAGAGCTTCTCTAGGGTTTTTTGCGTTTTTGGTTTGATTTGGGATTTCAGAGTTGGTGTTTTGAAGGTAATTCACCCACTGACAGAGCCAGAGCTTGGTGCCACAGGAGCTTTGATCATCTCAAGTCCATGTGGCTTTTACTGCTTTTAAGAACAGTTTATTTGATGGTCTAAGAGGCCACAAACTCAGTCACACACCCCTTCATTCATCGAACAAAATGATTTTTATTGAATTAATAGGATCTACAAGAAATGTACTTTTTTGTCTGCAGTGTTTATTGCACTGAAAAGAACCCATAAATAACATATCAGGACAATTAATGAACCAAATGAAATTACTGGTGAGGGTAACCGGACAATTAAAAATTTTCCCCAAGTGAGGAGCTTTTAAGACAAAAGCTCATTAAAAAAACAGTAACTGCTGTTACATCCCTGATTTTCCCCGTGGGGTGGCACCGTGGGTCAGACAACGCCTTTCCACTGGAGCGGGTCAGATTTTGGGAAATGCAGGATCAAAAGCACTCTGCTTAGAGATGTTGGTCTTTAGGGAGGTACAGGTGTTCCCCCTCTGAGCAATCTGTGTGAAAATTAGGAGTAAATCTGGAGTACTAATGAGCTAAAGTGAAAAATAAGGCAACTCAGGCTTCACTTCAGTGAAGCGCTCGGATCCGAAGGGTGAAATCAGCTCCTGGTGGGACTGAACAGGCCCAGGGTTGGTGTTCTGTACATTAAAGCTGTAAACAAAGAGCAGAGCTCTCTCAGGAGAGGGATCCCAAATCCCGAGGGAAATACCCTGAATGAGGCATCTGGATTTGGACACCGTTTGGAAGCCAGGACATGACAGTTGCATCTATTGCCCTTAAAAAATACAGAGCCAGCTTTTAATACTGCAGCTGGCTGGTAGGAAAGAGATCAAGGAGCAGGGGACCATCAAACTGCTGGTTTCTCAGGACAACAAACTACTCCTGGTACTGAAAAAAAAAAAGATTACCAACCAATTTCCACTTTTATAAACAACACATAATACATGTAGAAAAATATTCAAGAGGATAATAACAAAGGTGCAACGTCAACAAAAATAAGCTGCCTTTTCACCAAAAGCACTTTTCCTTTGAGAGTTTGTTTGTTTGTTTGTGTGACAAGAAGCTGTTAAAGCTGGCTGGAGCTGAGCAGCTGGTGCCGTGCGTACCACTGCTGCCGCTGCTGCCGGTGCTCCAGCTCGGTGAGCAGCGCCTGCCTGTAGGCCTCGTAGAGCTTCACGATGCGCTCCAGCTCCTTCATGAAGAGCAGCTTCAGCATGCCCTGGTAGGTGTCCAGGTCGGCCAGCTGGAACAGCTCCCACTTCAGGATGTGGTCATACCTGGGGGCAGAGCAAAGGGGGGCTCCAGGTTGGTTCCTGAGCAAAGCTGAGCGAGCCTGGTTTAGGTGATTGGTGCAAAAATGAGGAGTTGGGATTGGAAAGGAGCTGGGGAACAGCACAGTCCCACCTAACACACCCAAAAACTCCAGGAATACAGGAGGTCCCCTTAACTGACCCGAATAAACCAACACAGGAAAACACGGCCTGGGAGAGCTGGGAATGTTCCCCTGGAGAGGAGAAGGCTCCAGGGAGAGCTCCGAGCCCCTGGCAGGGCCTGAAGGGGCTCCAGGAGAGCTGGAGAGGGACTGGGGACAAGGCCTGGAGGGACAGGACCCAGGGAATGGCTTCCCCGTGCCAGAGGGCAGGGCTGGATGGGATCCTGGGCAGAAATTGTTCCCTGTGAGGGTGGGCAGGCCCTGGCACAGGGTGCCCAGAGCAGCTGTGGCTGCCCCTGGATCCCTGGCAGTGCCCAAGGCCAGGCTGGACATTGGGGCTGGGAGCAGCCTGGNCTGGATCCCTGGCAGTGCCCAAGGCCAGGCTGGACATTGGGGCTGGGAGCAGCCTGGCACAGGGGGAGGTGTCCCTGCCATGGCAGGGGTAGGATGGGATGGGATTTAAGGCCCCATCCAACCCAAACCATCCTGGGATTCTATGGAAATGCATTTTGGAAGCATTGAACAGCAGTTCCATTCACAACACACCTGCAACTTTTTCCAAAAACATCTGTTAAAATCAGAGTAACACAGAAAAATGAATTCTTTCAGCAGCTCAGCAGGTACCTCCCAGAGAATGGGACAGTGCCAGCCTTCCCTCCCAACCAACTGTTCCCAATCCAGCTGTAAGGAGTGTTCTTGGCTGCTTAAGCTCTCCAATTAACCCCTTGTGGTTAATTAGCAGCAATAATCTACAACAGGTATTTAATGGAAGCCCTGATGTGGTTCCACCTTCCTTTCCTGCTTTTCCCTCATTACAATCCACTCACAATCCGATTTCCTTAGCTTGGAAATAGGGAGCTGACTGCTCTGATTATTACAGAACAGGAGAAACTCAGGAACAATGGGATTATTTGGGGCAGCTGAGGCACAGAAGAAGTGAAGAGTGAAGGCTGAAGCTGAAATACCAGTGAATTTATAGAAATAAACTGCATTCCCCACTAAAATGTCACATTCCAGAGGCATCAGAGAAACACCAGGATGTTCAGGTGACTTCCAAAGAGGCTCTGAGGAAATTTAAGAATTTAACTAAAACTGACCACAGCTTCTATAAACTTCCTAAAGAACAGCTTCTGTACTGAAGTTATCCCTAATCCTGACAGGGCTGCACTGCTAAAATCCCTTTTCTCCCCCCAAAAAGAGAAATAACAAATTGCAGCTGTTTGGAGTTTGAGCTCTGTACTGACAAAGAGGGGTTTGAAGGTTTCCAGGTACAGCCACCTTTGGGGAGCACCTTGGCATTGTTGAGATCACAAGGACAACCCCTTTTCCTCTCTCTTCTTCTCCACTCATGAGGAGCCAAATAAAGCCCTGGCTGAGAAACAGGAGGTTACTAGAACAGAACAGGCAGCCAGAATAGCCCAGGCCCTGGGCTTTTCCCAGTGGATACCAAGGATTTAACACAAGATTTGGCTCCAAAAGAGGTGGGGAAGAACCTGAACCACGTGATCTCTGCAAGGAAGGAATTTTGGGGTCCTCACCTTCATGCCATGGTGGGAACAGCTCCCAGACTGGGATACCTGAATGGGGAGAAACATCCCATTTGAGAGTTGAGCCAAGAGTTAAAATCCAGTTTGGAGTCTTGATGGCAGCGTGAGACCCTGAGAGCTGCACAGAAATGCCAGGAGATGGGCAAAGGATTCCTCAGGGGAGCAAAAATTCCTTGATACTGGACAGGTTTGGGTTGGAAGCGACCTCAAATCCCACCCAGTGCCAGCCCTGCCATGGCAGGGACACCTCCCACCATCCCAGGCTGCTCCCAGCCCCAATGTCCAGCCTGGCCTTGGGCACTGCCAGGGATCCAGGGGCAGCCACAGCTGCTCTGGGCACCCTGTGCCAGGGCCTGCCCACCCTCACAGCCAGGAATTTTTCCCTATAAATAGGGACTATTTTGGCTAACACTTACTGGACTCTCTATTAGGTTTTTTCTAATCCTTATTCTCTTCCTCTAGAGAAATTTGTTGAAAAAAAACCCAATATTCCCTATTTTTGCCATAATTATCTACTTTTTTCAACAGAAACAAATGGGATTTACAGCTACATGGAATTACAGCACCAGGAGTAAGTAAGAAATCATAGGAAAAAATCCCAAATTATTTCAGTGCAAAATTGTGCTGATAATTAAAAACTTGTCTCAGCCTACTTGATAGAAAGAAATCCCTAATTAACTGTTTAATTTGTCTTATATTTGTTTCTCAAGTTTGAAGACAAATATCCAAAAGAATCCACACTACACAGGCTGAACTATTTAAAATTACATTGTCTGGATGTGCCAAAGAGCTAAATAAAAAAAATGCAGCTGCAGCCAAAAACTGGAAGTATTTCTAGGGAACAAATCCTACAGGCTACAGGAACTAAGTGTGGAGCCTCAGTGCACTGGGGGATTTTAGGGCAATTTAAATCTTTATGGGCTGCTGGCAAACCCAGCAGTCACAAGAAGTAATAAAACTCATTCCAACTGTAGTTACTAGAAGCAGGTAATAAAAATAGGGAATTTTTTTTAGTGGGAGTCACTGAACATCTCAGCCTGAATTTGCAATTCCAGACTGGCCTCGCTGCTGTAAAACTGAGTTTCTCCATATTCTCCTTAGGAATAGTAGATGATTTAATAATTATTAAAGCATATTTGGGAGTTTTATGGCTTTCTATTCAGTGTAACTGTACTGCAAAGCTTGCACCCATTAGAAAATGTAATTTTTTTATGCTGACTCAAACCTTTTTTTTTGGAGTAAACTCCTTGTTCTGTAGCAGTTTCTTTGACAAAATGACTTTTTATTACCCCTTAGTTTTTAATTCAATTTCTTGAACAGAAATATAGAAATAGAAATATAGATGTCAGCCTGTATTTGGCCTTCCAGGGCCTAAAGGGGCTCCAAGGGAGCTGGAAAGGGACTTTGGACCAGCGATGGAGGGAAGGACAAGGGGAATGGCTTTAAGCTGGAAAAAGGTAAATTTAGGTTGGATATTAGGAAGAAATTGTTCCCTGTGAGGGTGGGCAGGCCCTGGCACAGGGTGCCCAGAGCAGCTGTGGCTGCCCCTGGATCCCTGGCAGTGCCCAAGGCCAGGCTGGACATTGGGGCTGGGAGCAGCCTGGGGCAGTGGGAGGTGTCCCTGCCATGGCAGGGGTGGGATGGGATGTTTTTTAACTTCCCTTCCAACCCAAACCATTTCATGGTTCTCTGATTTGAAATTCTTAAAGGTGAAGGAAAAGCTGTGCTGTTTAAAAAGAAATAAAAAAGACACGAGGAAGTTACACCCTAAGAATGTTTCACATATTTTCTGAGCACGTGGTACTGCTCTTGTAAATAGTCTGAAAGCAAAACACATCCTTCACTCTGTGACAGAGCTTTCTGCAATTGTGTGGGGCTGCAAGAAGTGATCACTGCAAGTAATGCCTGAAACAAAGCAAATTAATGTGATGAAAATTTGGTACAACTCCCTCATGCTGTCAACCTCAGCCCTGATGCAGCCATAAACCAGATACTGCACAAGCTCCACTGTCAGTCGTGGAAATTCAACGTTTTTTCATTTTCAGCGTGAAATGCAGAGGACAAAAAGGCAGAATCTCACTTGACAGGAGCCCTGGCATAGACCTGCAGCCAGTCAGGGATCTCAGCACTGTGGTAGGGGTTGGCAGGGACCAGCAGGGGTTGGCTCCTCTCCGTGGGCTGTGGCTGGTAGGACACGGGGGGCGGCTGATCGTAGCGGGGAACGCTGCAAGGCACAGGGAAAAGTGTCACCTCCACTGCACTCACCAAGTTATTCACATCATACAGACATTAATCCATCACTGCAAAGGCTGGTGCTGCAACCTCACACGGGGCAGCCCTGCACTGAGCAACCTGCTGCTGCTGTTTTGGTAAAATTCACCTCAGCCCCACTCACCAGAGCACAACAAAGCACTGGAGCTGTTCTTAAAAAGTATTAATTCATATAATCCACTATTTAATGTTTTAGAACAGATGTATTCAGGCAGCAGCTGATCAGAGTTATTCCATATAAAGATATCCCCATGTATTTATCTTTTGTGCCACAAGTTGAAAAACTTTCTCTTCCTGCGTATCCGCAGAATAGACTGAGCAGGAGTAATTAACTGTTAATTAAATATTACCAATTAATTGTTAGATTTGGTCTGTATTAACAACTAACTGTTAGATTTGGTGTATAGTAACAATTAACTCTTAGATTTGGTGTATATTAACAATTAACACTGGATTTGGTGTATAGTAACAATTAACACTGGATTTGGTGTATAGTAACAATTAACATTGGATTTGGTGTGTATTAATTTTATTTTACCTTGAAATTATGAGTAGCTAAAATACCCACTTTAACTCCAGACAAGACTTAATTCATGGTTCAGAGCATCTCCAGGAACATCAGCTCGAGCTTCCTTTCAGTTTACATTTCAATTCTGTTCTCAACAACTTTGATGTTTTACTGACAGCTGAAGAGCTCCTTTGTTAGATTTAGGAGCAACATCCTGCTTCTAAACTTCAGAAACATGAGACAAACCCCCAAATTCTTCTAAAAACTTTACTGAGAACCAACAAAGCTGAAAAGAAGGATTTTTTTTGCTATTTGATCCAAACCCAGCTCCACTCTGCTAAGTGGGCAAAGGCAGGCAGGCAGAGCAGGGGAGGCTCACCTGGGAGCACAGGGGTGTTTGTACTGAGCCCTTTTGTTGATGTGATCCACGTAGTAGACCCCGAATTCGGCGGACTCCACGCGCTCCCAGCCCGGGGGGAGCCCCTCCCGCTCCAGGGGGTGGCTCCAGTGGGTTGTGTTCGTGTTGTGATCGATGTAGTATTTCCTTCCTCGGATAGTCCAGTCCACTGACCAGCCAGGAGGAAGAGGTAAATCTTCACAACTATGATTTGTTAAGTTTCCTAAAGATGTAGCAGCAACTCTCCCGATGCCTAAAACGAAGGGAGATGGGTGGTTAGTTAAAGATTTACAGAAATCTTTATTTCTGTTAATAAATTATTACAGCTGCTTCATTTATCAACAGAAAAACCCCACAGCTCTTTTTCTAGTTAAAGGCAGAAATGAAAATCATCCAGAAAAATCACTGAGTCCCAACAAAGCTTTTCAGGAGAACCAGTCAAGAAGAGCAACAGGAGGAGGTAAAACCAGAGAGGAGAGACAAGCAGGGCTGGGAGTGCAAGAGCTGACAGGACTCAGTAGCTGATTAAACTCCCCCCTTTTCCCTGGAAACAGAGCATATTTGGGATTTACCTATCACTAAATTGAAGAGCCTGCTCACCAGCACTTTGAATTATGTGATTTGTTGTAACACACAGAGAGTTTTTACAAATTAGCAGCTGGATGGTGAGAGGTGACTACAGAAACAGCTCCTTTCCCACCCCTTCCCTAGGGATACTTGGGAAGCTGGGTGAAATAACAGCTGGATGAGCAAGTACAGAAAACTCATAAAAATCACCCCTAGGACACCCAGCCACAAAAACCAAGTGACATAATCAAGAATTTTGCAGGTTTCTTTCCATCCCTGGGAATTCTCTACATCCTGAATGTGCTGGGCTAAATTCAACTCTCTTTTAAAACTCATTTTAAGTAATTCCCTCCAGTCACTCACAGTTCTACAGTTAAACACTGTCTGGTTTTAAAGAAAATTCCAATTATCTTTTCATCCCACAATCAAATCTATCTATTCAATCCCATTATCACCAGAGTTTGTGTGTTACTATTTCCCACTGCCAGCAGAAGGGATTTGGGAGTCACTTTTACCACTTTTTTAGAAGTCAGAAATCACCCCCTCACACATTTACTGACAGGAATATATCCCCTCCTTCTTTTTGTTAGGAATGACATTTTTGTGTGGTTATTTTTTGAGAGAAGGGAAACACAAAGTCTCTCTAATCTAAAAAGACAGCCTGAAACCTGGGTGAGCTATACCCTGACAAAATATAACAGTAATTGAAAAGAAAGTTACAGGAAGGCTCCAAAACAACTGGACAAATAAAAAATAAATTAAAACCCCCTCAAAAACATCCTCCTGAGTTTCTTTAAAACTTTATCCTCATCCATAAATCATTTGCCAGCATTGCCACGTTCTGAGCTGTTTGGCCTTAAAGGATTTCCTCTTGTTTCAGTACTTACCTATTTGTCAGCATTATCAAGGGAAGCTGATGGCTGTGTCCATCTTTAATTAGGATTGAACAACCTAGACCTTAATTCCAGAGAAAAGAAACATCCTGGAGGCTTCCTGACCTTTGGAAGGCCTGGGGCAGGGAAGCTGGGTCAGCCCCTCGCTACAGTGCAGTCACTGCTTTGGTTTTCATGCCACTGACAAAATACAAACATTTCAGCTTCTTGAAAATGCAGTGCTTGGGATAAACAAATCCAGGATTTCCCCCAATGAACTGAACCTCTGGGTTGTAATTTCACAGATGTGTAAATAGTGACTGTTAAATCCACACTGCCAGGAGAGCTGAACACAAACTTGACTGAGGGGGAAAAAAACCCCAACGTACTTTTCTGTTTACTGTTAAAATCTGCATATCCCTGTATTTTTGCTACAGTTCCTCCTCCTGAAATTCTGGCCTCAAATCCATAGATATTTATATTTACTCCTCGGGGAAAAGGTTAATGCTCCCCAGAATTTGGAAGAGGTGCCATCCTCTGCCCCACTCTCCCAATGCCAGCTTGTTTTTAATTTCCAAGATGCAAAGAACGAAAATAACACCAGGCCATAAATATCTGATTCATTCCTTTTGCCATTTTGATTTCATACATGAAGAAGTAGAGCCATTCCAATAGCAGAGCTATTAAAATAAATTTATACAGATGTAGAAATTACCAGTTTTGAACAGTGTTCCATGAATGTGAAATCAAAGGCCACACTTATAAACTGATGGTTTTAATGATCATTTTTCCCTTAAAACACAGATTATATTGGAATATTCTCTATGCTGGAAGTTTGAAGATGTTGATATTGATAGGGCTGTAAAGCCTTCACTGTGGCATGAAAATCAACAATTAGTGCAATTTAGACATTTTCTCATATAAAATTCTGTTTTAGAAGTCAAAAGAAATTGTCTGTTGGTTTTCCTGATAAATCTCAGATGTTCCTTTGTGGGAGAATGGATACACATACAAGAGAAAATGCTCCTCCTATAGCTCTGAACAGTAAGAGAAGAGGAAAATTAACTTTTTAATACATATAAATATACCTATAAGTATCAACAGTAAGACCAAACCAAACTTGGAAGAGTAAATTCCTATGTGACCTTTTCCAAAGTACAACCCAAAGAAGAAAAGTTCCAAGACAGCCTAAATCCATGGACTGTGAACACTGCCTTTTCCATGGCAAATTGCCAGGAATGACATCTTCTGTATTTGAATTCCAGGTAAAGTCTGAGCTCTAAAGCATTTTCACAGCAGCTCAAAGCCCCACACAGGATTTTCCTGCAAGCACCTGGGATATTCCCTGGATTAGGGGCTGGCACCTGATTTATGTATCCCAAATATAAAACCTGAACAGTTTTTATACCAACAGCTAGTGTAAAACCTGGGGTTTTCCTGGCATGGAGGATATGATCCCTACCACGAGAGAAACTGAACAAGTTCATTGTAACTCAGGGGTTTTTTTTTGCTCACACACTCTTTTAGTTGTAACAAGACAGAAATCCTCATTCTTCCTGCTTTCCCAAGGAACACAGTTGCTTAAATTATCCACTTTTTCCAAATGTCTCCTTTTCTCTGGAGTGGCATTATCATACCCCAGGGATGGTCAACAGTTAATTTAAATTTATGCATTTGTAAAACCTTTTCAAAATGTCTCTTTCAAGCTTGTCAAGCCTCATTTGGTAATTCTGTTGAATAGAACAGAATAGAAAATTCTAAGAAAATGGGGTATTTTTTTGGTTCAGCTGTTGCTTTTAAGGAACATCAATATTAAAACTAGTTGAGGCTTTCATTTTCCTTCCATTTCTAAAATCTTCAACTTAAGATCTTGAATTAATTACCTTTGAGCACCACATTGCAATGCACTTTATCAATGCAAGGAGTTCCTTCTCTTAAAAATGTTATTTAAGCTAATAAAGTCACAAGTGTGAATAATCTGTAATGTGTTCCTCACTCAAGGAAGCTGTGTTTGGTTTGGTGCTCTGGGAAGGAACAAAGGAACTGGAAGTGATGTCAGTGCTTTCCCTGCTCAGTTCAAGGGGTTTATTCTGAGGGAACTCTGCCTGGCAAGAAGGACAGGACAGAAATCCCATCACCACCATAAAGGGGAAAGAGCAAAACCACAGGAGAAAGTCTCACTTGGGTAGAAAATGCCCTGAAACTTCTGAGCCCAAGAACTCCCCCCAAGGGGCTTCACCCAAATTTCCAAGTGCTGGAGAACAAATCTTTCAAAACAAGCTTTGTCTTTCATCAGCCCAATTGTCTTGAGAGCCTCTTTTCAGGATGCCAAAATCCTCTCCCTTCCCCTCATCAGAGTGGGGTGAAGAGCAGGAAGAGAAGATGAACAAACTGTTTAATTTCAAAGGAGTGAGTAATAACAAAATAGCACAAAGTTCCAATAACTGCCCTCTTTAGACAGGTCTGCAGGTCCCAGGCCCTCCTAAGCCACTCCAAAGCATCTGAGGGAGCTTCCTGAGCACAAGCACCTCTTTTGTTGGTGGGAATGGGGTGTTCCAAGCAAGCACAAACTCACAAATAGGAAATGACAGGAAGAGCTCTGAAAGCTTCAAGAATTATGCTGCAAAATTACTGCAAAATCAGCACAAAAGAAGAACAGGAACTGCCATTTGTTTAAAAATGAGAGAAGTGTACACACAGAAAAATAAAAATAGTGCTATTTCAGCTCTAAAGGGGTTTTATGTCACCATTTGCATCTATTTTGCTCTTATATTAAACAAGTTTGCAATTTTTCAGGGGTACAACTTAACAGATGAACCAAAAGCACACTGGATTCTCTGTTGTTTGTTTTTCTCCTGGGACATCCCAGTGACCTCATCACAATCCACCACCAGAAAGTGCCTTTACAGTGTGATTTCAAGCTCAGCAATGTTCATAGACACAGAAGAATGTTTCAGCTTACCGCTCACACAGGTACAAATAACTCTGAGGTCTTGGTTACAAGTTAGTTCCAATCTACACTGTAGGTATAACTTCAACCACAGACCTCCCCAAAACTTTAACCTAGAAGAGAGGAAAGAGATGGCGAGGAAAGACAGGTAAAGTCTCTTAGAATTAAAAGTTTGAAAAGGACACTAATAAAAAAAAAAAATTAAAAATTTAAGAAATGTCACAGAGGTAGCTAAACATACAAAATTAGGAGGTATTTCAACTGAAAACACTGGTCAGGAAAATCAGCAGCATTGAATTGCTAATTAGAAACAAATTTAATGAAAATATGGAAAGGAGGACATGGTAGAAGTGAATCACAATGAGAGAGAAAACATGACTTGGAGGAGAAATGCCTATGGAAGGACATGGCACTGCTGAAAACCCACAGGGCTTCCCTAAAGACTGGGCTGACCACTTTGAAGATCTCAGTAAAAACACATTTTCAACTTCTCTCCACATCACAAAGAGGAGAATCTGGATTTTGAATGAAAGCTGAAATTCACAGGCACCTCTTCACTTCCTGACTGCAGCTTCCCAAAAATCATCTCAGTGTGACCACCATGAAATGCCATCAAAGCAAGAACACCCTGTGTTCACCAGGCAACATTTCCTTGGGAATCACCCCAACCACACCAGAACTGACCCAGGGGACCTTTAGAGGGAGGGTGGGAGAGGAGGGAAAGGGCAGAAGGCAGCATTTACAAACTCCAGCTCATAAACAGACTTTTCATTTGGAACTGCAGGCATTAGGCAATTTTGCCATCAATTATCTCAGTGAAGAGAAACAACAATGGGGATGTGTGAAGAAAAAGTAATTTAGACCAAGACAGTGAAAGCAAAAGGCTCAGTATTCTGGAAATGCAAGAAAAAGAAACAAGGAATTAGAGAGAGATTTGGGTAACTCAAGGAAAACACTGAAGGTCTGAAGGCAATGGAAGGTTCAAATAAAAAGAAGCTTAATGGTGAGATGAAGGGAGTAAAAATTCCAAAATTTTCTTATTTTGGGCCACATAATTCTTTAAAAAAAGGAAAAGAGGACTTTAAGAGTTCATATGGAGATGAAAAAAAAACTGAAGAAGGGGAAAACACTGGCAATTGAAAGGCTCACCTCTGTCTCTTCCTACAAATGCATGAGATTAAATACTCACCCATCACAAACCTGTGCAGAATTTGTTCAAATTATTAAATGCTAAAGTATGAGAGTGAATGACAAAACCAAGCAAACAGGAGCAGCTTCTTTATGATTTCCAGGGCTAAGAGGGCACAGGGCAACAAACAGCAGGAAAGAAGAAATCTATTTAGGAAGATGTTGCTACAATTGAGAAAAATATGGGTGTGGAGTCCTTATTTTAAAAATTTGATATATTAACTTCCACTTCCAAGCTACAGCTTCATTTCTGGAAATCTCCTCAGCAGACACAGCTACTGTGGTAATTTTGAAGGTTAAACTGATGGATTGGTTTGTGAAACCCTCCCCTCCCCCCTAAAATATCCCAGCACACACTACCAGGGGCTCGTTACCTGGACCAGGTAAATGTTTAATGACTGTTGGATGAGCATCACCTGGCAGAGGTGGAGGGTGTGCACACAAAATCCAGGGAGATCACATATATTAACATTTAGCAAAATAAAGGAGGCTTGAAGTAACAGGCCTTAAACCTCAGCATTTCAGAATTTCCTGGCTGGCACTTCCATTTTTCATGGAAGTGTTTCTGTGCTGAAGAAAATAAAAGCACTGACAGGTTCTAATCCCACACACAAGGTCAGCAGCATCCAAAGCTGATGTTCTGCCTGGCAGATTTATTTTTCTGGACAGGAGGTTTATTTTATTAGACACTAATTACTATCTTGTTTACAGATTATAAGTGACAACGAATTTCATATTGAAGGTACACTATTTACAGGTTTGAAATGGTTGTTTCAAACTCCTCCTTGGGCGTAGCTTTTTTAATATCAAATACAGGATTAAGTATTTCAGAAAAGTAGTACTTAATGGATTCTTCTTTCTTATGCTGTTCTGTTTTAGAAAACAAAGGCAAGTTGCAGTGAAAGTAAAGGGGGTAGAGGTATATTTACAAACAATTTCAAAAGCTAAAGGAAAGGAGGCAAGGACTAGGAAGTCCATTTCAGCACTAATTAGATGCCAATTTGCTAATTACACAAAGCAGTCATTCCTCCCTTTTACTATTAATAGGAAATTATTTTAATTATTGAGGTCAAATTCAAACAATGAAATTAAATAAGATGATGACAGTTAAAATTTAATGATAATAACAATAATAATGCTGCTGCAATATAATGTAGAGCTGTTTGTTATTCTCTACAGCACGAAAATAGGAGCTGTCCCTCAAGGAATAAAATTCCTTGCTAGCCAGCAACTGATGTGCAGAGGAGATGTGCAAATGCCTGGCATTAAAAAACCCAAAACTTGCTTGACCTTACTCCATCTACTTAGTAAAAGAATCCTGTTTGAAGTCTGTTTTTCCTTTCTGGGTATGTGATCAAACCCTCAATTCTAATTATTTAGATCCCAGAAATGCCATGAAAAAGCAGCTCTGGCCTCCACACCTCAACCACGATCCCCATCATCCAGACACCCCCCTGCACTGCAACACCAAACCCGTGTATTTAACAAAAGCAACAAGAAATCCTTACCCGAAGTGTGCCTGCCGTGATTCTGGGACATCCTCTGGAAAAGCTCACTGTTGTGTTCATAATACCTGTAGTCCTCGTTCAGCTGACGTCTCCTCTGGGCTTCGTAGAAGCGATCGTAGTAATAGCCGCGGGCTGCGGCGTCGCCGTTCTCCAGCGCGGGGCCGGCTTCGGAGAGGAAGGACTGCGAGGAGGAGCCGTATTCCCTCGGCACCTCAGCCAAACCCCGGGCTAGGTAGGAGGGTGCAGACAGTCTGTTGCTTTCTCGCCTCATTATTTCGTGAGGCGGCCTCTGCACCGCAGTTCGGAGGAAGCTCTGGTTCCTGGAAACAATTCCATCTCCCCCCGGGCCGTAGGCAGAGGATGTGGAGTCGGGAGGGCAGATATCAGTTCGTCTTGGGATGGTGGGACCGTGACGGATAAATGAAGGCATCAGATCTGATAGGGAGCATGGAGGAGAAGTAAGAACTGTGCCCCTCTCTGACCAGCCACGGTGATTCACACCCTGAAACTGAGGAATTCATGTGCAGAACACACTTTAAGGCACCTTTAATGCCCATGTAAATGTGATGGTAATGCCGCAGAGTGTCCTGCTGTAGCAAAAACTAGCACGCCCCACACCAGCAGCAGACTGGTGCCAGGACAGAGCAGTTCTGCCAGTAAAACTGCAGCTACAACAAACAAACCAACCCCAAACCCATCAAAAAAAAAAACAAAAAAAACCCAAAAACCCAAAACCCACACAAGTGATAAAAACCCCAAACCACCCACACTGTGCTGTGGCTACATCAGTCAGGATTCGTATCTCTCTATGAGAAGGGTCAAGAAAATCCAAATATCCTGGTTACTGCTTCATTGGGAATGTTGTCCTTACAAACTGGGAATGACAAGATGTTAATGGCCCCAGGAATTCCAGACAGAAACAGAATTCCCACTGCCCCCCCCTCATCCCAGAGTCACAAAGTTCAGCCAGAAAAATGCTGTCATTCCACAGATGTTAAGCTCTCAAATTATCATGGAGCTATTTCACTTTCTCCTTCACAATTTCACTGCCTCCCTTCAGTAAGTGAAACATTTTTCCTCTCCCTACTTTTACTTTCAACATGAAATAAATAAGTTTCCTGCCAAGTAAGTCAATACTTTCATATAGAATGAGGTTATGCCTACTACTAATTACTCCTTGTTAATAAACTCTTACAATTTATGGTTAAAATCTGGCGCACCCCAAGTGTCAGTTATTTATTTATTTATTTAGTAAACAAACCTTACTTACTTACTTATTGTGTAAACAAACCCATTTCACTCTCGGGTTGTCTTCAAAGACCAACAAAACCAAACCTAAGTGCCCTTTCAGTGCGCATTTGTTGTGTGCAGCCCTAGGAGCGCAGGGCTGTGGCATCAGAGCCACGGGAAGATCCGTGCATCCCAGGTGACCTCACCAGGTTGAGTCATGGATAGGACCTGGAGCGTTTGCTTCCGCAAGGATTTTATGCAACTGCCTGGCGGCACAGTTATCCCATTCCACAGTGCCCAGATCGGGAACACACCCACTCCGTTCGGGAAAGAGCGCGGGGTCGCGGAATCCCGGAATCGCAGATTGCTCTGGCATGGAACGGTGCCCCGAAGCTCACCCAGCTCCAGCCCGTGCTGCAGGGACACCTTCCACTACCCCGGGCTGCTCCAAGCCCCATCCAACCTGACCTTACAATCGCTTCGGTTCATGCAAAAACAATGCCTGCAGACTGCCTGAACCCCGGCCTGCCAAAACGGAGGAACCGAGGAAATATAAAAACCCCACCAAGTTTGGGTACGCTGAGCACCCGGCGGCACATTGCGTGCAGAGCTCGCTTTCAAAGTCGGGCTTCCTTTCAGTTTTAACTTCGCTCCGTCATCTCCCAGGGCTCACAACAGGCTTAAACACACGTTTGCAGGGAGAAAGAACCCCCACGTACCCCCACAGGGATAACGCCCCCTCACACCCCTCACCCCGCCAAGGCCGCGCAGCTCCAGGGCCCGCCGGACCCGCACCGGCCGCACACAAAGGCCTCGGGCCGGGCCCCCCGGAGCCCCGCGCTGGCGTCGCCCGGGCCCCCCGATACTCACTCCGCAGCAGCGGGCTCGTCTCCTTCTTCACGTACTTCCCCTGCACCTCGCCCGGCTTGGAGAGCTCCGTCCGCGTCTTCTTCCGCGACAGCATCCCACCTCCCGTCCCGCTTCCACCGCCCGCATGCCCGGCGCCGCTCCCCGCTCCGCAGGGCGGAGGGAGGGGGGTCCGGCCGCCCCCGGGGGCCGGGCCGGGACCAGGAGCGGGGCTGGGACCGGGACCGGGATCGGGCCGGGGGTCGCTGAGGGGACTCGGCGGGCGCGCGGGGGGTTGTGGGAAAGCGGCGGCCGCCGCCCTCCGGGACGGCCGCGGGGCAGCGCAGGGGAGGGGGCGCGGCCACAGCGCCCCCGCGCGGCGGGGAGGGCGCGGCCCCTCAGGGAGCCGCGGAGAAGAGAAATCCCAGAATCACAGGAATCCCGGAACGACAGAAATCCCGGAAAAACGGTAATCCTGGAATAACAGAGCGACCAAATCACAGTGACAGAACCATCGAATCGTTACGGGTGGAAAAGCCCTCCCAGAGCATCGATTCCAACGTGTGACCAATTCCCACCTCGTCAGCCAGCCCAGAGCGCTGAGTCCGGTGCTCCCCTGGACAGCTCCAGGGGTGGGGATTCCAACACCTCCCTGGGCAGCCCCTTCCAATACCTGATAACCTTTTCCATGGAGAAATTTTCCCTAATATCCAATCCAAACCTCCCCTAGCACAGCTTGAGGCCGTTCCCTCTTGTCCTTTGGGAGGAGAGCCTGACCCAGCCCTCCCCCTGAGCCCCTTCCTGTCAGGGAGTTGTGCAGAGCCACAAGGTCCCCCCTGAGCCTCCTTTGCTCCAGGCTGAGCCCCTTTCCCAGCTCCCTCAGCCGCTCCTGGGGCTCCAGCCCCTTCCCAGCTCTGTTCCCTGCCCTGGACAAGCTCCAGCCCCTCAATGTCTCTTGTGAAGAGGGCAAACGGGGCAGGAGAAGGGCGCTGACCGCGGACTCCCCGCGCAGGGCAGTTCTCAACATTCTTTGCTAGAGGAAAAAATGGCATTTCCCAAAGGAGGAAGCGGCCTTTCCAAAGGAAGAAGCTGCCCTCAGCACTCGCGGTGCCCCAGCACTGCCAGCCCAGGGGACAATCCCGGCCCTGTGGCTGACCCAGGCCGGGTCTCGAACCCGCGCCGGCCCCACACGGGCACAGCGGGGCCGGGCCGGGCTCCTCCCGCGGCGGGGCCGGGCCGCGCTCCTGGGGGCGGCCCGGCCGCGTTTGGCGCCATCGCCCGCCATGGAGCCGGAGCGGCTGCGGCGCCGCCTCAGCTCCGCGTTCCGGCTGCGGGGGCTCCTCCTGCGCCCGTGAGTAGCCCCGGGCCCGGAGCCTGCTCCGGGAACCGCTCTGCCCGCGGGGATCGGCCCTGGGCGGGCCTCGGGCCCGAGGTGCGGCGTTACGGGATGGGGTCGGGGCCGCTCCGCGCCCCCGCGGCGCCTCCTCGGGATGTGCTGCTGCTTTACCTCCTCTTCCTCCTTCCCCGCATCGAGGCCTCCGGAGTCTTCTCCAAAGCCTTGTTTTGCCTGTCCTGGTGCTGTGGGCCTCTTCCATCCATCCATCCATCCATCCATCCATCCATCCATCCATCCATCCATCCATCCATCCATCCATCCATCCATCCATCCATCCAACCATGACCACGGGTGCCACCAAAAGCTGCCCATGGTCTGCCCTTGGAGCCCTCCCTGATGCTGGTGCCGGGTGTTTGGTTGGGTTTTTCGGTCTGCCTCTGACCCTGACAACTCTGGGATCTCTTTCTGAGTTCCACTTGCCAGTCTTGTTCTCAACATTCTTTGCTAGAGGAAGAAATGGCATTTCCAAAGGAGGAAGCAGCATTTCCAAAGGAAGAAATTCTATATTTCCAAATATAATAGGATATTTTATTTAGGATGGCAAGGTCACTGAAAAGTGATTCCTGCAAGGTGTCATGATTTATAAGAGACTGTGTCTTCATCGCTCTTATTTTCATCTTCTTTCTCGTGTGTTAATATCAATTAAATTTTGTTTCTGTTGTGGATAGGATGTGATTATTTTGGACAGTGCCCTGATACTTTAATTAGTGAGGAGCACCAGTCCAGAACTCCTGACTACACAGTTCCATGAGCTGAGACATTTTGAAGGTCAGGCTGATCACCAAAATGCCAGTTTGGTTGGCCAACAGATGACATTAATAAGAAAATTGTTATCTTTAATGTGAGACTCTAGTCTAAGGAAGAGGGAAGAACCAGATTTCTAATTCTTGTGTAATTGAGAATTAAATTAACTGCAGTTTCAAAGATATTGATAAACTGGAGCAAGTCCTGCATGGGGCTGTTTAGCTGGTCCTGGGCTGGAGACTGTGGTGTGTAAGGGAAGCAGGAAGAGCTGGAAGCTCTGCTCTGGTGACATCCCAGCTTCGGGGCTGCATCCAAGTTTGGGGTCCAAAATGAGAGGGATGTGGAGATGCTGTAACGAGTCTGGAGAGGCCATGGAGATGCTCCAAGGGCTGGAGCCCCTCTGCTCTTGGAGCCAGGCTGGGAGAGCTGGGAGTGTTCACCTGGAGAGGGCTCCAGGCAGAGCTCAGTGCCTAAAGGGACTCCAGGAGAGCTGGAGAGGGACTGGGGACAAGGGATGGAGGGACAGGACACAGGGAGTGGCTTCCCAGTGGGCAGGGATGGATGGGATCCTGGGAATTGGGAATTCCTGGCTGTGAGGGTGGGCAGGCCCTGGCACAGGGTGCCCAGAGCAGCTGTGGCTGCCCCTGGATCCCTGGCAGTGCCCAAGGCCAGGTTGGATGGGGCTGGGAGCAGCCTGGGACAATGGAAGGTGTCCTTTCCCATGGCAGGAAGTTGGAATGAGATGAGTTTTAAGGTCCCTTCCAACCCAACCCTGAATCCTGGGATTGTGTAATTAGAGGGTCAGAGAACCTGACATGGAGAAAATGTGAAGGATTTGGGTTTATTTAGCCTCAAGAAGGGAAGACTCATGAGGAGCTAATCCCAGTCTTCCTAAAAGTGAGAAGTGTTGTCAAGGTTGCACAGTGACAGGGCAAGAGGCAACGGGCACAAGCTTAATTGAATTCTTCATTGTAATAGTAATTAAACTTTGAAGTTGATGGAGTAGAGAAGTGGTGGGATCTCCCTCTTTGAAATACTCAAGGCTTGGCTCCATGGGGCCCTGGACAGCCCAACCCAAGCCCTGCTTTCAGGAGAAGTTTGGACCACAAGGTCTCCACAATTCCTTTCCAACATGCAATTTTTTGTATGAAGCTGAGGTTCTCCACTTCTTTTCCCTGATATTTTCAATCCCAATGATTTTTTTTTCTTTGACTTAAAGCAGTGAGCTATTATGCACTGCTAATTGTTTCTACTTTTTAACCACAAACCATGTGGTGATGATGTTTACACCTGCCAAAATCAGCACAGTTTGTGTAAACTATTGGCTATTAATTGCTTTTTGTGCTTTCTCTTCTGGGATTAGGGATGCCCTGAAGTATCTCACTGAAGCTTTTCAGTCCACCAGTGAAGAAGAACTTGACAATGTAATTGAAAATGTCATCGATGCAGTTGAAAAACAACCTTGTAAGTAAACAATTTCTTTTTCTTAAGCAAGTTTTCCTGGCATTTCTGATGTTATCTAGACAAAGTTACTGGCAGCAGAGGCACTGAGGTGTCATTGCAGCGTGAGGGGTTGACTGAGATAAATGTATTTGTTGGCCTTTTATTTTGGTTAAACACTGAAGTTTGCAATGTCAGCAGAAGACATTTGTGCTGTTTAAAGAGCTGGCAGTGTGGAACATCCTGGCTTTTCCAAGAGTAGTAGAATTTTTTAGTGACAGTTACTGAAAGTTTGTAAGGACACTGTTGTACCTGAAACTATAATTTTAAATATTGAATTGGAGAGAGACTGTTTACATGAGCATGGAGTGCCAGGACACAGGGAATGGCTTCCCACTGCCAGAGGGCAGTGTTAGATGGGATATTGGGAAGGAATTCTTCCCTGTGAGAGTGATGAGGCCTTCAAACTATTTCCAGTTCACTTTAAATCCATGAAAACAACAATGTGCCTATCTCCAAAGTTCTGTTGGAATACTTAGGGCAGCAATCCGTGTGATAATGTGATAATGTTCTGGAACCAAATTAACCTCCAGAATGTGAAAGCTCAGCTCTAACACATTTGTGATACATTTGGCAGCTTTGCATAAACTGTAGTTGTCTTGCTCTCCATGTTTAGGGAGTTCAGGGTGGGCACAGTGTGCGTGTGTTATTTTTTTTCCTAGAAATGTGTCCTTTTGGTGGCAATATTAAGTGATCCTTCTATAAAACAGCGTGTGTCATTAGCTTAGAGAAAACATTCTTATTTGTGTGTATTCCTTTGAGGAGACTCAACCATTTCATGTGGAATATTTCAGACCTACTTCCTTCCTTGCTGCAGTTTTAATCCTTGGGATTTTTCCTTCCAGTGTCATCTAATATGATTGAGCAGCCCTCAGTGGAAGCAGCTGTCCAGGAATGCAGCCGGGCCCCGGATGAGGCCATGTAGGGTGATGTTATAAATTATTTTGGAGGTTCTGGGAGCTGGTGTCATTTCCTTATTGCCCCTGGGGCAATGAATGCCAGGCATTTTCTGCAGTGCCCCATGTGCAGTCACTGCTCTGTGCTTTTGTCTTCCTGGTGCTGCCTTTGCTCCAGGTTCCTGCTTGGAGCGTTTGTTCTCCTGGATGGGCCTCCAGAGGGTTCTAAATACAGTCTGACATTCTGGAATTCAGCTGCTGGGGTTGTGTGTTGTGTGTGATACAGGTTGAATATTAACCAATACTTCTTTATTTGCCTTTATTTGCTTTGCTCTACATGAAAATTATCTCAGATTGGTTTTGTGCCTTTCTTTTCTGAAAGCACTTTGGAAAAGTTTTCCTCTGGGGTGCCCACTCCTGCTTTTTTGTTTAGTTTTTTGAAGGCCTGATTGATTTCCCTTCTGTGATAACAAAGTGTGGAGCAATTACTGGAGTTTCTGAGAACTTTGTGATCCTGATGGATGTGTTTCCTTTAGTGTTCTTATCGTGATGCAGAGCATGAGAAGAGATGGTTTGCTGGGCATGTCAATTAGATACTGTCAGCCCACAGCCTCTCAGGAGGGAGAGAATTTGGTTTTAACTTTGTTCCTTGTTGTTGGAATCTTCATGATGCAGATGGTTTGAGTGTGATTTTTCTTTGTGGTGCTTTTTTATACTTAATGTTTTTTGGTTTTCTTTTTTGCTCCACAAGTGAAGAGAAATCTGTATGTACAGATTCTCACTGCAGAGTCCTGAAGGGAAAAGCTCTACAGATCACAGGAGCAAATCTTTTTAATTATTTAACTGGAAGATGTAGGAGAAAATAGACTAGAAAATGGAATAGAAAATAGAATGATGCAGGAGAAATGGTGATGATAGTGAAGAAAACAAATACCATTTTAGTCAGCATGTTTGTTACTGTTTGTTTCATCCCCTTCATGGAATCACAGAAGATAACATCCAGGTTGGAAGATAACATCCAGTTAATGCTGTAACTGTTCTTATTTCAGAGAAAATGTTTTCAACATCATTGGAGCCTTTGACATCCCACGTTATATCTATAATTCAGAAAGAAAGAAGTTTCTGCCGTAAGTCTCCCATATTTTAAGTTTCAAGCACTTCTTGTTTTAAGAACAAATCCTCTGTTTCTATAGAATAAGTCTGTTTTTAATCTTTCCCTCTTGGGTCTGTTCAACTGAAGCTTGAGTGAGAAAGGTAATAAATGTTTAAGACCATAAACCAAGTTTATGGCACTTAGTGAATAAAAGAGACAGTAATGCTAAGGACATACATCACTAAAGGTAGTTTGGGGTTGTTTTTTTCCTCACATTGGGCTGTTCAGATTTATTTTTTTAATAAATTTGGTCTGTCTGTTGCCTGTATTTATATTTTTAGTCTGTATCCTGCAGCTCTCTGAAGCCTTGGGGGGTTTCTAAGGAGAGCTCCAAATGATAAAAAAGAAAAATTGGGAGCAGCTGGTGATTCTGGGGGTTGGAGAAACTGGAGGAATAATGCTTTTGTTCACAAATGCTTAAAGGCATTACTGCTTTTTAAAAAATGGATTTCTGCAGAGGCTTCTTTGGGTGGAAGGCTAAATCTCAAAGCCTGTGAGTTAGAGGGGAATGAAATGGCTGTAGAAATGCAGAAACACAGGATCCTGAGCAGGAGTGTCCCTCATGGAGTACCTAAATCATGGTGTAGCTTTTGCAGCCTCCCAGACCTTTTAGATCAATGAGTCATTTTTATGTTTGGAATATCCTTTTTTTAGAAATGATGATTGTGTTCATCTCCTTGCAGCCTGTCCATGACTGACCTCCCTGGGCCGAGTTTATTTGGGACTGCCAGAGATAAGGCAGAGCTGTTCCGGGAGCGCTACTCCATCCTGCAGCAGGTCAGGAGTCTTTGCAGGGGTCCACAGGGATGGATCCCACATCTCCTTCCAAAAATACAGTGTGCTGTTGCACCTCCCTGCCTCAGAAACGCTCTGCCTTCCAGGCTGGCACAAATAACTTCTTTTAGCAGCATTACAGATGCTTTCATGACACACATTTTTTTAGGCTTAGTGTTATTATCTGGTGTTATTGATCATCTGTTTCTTAGAAGCAAATTCTTGTCAAAAAGGACTGAATTATTAAAAGTTGCTGGATGAAATAGGGTAAGGACTTTATGAAGTATTTTGCATAGTGGTTGTAGCAAACTGGCTTTTTGACAGTGCTCATTTATTTTTAAACTGAATCACTCCAATTTTGGTTTCTGCAGAGGACTCATAGACATGAGCTGTTCACTCCTTCACCAGTCGTTGCTCACCCTGATGACAGCAAGAGCAAATTCCAGGTAAAAAATGGAATTCTTCTCAGTTTTAATCCAAATAATCACAGCAGTTCTTTATGCTAGCAACCCTTATTGGGAATCTTCTCCCAAGCCCCATTCAGAACTCTGGCTCTGATGTTTATAATGAGCCTGTACCCTCTGGTTATTTAAAACCATGTCCTGCATGGGGCTTTGTCTTGCTGGGGAAAAGGTACCTGGAGAGTTTGATTGAATTCTGATTGGATTCTTTGCTTTTGATCCCAGCTAAAGACAATAGAAACTCTCTTGGGCAATACAGCTAAAGTGGGAGAAGTGATTGTGCTTGGGATGATCACTCAGCTCAAGGAGGTGAGTTGCTTTTTGTTGTGGAGTCTCTGTCACTGCTCACTCAGTGCTATAGTATATTAAAAAGTGAGAAAACTTAAATATCTCACATTTGTCCCATTCTAAGATACCTTCCCACAAGCAGTTGCTGTGTGGAAAATGTGTCTGTCTTCTCCCTACAAAATTTTTATGTCAGCAACCAGAAGCAGTTAGGATTTTTTGGCATGTCCTTTCTTGAAGGCTGGAGCTTCCAGTGGCTGTGTTGGGACTTGTCAGTGCCCTGGACTGGGGTTTTAGGGAGGGGTGCACCAGCAATCCCAACTGCAGCAGCTCCCAGGGAAGCTGCTGAGATACACTTATTATAAACTACATTATTTCCAGTTCTTGCCCCCTTAAAACATTAAAACCAGCCAATTTCTATTTATTTCTCAATGCTGACTGACTGTTAGATGCTTATGATTGGAACATTTATGTGTTTGGGTATATTTTGCTTTATTAATGAATCATGTTTTTTAGGGGAAATTTTTCCTAGAAGACCCCACAGGAGTGGTCCAGCTAGACCTTAGTAAAGCAATATCCTTTTCCTGTGATGGAAGAGCTGGAGGAATTTCCTGCAGAGCTGCAGAATTCTAAATTGAACAGTAAATCAATGCTGACCATTAAAAATTATATATTGAGAGCTGCAGCTCTCTCTTTCTCCTTGGTTTCCAATTCCCTGGCTGCTGCAGCTCCTTCCTTTCTCTTGGATGTGGTCAGTGTTTCTGCCCATGGTAGCAGAGCTTGTTCCTGTTTGTGGGCTCTCTCTGGACTTACCTGCTCAGGTACCAGGATTTGCCAGGCTCTTCAGGCAGCCTGTGAACTTTCAGTGCTGTCCAAATCTATTACACCAGCTGGAAAGCAAATTTTTGGCTAAAAAAAACTACTTTTAGAAAAATACATTCCTTAACATTCCTGCACCAGTTCCACAGTGGGTTATATACTGAATCCTGCTTTGTTTTGGCAGAAGGTAAAGCAGACTGTTTTTATTTTTTTTTTTAGCTTGTAATAAATTATTCTGTTAAAGCTGTGGCTGCCAGATGTGGCTGAGCAGACAAATCTCATGTTGGTGACCATCAGTGAGTTTGTGACAGAGATTTTTGGCACTTGGCTTTTGCTGTGACTCTGTGGGCTCTGGAGGCAGAGAGCAGGAATTGGGGCATGTGAGGGTCTGGAGCAGCTTTGAGGATTGGCCCCAGCATGCTTGGAGAAGTTACTGGATTAGGAAGACAGCCTAGAATAACCAAAGGAGTGATTTAACAATCTGAAAATGCTGCTTTGTGCTGGCAAAGCTTTGGTCCTTTAATGAGGCTTCTCATTAGGATGATGTAAGAGCTTGCAGTTTTGGAGCCTTGTTTTAGCAAAAAAAAAAAGGCTATTTCTGTATGTGGAATATTGCACTGTGCAAGAGACATAATCTCAGTCTGTTTTCTTGTGTGTTTTGTGTTTGCAATGTAGAGAGTAAGCAGAAGTTGGGAGCAGAAATGAGAGTGGGGATAAATATCATCCTGTTCCTTCTGTTCCTGACAGTGGGATGGTCCTTGAGACATGGGGGTCCTTCCAGGACAGGGCCAGCAGAACAATTCCTGTTCCCCTGCATTCCCCCCTGGTTGGGTTGAGGGGATTGTTGATGTGCCTGTGCAGCAAATCCATTCAGAGAGATGTCTGGGGTTAGAAAAAAAGTTGTTTTCTTGCTGAGCCCTTTTTCCATCTGGATCATTCCGTGGTCTGGTTCTGGGGCTGGAGCTACCACAAGAGAAGGATTGATGGAGGCTGGGACTGGCAGTGCAGCACAGCTGCCAACTCTCTGACTAATGTCTAGGACATGATGCTGTTAGAAGAACTTAAGGGTTGTTTTGCTATTCCAAATCCTCTTAGGTTGGTATGAAGATGAAGTTTTTCATGTGAATGCTTTTGGATTTCCTCCCATTGAGCTTTCTGCTACCACGAGGTACAAAACTGACTTTTGGCAGCCTCAGCCCATGTTTTCTTATGGGTTTCTAAGTAAGATCATTGTTATTTCATAATTTCTCTGACATTCAAGTATGTTATTCTTCCTCCTCCCCGAATGCTTTAAAATAAATTTAAGGAAGCAATTCTGGGACTTACAGGCACTAAAGCCTGTAGTGTTGCCAGAAAAACACTTCCAAAGGCATTTGGGTTCTGCATATTAATGGAAATTGGGATGTCAGCCCTTCTCAATTGCAAACCAGGTAACTGTTACATGGGAGTAATAAATTCCTTGTTGCTGAAAGAAAGGATCCCTGGGACAGGGGAAGGTGTCCCTGCCCATGGCAGGGGCTGGAATGGGATGAGCTTGAAGGTCCCTTCCAACCCAAACCATTCTGGGATTCTCACTGGAGTATTTTAATGATGCAGAGCCTTCTATGGGAATATAAACTTCTTTGGAGGGCCTTCTTCATCTTCAGTGAAGGCTTCTGCAAAACTGAAGCAGCTGGAGGAGGAGAACGAAGATGCCATGTTTGTGTTTGTCTCCGACGTGTGGCTGGACCAGGCAGAAGTGCTGGAAAAGCTTCACACGATGTTTTCGGGTAGGTGAGAATGCCTTTCACTCTAAACCTTGTGTTCATGATTTGTTTCCATAAATTCTTAGCACCAGTAGTATTTTCACCAGTAGCCATTTTCTGGGCTGGGAGAAGAACGTTTCCCTTGCTCCTAAAAGCTCCTCCTGGGCTTAGTTTAAAGACAACTCCTTAGTTCACAGGGATGAACGTTGCTTCCCACTGCCAGAGGACAGGGTTAGGTGGGATATTGGGAAGGAATTCCTGGCTAGGAGGGTGAGGAGGCCCTGAAATAGAATTCCCAGAGAAGCTGTGAAGTGCCCAAAGCCAGGCTGGATGGGACTTGGAGCAGTCTGGGCTCATGGAAGGTGTTCCTGCCCATGGCAGAGGTGGAATGGGATGAGATTTAAGGTGCCTTCCAACCCAAACCATTCCAAGATTCCCTGCTTAGTAATGTTGACAGCACTGGGAAAACAAGCATCTCTGAATTGCTGCATTATGTTGCAGCAGTTTTGGAACAGTCTGTCCCTTGTGCCTCGGGAAGTGTGAGAGAGTGACTGCTTTAAAAACAACCCAGAATTCAGGGTGGGAAACTGCTCCTCACCTGAAGGGAGCTGGACACAAATGAGCACAGTCATGCAGAAGTTACAAAACCCGTTCAGTATCTGGATCAGAACTGGCAAATCCTTGGGGCAAACTGGGCCTGTCCCAGGACTGCAGGTGCTGAGGGCATGAAGGGACTTTGGTCAGGGAGATTCGTGTGCCAAACTCACCTGGCAGAGGTGCAGACCTTGCATTTGCTATTTTGAGACGTCAATAGGCAAGTGATAACCTTCATAATTATAAACTAATTGAGCAGCTGAGGGGGAGAGCAGGGAAAATTATTGATGAGCCATTTCTCTGGTGTAAGCAATTCTGTTCTATTTACCAGCCCCTTTGAAAACCAGTGAAGTAAATCCAAGTGTGATGCTGTGTGCTAGGAAAATGGAGAGTAACTGGGATGTGAGATGAATGCCTGAGTAGCTGTTTCTATTTTTATTTCAGGGATGGGAATCAGGTTTCTTTTTTCCCTGTTTTGCTCTGAAGCGGGTGAGGAGGGAGGTTGTGAGCACTCATCAGATCCTCAGCCTGCTCAGGCAATTCCAGTTATTGTTGCTTTAGAATGCCAAAAGAGGAATTAAATGTTGGGAGAGCCCTTGAACTGGAATGGTCATGGAGGTTGACAGCAATCCATTGCTGCCTGCTTGCTGTTTTCCTCTTGAAGGGAAGAATGCATTTTAAAGTGGCATTATTTATTAGAATTGCACTTAATATAATTCTCTGACTGGGTCAGTAGTTGGCTACACACAAACAATGCTGGGACTCAGCCTGGAAATGCCACAGGGCTCCCTCAAAGTGACATTTGTACATTGCCATCACCTTTTTAAGCTAAAACCAGCCTGTATCAAGCAAATCACTCAGGTGTATTAATAGCAGCAGAGCCTGAAGTGCTGTTCCAGTGCCTGCTTTTCATGGAATGGGCTGAGTGCTGGAAGATGCTGAAGTGAATGGATACACTCAGAGATCCTCTCTTTTCCCAGGTTATTCCTCTGCACCTCCCACCTGCTTTTTCTTCTGTGGAAATTTCTCATCTGCACCATATGGAAAAAATCAGATCCAGTCCCTGAAAGGTAGGGAAGTCTTCGTAAGCAGCCAGACTTGTGCATTAAATTAAAATAATGATGGCAAACAGACCAAGAGAGCAGAGTAGGAACCCTTATTTTTTAAGTGCTCTGCAGCAGAGGGGTGATTCATCCAAGCTGTTTTTATTTCTAACCAGGTGTTGTGTCCTGTTTTTCCCTGACTCCAGGTTCTTTGAAGGCTCTGGCAGATATTATATGTGAATATCCCAGCATCCATAAAAGGTACAGAGCAAGGTGAAATCTGTTTATTTTGTGAAGCCTTTAATTACTTTAAGAAGCTGAGAGTTACCCTATTTTCTCTGTCTTGTGAGCCAGCTGTGATGAGATAACAAGCAGGTTTTGTAACAGGCCTGCAGGTTTGTTTTGGGAGCAGGGTAAGTCTGATTTTATCTACAATAGCTTGGGCATGGAAACTGCTAATGAGACCCAAGGTCTCCCCCTGGAATACTTTCCTGGCTCCTGATCTCTGAATTCAGAACACCAGACCTAGTTTTTAGGATCAGTTTATGTAAAAGAGATTTGTTGAACATTTTTTTATTTTTTTTTTTGCAGTAGTCGATTTGTGTTTGTTCCTGGTCCTGAAGATCCTGGTCCTGGTTCTATTTTACCAAGGTCAGTTTGCTTCACTTCCTCAAATCTTGGAATTTTCAGTTCAGTAGTTAAAGAAGGAAAGAATCTTTGTTCAAGCATCTGCTGTTATTTATTTCAGACCCCCCCTGGCTGAAAATATCACTGAGGAATTCAGACAGCTGGTGCCATTTTCAGTTTTCACCACAAATCCCTGCAGGTAACCATGTAACTGCTATTTTTTTAATTAATAAATTTTTTTAAACTAAACTTTACAAATACCATTTTCAAAACCTACAAATTTTGGGAAAATTTGCCTTAGTTTTTTCAAATTAATAGAATTCTTCACTGGGATTAATTGTAACTAGCTTTAAATACATTAAAACATCAATAAATCAATGATGAAAGGAAGTAGTGCTAAAAAAAATTGATGAGTATAAAAAGCCTGCTCAAATGCATCATGCTTTTTCTGAACTGGAAGGGAAAGTATTACATTAATTCAAATTGCTCTTTTCACTTGTCTGTATTAGAGGGAGATCAACTTTATAATGCATCTTCCTCATTTTTAGGTTAACTTTATTGAATGTCACTGCTGTTTTCTACTCAGGGTTCAATACTGCACCCAAGAAATAATTATTTTTCGGGAAGACTTGGTCAACAAAATGTGCAGGAACTGTGTTCACTTCCCAAGCAGCAACATGGACATTCCAAACCATGTGAGTGAGTCGTGTTCACCACTTTTTGCCAAGATTTTTGATTTTATTGATGAGCAGGGCTGGATTTTGGGGGCCCTGATCTCCATTCTCACAACCCATTGCACAAGTAACCCAGAGGGCTTGTAAGAAGGATTTATATATTTAGTACTCTTACTTTTCTTTACATTTTGACAGCAAAATAACTTAAACCAGGATACTTTTAGGTGGTATTGAGTCATTGTGTCACACTCCAGCTGCCCTGGAACGCAGAATTTCAGAGCAGCCAACTGTGTGTGCACTAACCATCAATGTCCTGCCAAGAAACACCGATTCCTAAAGGCAAATTTTAATACAAATTACCATTTTTTAGAGATTTGATCAGTTACCCAGTGCCATTTGCAGTAAAGCAGCAGGTCACTTTCTCTAAAATTCATCTGCTTTGTCTCCTCACTCGAAACTGAAATTCTGCTTCTCACACATCAGCAGTTAGGGTTCCACTCCATGAATCCACAGCAGCAGCTGATGGGATTTACTGATAAAATTGGATGAGAATGACCCAGGTAGTCCTGGCTCATTGCAGTGATGGATGGAGTCTGGTTTTATTTATTTTACTGTGATTTTTTTTTTGTTTGCTTGACTCAGAAAGTTGTTTTAGCTCAGTGTCTCTGTGAGCTTCCTGTGGACGATGAGGTACCTTGGTTTTGTGGGCACATTTGTATTCCTGACACTTCCCTGCCCTCATACAGGGCTTTCCAGGAAAGAAACATGAAGGAAATGTAAAATTGCAACACTTTTTGCAGGTTTTGTTTTGCATACTCCACTTTTTCTCTGTCATTTTTGCCTATTTTAATTCAGCTGTCAATGTAAAAAAAATGAGAGGGGGAAATGTTGTCACTAAGAAAGGAAAGTCTTCTGGGAATCAAATGATTTCTTCTGTTCAGGGAAAAGACTTTTTAAGTGTGGGTCTTGTGGTTAACTGGTACTGTAAGGAAGGCAATGAAAAAAAAACCCTACAAAATGAAAGTTATGGCAGTGTTGGTAAGGAGGAACAGGTAAATAGGTTCTCCTGGAAAGTCTGACTGATGAGATAATTTTGACTTCTTCAAATACTGGCTGCTAGGCTTTAAAAAGGCCTTTGAGTATTAAAAGCCCCACAATTCAAGAAAGGAAAGACAGTGCTGGAGGACAGTCACTGGTTTAACCTAGAAATCATTACTAATCACAAGAAATGAGACACAAAAACCCCCCAAACATTTCCACATTCAAACCCCTTCTTTATTAACACGCACTGGCACACACAGGGATGAACTGGCCTTGCAGAAAATGGTTCAAACCAAGTGTTTATGGTTTGTTTTCTTTTTTTGCAGTTTGTAAAGACCATTTTATCCCAGGGGCACCTGACCCCGCTGCCGCTCTACGTCAGCCCCGTGTTCTGGGCCTACGATTACGCCCTGAGGGTTTACCCCGTGCCAGACCTGCTGGTCATCGCTGACAAACACGACCCCTTCAGTGTCACCAACACCGACTGCCTCTGCATGAACCCTGTGAGAGCCCCTGGGCACTGCCAGCCCCGCCTCCCCTCCCTCCCTGCACTGTTTCACTCACACCAACCTGGGTTTCCCCCTTTTCCTTCACAGGGTTCGTTTCCCAGAAGTGGATTTTCCTTCAAGGTGTTCTACCCCTCCAACAAGGCAGTTGAAGACAGGTAAATAAATTCTTCTTCTGTGCTGATTTGTGGATTATCAGGATAAAATCACAAGGAATTGGTAATATAAATGAATGTTGCAGTAGTTTATGCTTCATACTTGGGCAGTGTAAGAAACCCAAATGCCCAGAACTAAAGGAGTAAATTTTAAAATTACAAATATCAATGATGGGAAGTACAATCCAATAGTAAAAAGAGAGATGACTGCACTGTACAATTTTCAGTGATTGAGACCTAACTGGGAAGCAGATTTGTTTTTGGAGATAATGGTTGTTACATAAATTAATGAAATTTAGGAACATTTTTTGCTTCATTTTGTGATAATCATCAAGTCCAGAAGCCACTTTCAGGCTTTGATTTCACATATTTTTAAACGTGCACTTGTTCATTCCACTGACTGGAAAAAAAAAACAGCTGTAACACCAAAAAGTATTTAAAAAGTGTCAAAGGGCTTACAATGGATGAAAATTTGCCTGTTTAAAATAATGATGGTATAACCCATTAGGAAAAGCATAAATTTTATCTTGTCCTTGTTGGAGAAGCTTTCCCAGGGAATTAATAATGGATCAGCCCATGTAACTTTCACTTGAATATAAAAAATATCATGCCATGAGATACTTTAGGTCTTTAAATATTTGAAAACATCATCTTTCCTAGATAAAGAAATAAAATAGCATTGTGAATTATTTTAAAAATAAACTTATTATTTTTCTTTGGTATTTTCAGCAAGCTTCAGGGACTCTGAATTTCTGTGGCACTGAAAAAAGGCAGTGAATCTATGTGAAGCCAACCATAGCTCTTATTTTTTTACATGCCTTGGTTTCATGATGTATTACAGACCTTTTATAATAAATGTAAACGTCAAAACCGATTTGTTTTATACACAAATAAACTTTTTCAGGAAAAGACACTGGTGTCAGTTTAGATAAATTGTCAAGTCAGAGTGAAAAAATACTGGAAAAGCACAAAAAAAGGTAAGTGGAGGAACCAGCTGTATCAAACAGGAAAGGAGCATCTTTAAAAAAGAAGTTAAAGATAGGGAGAACTTGGATAGCTGATTATCTGCAGGAGACACTGGAAATGGGGGCTAGAATTTTTCCTTGGATGGAAAAGGCCCAGGAACTATCTGTGAGGTGTTGTTTAATGCAGTATCTATTTGCAGATAGTGTTACACAGGGCAAGAGGAGGGAGGGGCAAGGACACGATCCTTGAGAACTTCTGGAGAGGGCTGGGAGGAGGAGATCTTGATGGAGGAAAGTGGGAAAAGAGTGAAACTAAGCCAAAACTTGCTCCAGGTGCTTGTGGGCGTGGAGAGCAGAGTGGAGCTACCCCAAAGTGCCCACACCAGGGGTGGAACTGAGGGGACCCTCATCACAGGAGCTTGGTTTCACAGCCCCTGAGCCCAGGGCAGAAACCAGGAGGGGACAGCAGGGCTGGGACGGAATCCAGATCCGGTATGAGAGGTGTGAGCTGGCCTGAGGAGGATTTAAAAGTGCTCTGCGAGGGGATGGCAGTGCCAGCTCCGAGCTGGGGATTGGGATGGAACTTTGCAGGGAGATGAAAAGGTGATGGTGGAAAAGCAGCCCTGCTGATTACAGGGGTGATGGCTACGAGGCACCACGAGGCACCACGAAGCCATTGAGGGGAGGGAAAAGGCGAGGCCTTCGCCCCGAGGGACGGCCCGCCATAGTGTTTGCTGTCTCCACGGCAACCGCGCGCCGCCGCCGCCATCTTGTTTACCGTCCCCACAGCAACGGCCGCCATCTTGTCCGGCGTCCCCACAGCAGCGCTGCCGGCCGGGCCGTGCCGAGGCCATGGCGGGCGCGGGGCGGCTGCACGACCTGGACCTCAGCACCGAAGAGGCGGAGCGGCTGCAGCGCGCCTTCCGCGACGAGCGGTTCCGCGCGCTGTTCGCCGAGTACGCGGCCGAGCTTACCGACCCCGAGCAGCGCCGGCTGTACGAGGAGGAGGTGGCGGCGCTGGAGCGGGAGCGCGGCGTGGAGGTGCGCTTCGTGCACCCGACGCCGGGCTTCGTGCTGCGGACGAGCCAGGCGGGCTCCCACCGCTGCTACATCAATGTCTGCAGCAACGCGCTGATGGGGGAGCCGCGGGCCCGCGCCGAGCGCGGCGGGCAGCGCTGGGAGCTGCCCTACAGCCTGGCCCCGGGCCGGGAGCAGCTGCGCCCCGCCGGCCGCCGCCGCCTCCTGTACGACGTGGTGTTCCACCCGGCCGCGCTGCGCCTGGCCGCCCGCAGCGCCCGCTTCCGCCGCCTGCTCTGCGACACGGCGCTGGAGGCCGTGGAGAGGCACTGCGGCGTGGGGCTGGACCGCAACAACGCCACCGTCCTGCGAGGAGTCTCCTACAAGGGCGTCCCGCAGACACCCATCATCCGCTCCCCGCTGCCCGGCGGCGCCCCAAAGCCACCCGACGACGGGCACTCCCCGCTGCCGCCCTTCCCCTTCCCGCCCGCCGCTGCCCCGCCGCCCGCCCCCGGAGGCTCCTCGCCCGCCGCGCCCCCGCCGCCCTCCGGCCCCACCACGCCGCGCTGGAGCATCCGCCACCGCTCCTACGTGGACCTGCAGGACTACCGGCACTGCCGCGACTCGGCGCCCAGCCCGGTGCCGCGGGAGCTGGTGGTGACAGTGGAACTGCCGCTGCTGCGCTCCGCCGAGCAGGCGGAGCTGGAGATTCGCGGGCGGGAGCTGCGGCTGGACTCGCAGTGTCCCGCCTACCGCCTGCGGCTCCGCCTTCCCTACGACGTAGACGAGGGCGGCGGACGGGCCGCTTTCAACCGGGCCCAGCGGCAGCTGCAGGTCACGTTGCCCGTGGTGCCTCCGCCCGTCCCGCTGGAACCGCCGGCCCCGGTCGGGGAGCGGCTGGAAGGGGCCGAGCCCGCTGCCGAGGGGCCGGTAGAGGCAGAGGCGGCAGAGGCGGGCGGCGGAGCGGCTCCTCCCCCGGAACACGGCCCTGGCGGCGCGGCCCGAAGCACGTGGGGCGGCGGGGAGCCCGGTGATCCACCCGCCGAACCCCCCGCTGACCCACCCGCTGGTCCACCTGCCGAGCCCCTCGCTGAACCACCCGCTGAGCGCCCCGTAGAACCACTTTGTGATCCACCCGCTGATCCCGCTGAACCCCCCACTGAGCCCCCGGCTGAAATTCCCGTTGTTCCAATCTCTGAGCCCTTTGCTGACTCCCCTGCTGAACCCCCCGCTGAACCTGCCACTGATCCAACCTCAGAACCCCCTGCTGACCCACCTGCTGAACTCCCCGCTGATCCCACCACTGACCCCCTCTCTGAACCCTTCACCGAACGCGCCACTGATCCCCCCGCGGATCCATCGGCTGATCCACCCGCAGAACCACCCACCGAGCCCGCGGAGCTGCCGCTGCCCCGCTCCGCTGCTGCTTCCCCCATCGGCAGCCCCGAGCCAGCCGTGCCCACCGGGGACACCCTTCCGCAGGCCTCAGAGGGCCACCCCAGCGAGATGGCCACGTGCCCTCCCTTCCGTGCCCGGCAGGACGAGGCGTCCCTCACGCTGCTCCTGCTCGTGCCCGGCATCCAGCCCCAGAGCCTCCACGGGGACGTGGGCACCCATCACTACAGCCTCCGCTTCTGCACCCACAGCGCTGCCTTCGCCCTGTTCCTGCAGTTCCCTGCCGCAGCCAGGCTCGTGTCCCCCGAGAGCAGCGTCAGCGTCTCTGCCCACAACGCCGTGGTGGGGCTCGCCAAGGCCCCCGGCAGCGCCGGCCTCTGGGAGAAGTTCAGCTTCGGCCTCGACCCTTCCGCTCTGCAGGTAACAGCGGCACGATCGGGGTGTCACCTGCCCCAAGTGCCGCTGCTGGGTGTGGCTGCTGTTCGGTGAGCGGTGTCTCAGGGAGGTGTGAGGGTGAGTTCAGAGTTGGTCGTGACGGAAGCTGATTCCTCCGAGAGATGCTCCCGGATGTCAGTGCGGTGAGCTGATTTGTGCGAGTCTTGTACGAGCAGCGCCAAGGTCACACCATGGAGCTGACACCTTCATCCTTGGAATGACTTCTGCCTCCCATACAATTTTTTTTTTCTAAGGGAAGTTCTGGTGGTGAATGAAAACGTCGCCTATGTCCTTTATGCCCTTAGTGTTCATTTTTAAAGCCCTGTAAATTGCTCATGCAACCCGTTCACATGAAGAAAGGTCTTTATGATACACCAGATTTACACACGTGTGCATACACTGTCAGGAAGTGTAGGGGGAGTGTCCCTGCATCTGTATTTTGGGCCAGAGTTCCCATTTACAGCCACAGGAGCCCCCATTAGCTCAACCAGAGCAGAACAGCAAACAGCAGCTGTGAACTGTCCCAATTTGCTAGGGTCAATCTTCATCTTCTCTGTCTGAATATGATTCTAGTTCAGTATTTTATAATTTTATGGTTGCTGGGCAGTGATGCTCCCGTGATGGGAGAAAGTGGGGCACCTGCATCCAGGTGACAGTGCCTGCTGGGAGCTGGCAGTGTCCCCAGAGGGATGCCCACCTTGTGGCACTCTCTGTCCAGAACCACTCACACAAGTTTTATGGAGAACCACATTTTTCTGTGAGCTCAGACTTTCAGACAGTTTCTCATGAGCAGGGATTAAAGTTGCCCAGTTCTTGTGTAATCTTCCAGCCATGGGATTTGGAGTTTGGCTTGAGTTGAGAGCAGTAAAATCCTCTGCAGTTTGGCTCACGTGCTGTGGGAGTGCAAGGCCAGGAAGCTGGCAGGCTTCAAGTGTATCCACTGGGATAGACTTGGCTTGGAGCAGCTTAATTGCTCCATCCCTACAACTAGAAATAACTTGTGCATGATTTTGAAAAATATTTATCCAATTAGTGTTTGCACAGCTGAAACCACGTTTAATTTCCCATTTAGGGGCTGCACACCTTTCACAGCAGCAATTCCTGTGAAGGAGGAGCTGATCATTTCGGGGAATGATCAAAGATGATGAATTTATGGAGAACCACCCACGCTGAGCTGTTTGCAGAGCATTTCCTTTGCTTTTACCGGAGCAGGAGCCTGCAAGTCTGTGCAAGTGGGGCCACAGAACACTCAGTGCTGCTGTTCATTGCTGTGATCTGGCACTGGCTCCTGCTGCTGCCACGTCAAAAAAGCCACTGTGTAAACTCCTGCCTGTTTTCTGTGCAGGTACAGAGACTGCCCTGGGCACTGGTGGATTCACCATCCCTGGAAATGCTCAAAAAACCTGTGGATGTGGCACTGGAGAACATGGTGGTGGTGCTGAGTTGGTGGCTGCACTAATGGTTGGAAGTTTGGTCTGTGGATTTGTTACTGCAATTGGAGGAACATTTTGTGATTGGAAGTTGTTAAAAGGCCATCCAGTAATGAGATTTTTGCTTTGTGAGTTATAAAAACCCCTTGAATGTGCTGATTTTATTATATATTGCAAAATGTTTTGGGTGGAGTAGGAGAAAGAGATTGGGCATTAGTCATCAGCTTCCCGACCATTCATTCACAGCAGACTCCAAGAGATTCTCCTGGCCTCCTGTTCTTTTGGACACTGGGCCTGCAAATTAAAGCAGGAGAAATAAACTTGAACTTGCTTTTTTTTAATCTGTGCTATTTCCCCAAAGTGCCTGAGAGCTGCACTTGCTCAGAGTGAAGGGAGAAAAATGAATATTTAATTGGAGCCACTATTACATGCTGCCTTCTGGCCATTAACTATTTGTTCCTAGTCGCTTTTCTTCTACTTATGTTGATTTCTCCAATTTGTCTGATGCCACCTTGGGGGTTTTTCTGCCTTGAGTCTCGTTCTATAAATCAGAGCTGTGCCCTGAGACCCGTAACGAGTTGCATCAGTCATTGCAGAGTGCCCAGAGCAGTGCCCTGTCGATGCCTTCAGAGAGCTTTGGGGGCTGTGGCAAGCAGGAATTTTGTCCTGCACCTCCCAATCTGCTTGTTGGTCATCTCCTCTCCCACAGCAGCACTGCTAGAGGATAGTGCCTGGCACAAGGGAATCATGGAATGGTTTGGGTTGGAAGGGATCTTAAAGCTCATCCAGTTCCACCCCTGCCATGGGCAGGGACACCTTCCCCCATCCCAGCTGTTTTTAACAGCTGTGGAATTCCTACTCTGCTCTGTTCTGGGAAGTTGCTTCCTGCTGGAGACCCAGGGGTTGCTGTGTTGTTCCTTGGAAGAGATTCCTCACTGGGTTAGTTCAGAGTCTGCCCCTCTTTGGTACCTCCTGCCACGGTGGCTGTTCAGTGCCCTGTGAGGCTGCCTGCCCAACTCATTCCCATTGACTGCCAATTCCTTCTTGGAAGTTGGTCTGATCCATATATTTGTAAAAGAATAAATTGAGTTTGTCCTTAGAACACCGTGCTTGAAACAAGACTTCAAGGGCTGCTTTTCCTTTTGTAGTGAGCTGTGGCTGAATCCCTGTGCTGGAAGATGATCTATTTAGAGCTCAGTTTCCATAGATGCTGAGCAGTTGGAATTCCCACCCCAGCAAATGCCTCTTTTCGGGAAATCTTTACAGTGCCCCGGTCCTCTGACTTTAACTGAGTAGTTTCACTCCTTGGCTAAGCCATAATGTCCACCCTGCAGTGGGACTTGATGATCCTGGAGGTCTTTTCCATCCTAATGATTCTATGACTTGTTATAGTGACTAGAAATCCTATAAAAATAAGAATTCCAGAACTTTGGACATCGTGGGCTTAAGGTCAGGTATTTCAGGGGTCTAAAAGCCATCTTTTGTCACTGCCCTGGTGCTCAGTCACTGCACCAGAGACCTCAGTGCTGATCCCTCTGCAGGGCTTCCTGCAGGCCCCGTTTTTCCAGGGAACAGAGCCTCCTGACTGAGCAAGCTGCCTGATTTCCCCACTGCTCTTTGCCCCAAAGTTCCAGCCATGGGCTGTGCTCCCTCCACTGTTCTTCACTGCAGTCCATCCCCTATAACCTTCTTTACCTTCTGCTTAAATCCTGGGAATTCAGGCCTGGGAAACTCCTGCATCAGAGAGTTCCCCTTCATTTCCAGACAACACAGCCTGGGGAGAAAATGACGAAGGAAGAATGGTTGGGAGTTAAATAACCATTAATAAAATTTGTAAGCCTGCCAGGCAGGGTTTCTGAGAACATGTCCCAGTGTATCCTGGTTTATGGTAGTGCTAAAGCTGGGCAATTATGGAAATTGTGCCTTTGGAAAGCATTGTCTTGGAATGTTTGGCTTCCTGGGGTTAAAGGCTTGATTCCTAACAGGAGTAAAAAGCAGTTTTCTGGGGGTGTATGGAGCTACTGAGACTTTGGGGCTCAGTTCTCAGAGCATGTGAAACAAATTTGGCAGATAATTCATTCTGCCAGCAGTTTTGGGGTCGTGTCTCTTCATTTTCACAGGATTAGAAAAAGACTGGTTCATGCAGGAATTCCCTTTCAGGCTGATCCACACCCTTCCTGCCCTTCTCAGAGGCCTGGAATGGGTTTGTTCAGAGGATGTGTGCTCAGTCCCCTGGTCAGTGCTTCCCCCTGGGTACCCCTTGCTGGGCAGGGAATTGCAGCCAGCCCATCCCTTTCCTAAAAAAAAAAACAAAAAAACCCATCAGATCTTATGGAGAATATTAGGATTTAACTCATGTAAACCTCCCCGGGGCTCCAGGGAACAGCAGGGAGCAGAGGAAAACAGAGGAAATATTTCCTCTGCTTTCCTATACATTGCTTTTTTTTAACATTTACAGGCTGGGAAATTTTATACGAAACATTCCTGAGGAGTTCGTGGTTAGAGCGAAGTCTGAGTTATGCTGTGTCTGAGGGATCCAAATGGGAATTGCTCAGAGATAGGGAAGTTTTGTTTAACTTTTCTGGGAGTGTTGAGGCCTCCACGCAGGATGTTCTACATGGATGTGATTTTTCTGCTTGGCACAGGCACCAGCACCTGGTGAAGCAGATCCTTTGGAGGCTCCTGGTGCTTTTTCCTTCAGAAAGCAGCTGGTAAAAAAGATGTGGAGATGTTGGAGCAGGTACAGAGAGGCCGTGGAGATGCTCCAAGGGCTGGAGCCCCTCTGCTCTGGAGCCAGGCTGGGAGAGCTGGGAATGTTCCCCTGGAGAGGAGAAGGCTCCAGGGAGAGCTCAGAGCCCCTTGCAGGGCCTGAAGGGGCTCCAGGAGAGCTGGAGAGGGACTGGGGACAAGGGCTGGAGGGACAGGACCCAGGGAATGGCTTCCCACTGCCAGAGGGCAGGGCTGGATGGGATCCTGGGAATTGGGAATTGCTGGCTGGGAGGGTGGGCAGGCCCTGGCACAGGGTGCCCAGAGCAGCTGTGGCTGCCCCTGGATCCCTGGAAATGTCCAAGGTTGGATTGGATCAGCCCAGATCACCTTATCCTCTTTTGGTAGCACTTAATCATCACAAAATCCTGGAGCAGTTTGGGTAGGAAGGGACCTTATAGATTGTTCAGTTCCACCTCCTGCCATGGGCAGGGACACCTCCCACTGTGCCAGGCTGCTCCAAGCCTGGTCTTGGGCACTGCCAGGGATCCAGGGGCACCCACAGCTGCTCTGGGCACCCTGTGCCAGGGCCTGCCCACCCTCCCAGCCAGGAATTCCTTCCCAACATCCCATCTAAATTTCCCTACATCACTCATGGGGAGCTGCAGGTGGCAGAGTTATGTTGCTCCTGGCACTGGCAGCAGGTAGGAGAGGCCATGGGCTGGAAGTGCTGCCCTGGGCCATGCTGGGCTGTCCTTGTGCTGGCTGAGCTCAGAATTAGGGCTTTTTTGGATAAATGTTTTCAGTGGTTGGAGGCTCAACCGAGCATGAAACCTTGAGAGCCGTGTTGGGAAGTGTAAGACATGGATGTTTTAAACCTTTGCCACCTTTCAGAGTGGCATCTCTCCATCCCAGAGAGCTATTTTGCCCTCATTTCCAAGGTATGTGGAGTTGTTACACAGTGTCTTTGGAAGTCAGGTTTATAATTTTCAATTTCCAAGCTACTATAAAGAATTATTGTAATAGTCAGGGGTCACTTCTGAGGAGATGCTGCTGGAAACTGGGGCTGTTGTATGTAATCCTGCAACAGTTTATTTTTGCTTCAGTTAATTCTGCACTCAGCACTTCAAGACTCTTGGCAAGTTTTTTGTGAGGTCAGAGAAGGACAAAGAAGGAGAACACAACAAACTTATTATTTCACATTTTTCAAAGTAATCTCTTTCCCAAGCTACCATTAAGGACCATAATTAGTTTGCTTCAGCTATAAAACAAACTAATTTCTGAATAGTCTTTAATTGGTAGCTGCATTTTGGGAATAACCTGACTACACAAAACAGTTGTGTCAGGAAATATTATTAACCTACTGATGAAGCTCATCAAAGCTTCTTTGGAGCTGTTTAATCTTTGCAGTCATGAGCACTTTGGAAAAGTTTTCATTTCATTACATGTACCAACAACGTTGAGCTTCAAATTCTCAGGTTGAGCTGGTTTGTGCTGGGACCCCACAAGCTCAGAGATCAGGAAATCCATGCAGCCAGGTCCTTTTCCATATTGGCATGACTTGTTGAGTTTTGACCACAGAAGCTGTGGCTGCCCCATCCCTGGCAGTGTCCAAGGCCAGGTTGGACAGGGCTTGGAGCAGCCTGGGACAGTGGAAGGTATCCCTGGCCATGGCAGGGGTGGCACTGGATGGGCTTTAAATCCCCTCCCAACCCACACCATTCTGAGATTCCCCCATCCTCTCACTACAGGAGCCACAAAAAGAATTCAATCTGAAATCTGTCCTGCTTTTCAAACTTGCAGCCTGCGTGGGAGGTGACTCTGGATGGAAACTGTCTTCAATTTGGATAAATTAAGGCAGAATAAACCCATCTGAGCGCTGAGGGCAGCCGTGAGGGGAGCGGCTTTGCGCTGTCGGCGCTGCGAGACACAAGGACGGGTTTGAATGATGAAGTGTTCTAGAAACCAAAGTCATCCCTGCTAACGTTTATGTTAATTGGGTCTCAGTTTAGTCACAGGGAAAAATGAATGTGTACCAAACAGCAGATGACAGTATGTGCAGGGAAAAACAAATTAAATTCGAAGTTGCTAAGAGAGTATCATAAATACCAGAAAATAAACTGCTCAAATTGAAGAATTATTTTACAGGGTCATTGAAATCAGCTGCAGATGGTTGTCCTCTGTTTGCTCTGGCTTGGAAAGCAGAGCAGGCTTTAGAATAAATTCCTGAATCATTTTTTTCCCAAGGTCTGTGCTTTGATAACATCTGCAGTAATATAAATGCCCCGGTGTGTGCTCCCCGTGAATGCAAAGTCTGAGTTACAGTGGCTGGCTGGTGGAACAGGCTAATGATAATCACCTTATTGACAACAAACACATCCCAGGTGCCATGATTTATGGCAGCCCACGGGGTAGGGATGGGAGAAAATGGTAAATATTTATGGGAATTTGGTGTTGGGCTGGGATGACACTTGGTTAAATTGGTTTGCAGTAATGAGTCAAAGTTAAGGGAACATCCTCGTTTAAAGTACTGATTAATCATAGAATCATGGAATATGCTGAGTGGGAAGGGACCCACCAGGATCATCCAGCCCAGCCCCTGTTCCTGCCCAGACCCCCCAACACCCCCACCCTGGGCATCCCTGGCAGCTCTGGCAGCCTCGGGGTCGTGCCCATCCCCTGGGGAGCCTGGGCAGTGCCAGCACCCTCTGGGGGAAGAGCCTTTCCCTGATAATAGACCTCTGATTCAGTTTTTCTTTTTTAACAATATTTTCTGTGAAGAAAACAAATTCTGCTTTTAATCAGGAAGAAAATCTCCAGAAAGGTTCAGTGGGTTTGTTGCCAAATTACAAAGTCCTGACTGTGCTGAGGAGGAACGGGTGTCCCTCACACAGCTGTGGGGGCCTGATGCAGATTTAGAGGGAAAAGGGATTATTTTCCTCATTTTATGTAGGAAAAGTAGCATGGGACTTGGAGCAACCTGGTCTAGTGGAAGGTAATTAAAGGTCCTAAAAGATATCCCATGGCAGGGGGTTGGAACAAGGTCCCTTCCAAGCCAAACCATCCCGTGATTTCATGACTTTTATTTTTGGGTGAGGAAGGTTGTGCTTTGTTCTCCTTGGAAGTGCAGGCAGGGCACCAGAGCTCAGCAATGTTCCCAAATCCCCTCCAAGGGAGGCTGAGCTGTCTGTCTGTGCTGTGTGAGCCAAGCAATCCGGGGCAGGGCTGGGAATTCTTCTCCTGAGCCGCCCAAGGATCGAGTTCAGGAGCTTGTGGGAGTTCTGGTGCTGCACAGATTTTGTGTCTGCGGCCCCTGCCTCGTTTCTGTGCTCTGCCACCTTCCCCTGAACTCTGCAGAGTATTTCCACAAGCCTAAAGCTCTGGCAGATCCCTCTCTGGCAGGCAGGAGAGGAGGCAGCACAGGGGAATAAGAATTTTAGGCTTTGCATGCAGAAATGCAAGGAGTAGGTATGTTCTGAGAGGGTTTTTTGTCAGGGCAGCTCTGCTGCACTTTAATCTCTCCCCAAACCATCCCAGCATCCAGTGCTGGCTCTTTGCCTGGATTGTAATCTCCCTGGATAGAAAATGAATTCAATCCTCTCTGCCTTGGAAGACCAACAGTATGTATGTTATGACTTTCCATATTGTGATCTCTAATTTAACTAGTGGAAAAAATAGGATTCTGGCTTATTTTTCCATTCTTGGGTTGTTTGTTTTTGTTTTTTCCAAGATGACACTTACATTTTCTACCTCAGACACAATGTGACATCTGGCTGTGCATAAGGCTCCATCCACAGGGGGCCAAAAATGTGCAGAATTGCCTTTTTGCTTCTCGGTCTGCAAGATGTCAGTGATAATTGAATTTAACTTTCATTGGATTGACAAGAGGGTTGAACTGGACCGAGAAATTTAAAAGTGTTGACTTCATGTGGAAAGTTTGCAACTTCTCCCTGTTATTTCCAATTAAATAAGGAAGGTAATTCCCAGAACCTAAACTACTCCTCTAGGTCAGACCATTTTTATTGTGTCTGTCCTTACCCTCAGCCTACACAGATGATGCAGGAATAACACAAGGACAGGGAAAGCTCTGCAGTTCCTATGAAACAGCCCCTCCAGGATATAGTTTAGGACCTTTAATTACCTGTAACTGATTTAAATCTTTAAACCTGTAGCAACACGTTCCAGGTTGTTGATGAAGTGCATATGAACAGCCTGGAAACACCCCCCAGGCTGTGTCTCTGCCTGTGGATACCTCTCCTTTTTTTTTGTTTCCCAACTCTCTTGTCTGCTGGAGATCTGAGCAGCCTCGGTGGCTGGGTGTGAAATGGATACAGCCCTGAGTGTTCCAGATCTGATCTTGAAGCAGAGATCCCACAGTGCCTCTCCAAGGAGGTGTTTGTGTTTTCTTAAAGACTCACAGGAAGCAAACCCACAGCAGTCTGACACCTTGGTGGTGTTAAGGCAGGTGAGGACAGGAACGAGGTTGGTACAATTAATTTTTCAGAGAGGGTCTAAATCTATATATTAGTCACTCATCCAAAGAGAGAAATAATATATCTTTTATATTTGATATGATGCAGATTTGTAATTTCAAGCAGAATGTGCTAAGCACTGGTCTTAATTCATTTCACCTCATTCTCTGAATGTCTAACTTAGAATTTCTCTGTCAAGACATGAGTGTGTTGTGAAACTCGGGAATCACCGTCCTGGCTGTCTTTGCAGTGAGTTTTTAGCCCCAATACCCCTGAAGTTTAGCACAAAAAGAACTTAACGTGCTGTTTTCTCTCTTTTTCTTTAGGAAAGGTTGTTTGTCAGTGAAGAGAACATTGATGGATTTCTAGGCACTGCTTTCTGCCCTTCCCCTTGCTCCCAATCAGCACTGGAAAGCCAGCCATTAATTGAAGTGCTGGATGTTACTGAGGACAGAATTCAAATCAGGGTGGAGGTAAGGATCTCTGGGAGCAGCACAGGCTGATTTATGTTCTTCAGCGAGCTCCTATCAAATCCCACTGAAACAGCTTTGTTCCTGTTTTGTCCTGAGGAAGCAGGGGAAAACCCAGGACTGGGGTTGTTTGCAAGTGTAAATGTCAGTTTTCAGAAGTGTTTGTGCCATTTAACGTGACTAAAGGATTGAAACCTCCTGTATTTAATTTGGAAGATGGACAACCATGATCCAATCATTTTAAAAAGTGCTTTTTCTTTGCAGGAATAGTTCACTCTCTCAGCCTTGTACAGGTAGAGAAATCCTAGAGGGTTTTGTCTGGGAAGAATTCTGTCTCATCTCTATTCAAGCCATGTATTTGAATACTTGGTGGGTTCCTGTTGTGTAGATAATTAAACATGAGGCTATTAATCTTACACATTGGTCTCAAATTCAATCCTCGTAGTTTCAGGCCTCATTCAGGCTCTGTTCCTCTGTCTAGAACAAGACAGGCTGTTTCTGGGATCTGCCACGGGATTAAACTGTCCTTCCTTGGCAAAATAGATGGGCAGATGAAGAAATCAAAATGTTAATTTTGTAAGGAGGAAAATGTGAGGTAACCCCTCCACGTTCACTGGGATTTCTGGGCAGGCATCGCATCCAAAATTCTCTTTCATCCTCAGATGAAACTTTTCTTAAAACAAACATAAAAAACGGGAACCATCAGGTCACTGCAGTGGCCATGAACTGGGGACTGCAGATGGAGTTAATGTGTAGCTGGCTTGTTTGGAGGCAAGTTCAGACAAAGCACACGACCTCTGGAACTGGGCTGGAGGCCCCAGGAGTTTCCTAAAGATAGTGGATCCAGCTTAACTTTCACAGCTGGTGTGGGTTGTACATAAAGAAATGAAATTCAAAGTGTTGGAGAGCAGATGGGAACTAAGAAAGGGCAGCTGAGAGACCTTAAATCATCTTCCTCCTGCTCCTGTGTGGGGCCAGGAGTTGGGGTCGATGATTCTTGAGGGTCCCTTCCAACTCAGGGTATTCCATGATCGTGTTCATGTGGAGAATTGTCCCGTTTGGAAAGGACTGACTGGTGTTTGTGTGTCCTGCTGGAGTGAGCAGTGGTGTGGGAGTGTGAGAAAGATTCTGCCTGTGGGTCCACAAATCCAGCTGCTCTTGGAGAGGTCCCTGCCTGATCCTGACTCTCCAGTGACAGCACCCACGAATTACCAGTGTTTTTTTGCCAAAACACCCAGTAATGGTGACATTGGAGAACTGCTGTTTGGACAGCACCTCTCCCGAGGCAAACCGTGATTCCTGGATTAGCTCCTCAGGCTGGGAATTTCCCTAATTGCAAGGTTCCAACCCTGCAACAAGAGATCCCCTGGCTGTTTCCCTGGCTGCTGAGATTTGGAAATCAGGCTGGGTGTGGTGAGCGGCCGCTGCTGCTCCGTTTCCTAGAGCAGAGGAAACCCTGGGGAAGCAGAACGACCTCCCTGCCACTCATTCCCACACGCCAGACAAGAGCAGGGAAACCTCAGCACCAGCTCACTTGGCTTCTAGAAGGAGAATCATGGAATCACAACCTGATCTGGGTTGGAAGGAACCTTGAGGATCATCTGCTTCCAACCTCCTGCCGTGGGCAGGGACACTTTGCACCATCCCAGTGGAGCGGAGCTGTTGGAGAAACAAATCTCTCCTGTCTTTGTGTGCACAGTTTGTTCCAGCTATAAAATAATTCATTTATTTCCTTGACAGCCACAGGAACGCGATGGAGAGGGAACATTTGGCAGCTCTGGGGGAGCCCTTGCTGGAAAGACCAACAGCAACGACCCCGAAACAAAGGCAGAAACAAACTGTCCTGCAGCTGAGGAACGTGCTGCGGGATCCACCCCAGCTCCCGGCGCTGAAACAATAGGAGAAGCAGGCTGTGCTTCACCCCATTGTTTGCAGCTTGAACCTCCTGACACCAGTTCAGCGATTCCTGCCGGAGCTGGGAGAAAGGAGCCCGATATAGAAAGTGCTGCAGCAGCAGAAGGCACGGCCCCGGCCCCAGGCTCTGCAGAACAAGGCCTGCTGGGGGGTTGGGGTGAGGAGCCACCCTCGGGGCTGGGCAGCAGGGCAGGCTCCCCCATCCTGCGGGAGGTGAACCCCGAGGACGGGAGCGTGCGGATCCTCCGGGATCACCGAACACACTGCCCCATCGTGTTCCAGAATTCTTTGCTCTATGAGTTGGATTAGTTTCATTATTTCAGGATTTCTTTCTGTTGTTTGCTGCTTGCTCTGACTTCCATGTGCAGGCAGATAACCTCAGAGAGGTTCCCACTGAAACTGGTGCAACATCAAAACCTTACATTTTTCACTTAACAGTATTTGGAGTTTAACAATTGTAGGTAAATAATTTTACTTAAAAGCAAAGTTACAGTTGGAGGTGACTCTGAGCTCCTGGAAAAAAAATGTACCTTTACTGTTTACATAAATTTTTTATTCTCTTCCCACGTTTCAGGGATTATTTGTATATATCCTTGGTCTAATGGCTCCCTCGGGAATTGAGCAGTATTCATCATTTTCCAAACCTTTCATTTGGTGATAACTGCAGGATTAGACTTGCAGTGATTCTTAGCAATCAAATGAAATTTCTAATTAGCTGGAGAAGTTCTAATTAGTCTCCTAGAAATAATCAACATTTATACCCTGTATTCCATCCTAGTGCTGTGCTTCAGATCTGCAGCACCCAGATATCCCCCAGCTGAACAAATTCCATTGCACAAGAACATCCTCTGGGTGCATGTCTGCTCTGAAGTATTTACAATTTGTGAAATGGATTCTCTTTATCCAGATTAGATTTATTTTTCAGTTTCCCTCGAGTTCCAGCGTTTCTCACCTCTCTGAAGCACAATAACCAAGAGAACACATCTAAGAATAAACTTCCTGTTCCCCTTTCTCCCTGCTGCTGAACCAACTTCTGTTTTCCTTCGAGTGCCACAAGGCACAGAGGTGCTTTAGAGGAGAGTTAAATTTGCCTTGTTTCAGGGCTGCTCTGGCATTGCTGCCACATTTCTCTGTGAAACACCAGTTTAGGTGTGAGCGTTGCTTTCTGAGTTCAGCAGAAGCCACGGCTGCCCAAAACACCTCCCTGGTGGCACATCCTGCTGGAGCTTTGCTGGGCTGAGCCTAACCCCATCAGCTTTTTGGGACAGGTCTCCGAGGGTGAGGCACCAGCACAGCTTCAGTACCAGCTCCAACCCAGCAGAACAGACCACGGAGCAATCACTGTGCCAAAGTGTAGTTAAACAACCCCTGGAAAAAGAAAAAAGCAGCGTTTTCTTTCTCTAACCTCTTTCTCTGTTCTACAAAAGCTGCTGAGGTGCTTCTGCCACAGCCGAGTTCAAAGAGGAGTGGCATTAAAGCAGCTGGAGCATTAACAGCCGGCTCCAGGGCTCCAGCTCAGCCCCTTCCCACCACACAGCACCAGTTTCTTCACAGCTCATTTGAAAGCAACTTTTTTTTAAAAAATCCAAACAAAAGAGGTGGTGTGCCACCAATTTGCTACTCTTTTCTGCCTCAATTAATGAGTATCATAAAAAATTTAATGAAGTTAAATGCACACTGCTAGAAGGGGTGATGGCACATGGCCAGCCCTCGGGATTAAAGAACAGAAACTCCCCCCTCCTTCCCCTCCTGACTTTTTAGGAACACAAGATGACATCATCTTTTTGCTGACGATCAAGAACTTCTCTAGGCTTACAAAACAACAGAATTTTTATTTCGGCAGAACTAAAAAAATCATATATTTATCTACATTGTAGTAAAAACAATGAAATTTATTTTTTTCATCCTTCATATACTCATCGACACAGCGCAACCGAACCGGGACTCGGGGATTGGGCGTGAGGTGACCCCGGGTGGGACCCCAGGCACCACCAGAGCTCTGAAGCACCAAAAAAGATGCACTTAAAAGTGTTCTCTTCCTCCTCCTCCTCCTCCTCCCAGCAAACACAGCAGCAGGTCACTTTTTGCGTAGGGGCTGCAGCACGTCACCCGTTTCCAAAATGTGGTTGCCAAACATGAGAGATTACTATTTTGGGACACCTTTAACAAGAATGTTTATTCATATTAAAGCAGAAACCAACTCATAAATGCTGTTTATACACGTGTGTGCCTGTAAAAGACACAATGGGACAACTCAAGAAGAAAAGGTGGTTGCGAGGAGGGTCCTCACTGGAGTCTGCGGTAACTCTTACAGAGTTCGTGGTCCCTGATGTCTCCCCACCCTCCGTTCTTGACGTGAGGGGACAGGGGAGCCATGGAGTACCTTTTACTGACACTCATCGCCTCGGGAAACAGGTACTGTTGGTTGCTGTTCAAGAGAGAGTCGATTTTGGCACTCTGGGTGGACGGTCTGCAGGATTTCTTGTGGTGCATGCCACAGTCCCCCGTGTGAAAAATCCTGGGGATTTCGGGAACCAGCACTTTCCAGAACTTTGGAAGACAAGAGACAGTCAAGTGCTGCAGAGTCCAGTCCCAGTTGTAGTCATCGTAGGTGCAGAAGGCGTCCGTGCACTCGATGAGCTTCTGGTAGGTGTCTCTGCCGAAGGCCATGCCCATGTTGTGCTCCGTGGACTTCCACGTCTTCATCTCCACCTTGTCGGCGCGGCCGGCGAAGCCTCCCCGCACGGGGCTGTAGGTGCCCAGGGACACGAGCTGGCACTCGGGGCACTCGCGCTGCCGCAGGGCCCAGAGCTGCTTGAGGACGTGGTAGAAGTCCGGTGCCAGGTAATGATCCTCCTCCAGGAACAGCACGGGCCCCGCGTGCTCCCGCAGCGCCCGCACGCGCTCCCACACGAAGTGCAGCTTCCACCACCAGTGGTGCTTGGTCTGCGCGAACCGCGCCTCGCGGTAGTGCCCGAACGAGTCGGGGAACTCGGCGTTGATGCAGCCCAGGCGCAGCGCCGCCGCCTTGCCCACGTCGCGGGGGCAGTCGCGGGGGTCGTGGCCCGGGAACTCGCGCGGGTACAGCTGGATGCTGAACGGGAAGAACACCTGCAGCACCGGGCAGAAGTCCACGCGGGCCGCCAGCCGGTTCAGCTCCTCGGCCCACAGGTCGTGGCTCAGCACCAGCAGCACGTTCTCCACGCCCGCCGCCCGCCGCAGCGACTCGAGCAGCAGCCGCAGGTGCTCGGCGCGGTCGTGCACCTGCACCACGAGCACCACGTCGGGCCGCGCCGGGAAGCGCCCGGCGTTCCGCACCGGCTGGTCGAAGTTCAGGCGGTACACGAGCGAGCGGTAACTCAGCGTCGCGTTCTCGGACAGCACCTCCGCCGCCACGGCGGCCGACGCGTTGGCGGCTGGGCGGCGCGCCACCGGCGGCGGGGGCTCGCTGACCCGCGGCGGCTCCCCGGTGCTACCGGGACCGCCCCGCTGCTGCTGCTGCAGCTGCTGCTGCTGCTGCTGCTGCTGCCGCCGCCGCCCGCCGCCGCCGGTGCCCCAGAGCGCCAGGGCGCAGAGCGCCAGCGCCAGCGCCAGCAGCAGCACCTTGCGCTTGTAGACGCGCAGCCGCATC
>JACBWW010000097.1:0-41055 GCA_020086605.1 Lanius collurio | reverse complement strand
GGGCTGGAGAATTCCTGAGGGAGCTGGAAAGGGGCTCAGCCTGGAGCAAAGGAGGCTCAGGGGGGACCTTGTGGCTCTGCACAAGTCCCTGACAGGAGGGGGCTCAGGGGGGGTCGGGCTCTGCTCCCAGGGAACAGGGACAGGAGGAGAGGGAACGGCCTCAGGCTGGGCTCAGGTTGGATATTGGGAAAATTCCTTCATGGAAAGGGCTGTCAGGCTCTGGATAGGAACTGGGACAGCTTGGATACAGCCTCAGAATCCCAATTTAGTGGGATTTCATTTGGGAAAGAGCATCCTGGAAGTGTCCCAGGTGAGGTTGGACAGGGCTTGGAGCAGCCTGGGATGGTGGAAGGTGTCCCATGGCAGGGGGTGGCATGGGTTGGGATTTAAAGTCCATTCCAATCCAAAGCATTCCATAATTCTATGATTCCTTTGCTTGTGAGCTTTTTAAATCCCATTTTTATCAATCTCCCTGGCTGGCATGGAATATTCCCAATGAGATGGAAACAGATATAATGAATGTCAATTCCTTGAAATTCCAAGGGAATTCCAATAGAGCTGGGCCAGGAAAAGGCATTTTGGGGAATTTTGTGGACATTTAAAAAACATTTTATAGGGATGATCCATAGGGTGAGGGGATGATGTGTGTGCTACATCCAAGGATGGGAAAGGTGACAGGAATAAATTGGGATGTCTTGGATAGGGCAGGACCTGAGCTTGGCATCAATAATGTGGAAAAAAGGGTGGAGACAGCGTGGCTTGGGCTGGGATAAAACCAATTCTCTTCCCAAAGCTGGTGTGGGGATTTAGATTTGTGGGAAAGGGGGAATGGAATCCTTCTTTGGCTTTTCCACTCCCTATGAAAGTGTCCTTTCCTCATCCCCTGCGCTCTCCCACCTTTCCCCCTCCCGATTTTCTCCCCCATCCCATGGGACTGTGAGGGGCTGTGCCGGGCTAAAAGCCCTGCTGGCTGCTGAATCCCTCTGGATGCCGCAGGTTTGGGAGGGCAGGGATCAGTAGATGGAGCTGTTTGTTAACGTTTCCCGGTGATTTCCAGCGCAGCGGGATGCGGAGCCGCCGGCATTCCCGGCCTCTGGAAAGATCCCGTGTCCATCCTGGAGTGGCTCATTCCAGCTGTTGGGAGTGCGGGGGGAAGGCTCAGCTTCCCTGCCCGATTTCCCAGGAAAGCAGAATATTTTTGGAATAAATATTTTAAATATTTCTATAAAACCTCTGTAGTGAAGGCTGGGCGGGGACGAGAGCAGGAGCTTCCCTTGGATATTTGGGAATGTTCAGGTTGGATATTTGGAAAAATTTCTTCACAGAAAGAGTGGTTCAACACAGTTCAGGGAAGTGTGAAGCCACCATCCCTGGGCATATCCAAAGAAAATGTGGGATTCGGTCAAAGGTTGGGCTTGATGATATCGGAGGGCTTTTCCAATGAAATTTATCCATTTTTAATTAATTCATGATAGAATTTATGGATTTTCTATGAAATAATTACTTCATGTTTGGTCCTGTGCATCTGGGGTGGGTCCAGGCAGAGGATTCGATGTGCTGCTGCCGGGGGGATTCCCTTTGCTGTGGAAACAGCTCCTTAAGGAAAAGGAGTTTTCCCAGCTTAGTCATTTATTTGTGGAATTTTGGGATTGTCTTTTCCATGATGAATTAGTGAGTGACACTTAAACACCACTTGCATCCTTAATTATTACCCTTTATGCTAATTAGGCTGCTCCTTGATGTCACTCTCCAGAGTGTCTGTTACAAACACAGATGGGAGGCAACCAAAATATTCCATGAATATCCATCCTTTCCCAGTTTGGAACCGTTCCTTGGTGGTTCCATTTGCACTTTTGGGTTTGGACAGCTCCCTTTGTGGGCAGGGCTGTGAGGCAAAACAGAACCTTGGGCAGAAGGGGATTTTTGGGGGGTTATTCTCAAAGTCCAGAGGAAAAGAAAATCATGGAATTTGCTCTGGAGATGGGATGGGTGAGTGGGGATGGGATGAGCTCCTGGAAATGTGCACGGATGGAAATGTCCTCGGAGGAATAAAAGGGATTTTACTGCAGCTCCAGGGCTGAGCCTTTGGCTCTCTTAATCCACCTGCTGCCTGAAGGTTGTTCCCGTATCCCAAATGGGGTTTTGGGATAATTGCCTCGTGCCTGGGCACCTGGGGTAGTGGAAAGTGTCCCTGCCCATGGCAAGGGGTGGAATGGGATGGGTTTTAGGGTCTCTTCCAACTCAGATCATTGGTGTGGGACTTATTTTGCTCCATTGTTGGACACAGAGATCCCTTCAGGGCCTGAGGTTAATTCCAGCTGGCTGGAAATATGGCACGGAGTGGCTCCCAAACCTTTCCCTGTTTTTTCTGGGAGGAAATGGCCTTAGGAATACATTCTGGGGTGAATTAATGACTGTGTTCCTGCAGGTGTTCCAAGGCTTACTCTGTCCGGGTCTGGAATGTGCTGCGGGGTCTCCTCCTGGCAGTTCCCAAAACCAGAATTGGGCATTTTATAAAAAACAGCTTAATCATTATTTTTTCCCCTTCTTTTAATGAGAATTAAAGCTGTTATTAAATCCTGATGCCTTTATTCCCTTACTCCCGAGTTCTGGGAACCCCAATCCAGGGCTGCAGGGCCACCAAGAGCCTTTCACCCTCTAGAAATTCCCAGCTCCTCCTCCTGCTTCCCACCAGGAGAATCACCCAAACTGGGACAAATCCTGACACGTGCAGGACATCCCCCCATGGAGCCGGCTCCTCTTTTGGGATGCAGATGGAGCTGGGATGGGATGCAGGGAATTTGGGAGGCAAATCTGGGACTTGCTGCTAGTCCTGGACCAGGCTGATCCTGGCTGGAATTGTGGGATGGGTGGGTGCCCCCACCTGGATTTTCGGTCACTCCAGGTCTTTCATTTCTCATTTCCCTTCTTTTTTTCCCCACCTCCATCTTGCCTTCAAAGCCGGTGTTTATTTCATCCGAAGTGAGCTCCTCATCAAACAAACCCAAGCCATGGATGCTATAATTAGCAGGATACCCTAATTTTTCTTCGAGCCTAATTAGAAGGTTTCTTCCACTTCGGGATAATCCTAAACCTATCCTATTTTCTGCCTCATTTGCCAGAAAAATCCCGCGAAGCTCTCGCAGCTTTATCACCCCTTATCAATGGGCAAACAGTGTCGGGGTGGGGAGGTTTCTGCTCTCTGCTCCTAAACCTCGCTGGGAAATCTCCCAGTTTTCCCAATTTCTGCTCCTTGAGCAGCCTTCCCTGAGTGTTTGCTGATAACGAGCTGCTGAAAGGGCTCCGAGAACGGCCCCAAAACTCCCTGCAGGGGCTCGGCGGTTCCAGCTCTTCTTGCGAGGGCTGATTTTGGGCTGTTTGGGGGAGTTTTGGGTGGATGCCGTGGATCATCGGCTGCTTCCACAGCAATTCCCAGCTCCAGGAGGGGGTTCAGCCCTTCCCGCTGCTGCATTAATGCCGTTAAATGCCCGCGGTGAGCTGCTAAATGGCCGGGCTTGTTTTCTCTTCCTAATGAGCCCAAATTAATCACACTCGATGGGTTCTCGCTGTTCATCGCTTTTCTTCCTCCTCACTGACCTCCAAGGCAGGACGGGAGGGGTGGTTGGTAGCCAAAATCCTGCAGTGCTGGCCCCAACTCGGCTTTGGGAAGGGGCTGGAGGGGCTGAGGGAGCTGGAAAGGGGCTGGAGAATTCCTGAGGGAGCTGGAAAGGGGCTCAGCCTGGAGCAAAGGAGGCTCAGGGGGGACCTTGTGGCTCTGCACAAGTCCCTGACAGGAGGGGGCTCAGGGGGGGTCGGGCTCTGCTCCCAGGGAACAGGGACAGGAGGAGAGGGAACGGCCTCAGGCTGGGCCTGGGAATGGTTAGGTTGGATGCTGGGAACATTTCTTCATGGAAAATGTTATGAATATATCGGGATGTTGGCTTTTCACAAATGACATAATGTGAGAAAACTTTACCTAGATTCTGTAATGTAGTGCATGATGTGGAACATCTCGTGTTTGGGTGGTCAGTTTAGGAAAGAGAGGCAGAAAAATCTTCATATTCCTGGATTATCTTATCAGAGAAGAAGAAAAGCAGAAACCTGAAAGAAGAATTTATGGTGGGAGCAGAGATGTTGTGGAGCCAAGGAGGAAGATAAGGCAGAGGGGAGAACACACTGAAACTCCCAAGAATTTATGAATCGTGCATGACTGTAATGAATATGCAATAAGGGATATTCTTTTAAAGGGATCTTTTGGATGCAGAGGGTGCTTTTGGCTCTCTGCCATAAGCAGGCCATACCACATTTTTGTTGTTGTCTCCTTATTGTCCCTTTTATTAAACTTTTCTGAAAATTTAAAAGAAGTGAACCTCATTTTTCACAGAAAAGTTGCCCAGGGCAGTGCTGGAGTCCCCGTCCCCAGTGGGATTCAAAGCCCTGTGGATGTGACATTTGGGGACACGGGGTGGTGGCCTTGGGGATGGTTGGACTTGATCTTGGAGGGCTTTTCCAACCTCAGTGACTCCGATTCCCTTTCCTGGAATAAAAGTAGCTGCCTGGGGCACGTTGTGGCTCAGTCCCGTGGGATCAGCTCTGCTCCTTATGGAGCAGGAACAGCTCCTGGGGCTCTGTTTGCTCCTAGAGCTCCTTCGGGGGAGTTTTTACAGAGGTTTGAGCTGCTGGCTTTGGTCTAAAAGGTTTTGCAGCCCTTGTAAGGTCCCTAAATCTCCATGGCTGAGTCCTGGTGTTGCATCCCGGCAATCCATCCCTGGACTGACAGCCCAAGGAATTTGCTCCTGGCCCATCTGGAGATCCCTGGTGGCTCTGCTGTGCCCCTGAGGCTTCTGCAGGGGCTCTGTGCTGAAAACACTTCTGGCCTCAGAAGTTCTTCCAGGAAAAGAGATCTGAGCTGCAGAAACTTTTAATCCTTTTATTTTTCCTTGATGCTTTTCTGACTCCAGCAGAGATTTAGGAAGTGCTGTGGCCTTGGCAAAGATCAATGGATAGTCTGGTAAAGAAAGACCCTAAATTTGCTGTTTGGATGATTCCAGGGGGAAAAAGAGAGTTTGGAATATTTAATTTAGTATTGAGCTAAGCTTCATCATAAGGAGGGAGAAACCTCCATCTCAAATGAGAGAGGAACCATTTGGTTTTTTTCCTGAAGCCTTTAATTAAAACCCTGAATAAGCACATTTGTCCCACTTAGTGGAATATTGGAGCAGAGGGTGGGAAGCTCTGGCTCTCTGCTACTCCAAAAAACCAGGCAGACACCTGCCTGCTGTCACCTCTGTCTCTCCAACTTTTCCCTACAAAGCTTTTCCCTCATTTTCCAGCCTGGCTGTGTTTGGGACCAGCTTATCCTGATATTTTTCCCTTGCTAACATTGTTTTTGAGCACAAAGAGTTGTTTTTCATCCCCGTCTCGGCTGCCTTTTGCCAAGCACATGGAGAGGAGCTGCCGGAGCAATCCTGTTTCACCTCTCTGGAAATAAGGCTGCCAGAAACATTTTCTCCTTCTTGCTGGTTTAAATTTACAGAAGTGAACAATCATTTTTGCAGCCTCTGAGAGAGAAATGTGGGGGAAACAAACTGATCTTATCGACTTCTCCAGCTGGAGCAGCGCAGAGAACATTACTTAGAACTCCACCACGCTCAGCTCTAATCCCATGAGATGTCTTTGTTGATGCATAAGCTGTGACCTAAAATATTGACTTTATAAAGTAATTGAATCCCCGAATCATGTTTCAGATGAAAAGCACTTGACAAGTGGCTCCAGGAAGGAGCTGAGCCCAAAGTGTGGTTGGAATGGGATTTACTCCGCTTGACTCCCGCCGGCCTCTCCGGAGCAGAGCACGGAGCAGGCGGCCCTGCTCCAGGTTTGGGGGGAATTACAGGGCAAGAAGAGGTTCTCCCATTTTTTTTCCAATTTTAACTCACAGGAAGAGGGATAATGAATCCTTCAGGCCCTACAGAAGAGGTGGGAACAGAGCATTTCTTGTGCAGGGTGAACATTTCAGCACAGGGCGATGTGGTGGGGATTTGTGGGCGCTGAACTTGCTCTCTTGATTTGGTTTTCATCCAAGGGGAGGAAATATCCAGTTCCTGCATCAATTTTGAGTTACAGAGGCTCCAAATCCCTGCCTGGCCTCTCTGTACAGCCCAGTTCATCCCAAGTGATCCCACTGCTCCGAGCAGAGCTGCTGCTGGAAGGAGAAGGGGAGATGGAAATGGGGAAAGGATGCAAAGCCAAAGGACCATGGTGAGACTCTGGTATGGACCAGATCTCATCCCTGAGCCATTCCCTGGATCTCAGGGATAGCTGGGGCTGAGGGGGACGAAGATGAGGTGCTGAGATGATGAAGATGAGAGGATGAGGGGCTGAAGGGATGAAGAGGAGGTGCTGTGGGCCTGAGGATGAGGGGCTGAGGGGATGAAGATGAGATGCTGAGGGGGTGAAGATGAGGGGATGAGGGGGCTTAGGGGCTCAGGATGAGGGGCTGAGGGAATGAAGATGAGGAGCTGAAGGGATGAAGAGGAGGTGCTGTGGGCCTGAAGATGAGGGGCTGAGGGGATGAAGATGAGGCACTGGAGGAGGACTCTTGGTGAGAAATGATTTCACCTCAACCCTGTGACCCAAGGACCGTTCCCTCCTCCCTCTGCTCCTCACAACAAATTCCCCTCGTTCATGGAAGAGGTCGTAATTATCTCATTATTCCAAACGGCTCCATTTGCCCAAACCTTATTTCTGACTCCTAAATGGTTCCCTTGCTCATCCCACAACCACTGTTTCCCTTCCCAGCACGCTGACCCCGCTGCTTGCTTTCCCCCGCTCTTTTGCATAACATTATAACAAGCATTTAAATAACTCTAAAGGTTCTGTCAGCTCTTGCTTTCATATCTCGCTGTCTCTATGGCAACTGGCTACTCTTCCCTGTCTACTTTTCTTTTTTTTTTTGGGTTTGAGTCCCTCAGTCCAGTGGCTGGAAGATGGAGTTGGATTCTCTGCTGGTTTTGGATTCTCCCCTAGCTTGCCCTCGAAGTTGAAGCACTGCCCAAGTGTTGGTTTTGCTGCCGTGCTGTGATCATTATTTTCCCTCTTGGCCATTAGTGAGGACACTTGGAGCTGGGAGATGGAAATTTATTTTTATGTTTGCCCAATATGCTGGAGGACAGGGAAATATACAGCGGTAATTACTGAGATTTGGAATTCCAGGCTGAAATCGGGATGGGTTAAATTGAGTTCAACTGAACTATTCTTTGCAGAGTGTCCTCATCCCACGCCCCTCGTTTGGGGCATGAAATCTCTCGCAGAAAATTTGATGATATTTTTGTCAAGGCACTTGTTTCAATTGAATCTTCATACCCCACATCCCCGTTAAAACCATAAATAACAATCCAGCATCCTTTATGTGGATCTGACAGACCCAGAGCACGGGCTGGGGAAACAAACTGCAAATCTTCCTGCAAATTGCTGGAATGAACCTGGGAAGGACTAATCCAACAGGATTGTCTGCCATGGGCATGAATTCCAGCCTGTCTGGGGACGGAACGCGTCCTGGCAAAGCGGGAGGGAACAGAAGGTAGCGGTGGCAGCTCGCAGTTGCTGCCAGTCTGCGTCTCCATCTGCAAGGAGCTGCTCTTGATGAGACTAAAAGGCAAAGGAAAGAATTCCAGGCAGGCTGCTCATTTCCTTTCCCCCAAACACGACGTGCTGACCCCGCTGCCGTGTGGGAGCGGCGTGGTCGGGGAGGAGCTGGAGCTCAAAGCCCTGAACAAACAGCACAGCGAAAGCTGCTGGCTTCTTGTTGCTGTTTATTGCTGAGAAATGGGCCGTTGGAGGCCTCTGGTCAGCCACAGGATCGTGGAATCATGGAATGGTTTGGGTGGGATGGGACCTGGAAGACCTTCCACTATCCCAGGTAGCTCCAAGCTGTGTCCAACCTGGCCTTGGACAACCTTGGCCTTGTCAGTCTCAGAAATGTTGGCACTATTGGATCAAGGAAGAGAAACAATTTCATTGAAACAACTAAAGCTGAGCGAGGTCATTTGGGCTCTAAGCCCTGTCCAGCCTTGCCTTGGACACTTCCAGGCTGCACTGTGGGTATCCCATACTGTGGGAAGCAGCAAACTCTGGGATTCCCTTATTTATTAGACCTCAGTCTCAGGAATATTGGCATTATTGGATCAAGGAAGAGAAACAATCCCAGCGGAGGAAGAAAAGAACAAGAAAATCATTAAAGCAGCTGAAGCTGAGTGAGTCCATTCAGGCTTTTGAGCCTTCTCCACTGACTCCAGGAAACTCCTGACTGGTGTTTCCTTCTCTGATTGCAGTCCCTGACTGATGCCCCTGGAGCAGCTCTCACTTTCTCCGTGCTCACAGTGTCAGGGGCCTATTTGGACACAGTTGTGCTATTTGGGAAATGTATTTTTGTGGTGAAGGGAGATTTTGAAGAGCCCTCGTAGTCCCAGACCGCCCCTGGCTGGGGCTGTCACCACCTCACGGAGAAAGAAGCTGAAGCAAACAAAATTGTGAAGAAAAACCTTCCTCCTCAAGGAACACCGAGGAGGAAAATGCTGGGATGAGCCAGCCTTCATCACTCTGTTCCTCTGCTGATTCATCGATTTGGCTGAATGTGCAACCTCATAAATGCTTTTCCAAGCACATTTAGGAGGATCTTTGCAGCTGCTTTCATCCTGAGGAGGAATGGGAATGCTCTGAGTGCAGCTCCAGCTGATCCTGCAGCACCTCTGCAGAGTGTGGGGCAGCTGTGTCAGGGGATGGACTGATCGGGGGCTGAGAGCAGCATCCCAAACATTTGTCAGGGGTTTAACCCATTGTGACTGTGGGACAACAGAGGAGCTGGAGAGGGACTTTGGATAAGTGACAGGACACAGGGAATGGCTTCCCAGTGCCAGAGGGCAGGGATGGATGGGATCTTGGGAAGGAATTCTTGGCTGTGAGGGTGAGGAGGGGCTGGAATAGAATTCCCAGAGCAGCTGTGGCTGCCCCTGGATCCCTGGCAGTGTCCAAGGCCAGGCTGGATGGGGTTGGAGCAGCCTGGGACTGTGGGAGGGGGTGGAGCTGGATGAGCTTCAAGGTCCCTTCCACCCAAACCATTCTGAGTTCCCTCACCAAACCCAACAAGAGAACAATATAAAGGTCCAGCACAAAGTTTTTCCCTCTCTTTCCATTCTCCGTGAAGTTGGTGCATGAATGAATTCATGGCACTTTGTGCTCTGTATCCATTCAGTGCCTCCCTGCAAAGCTGAAGACCCTTGAAAAAGCTGCTCTTGCCCACATCTGAGCTGATTTTGGGGGGCAGAGGAACAAGACCGTGTCTGCAGTGGCTCTCCCTTTCATCTCTCCCAGCCCAAGTGCCACCTCTGGCACGTCAGAGTCTCTGGAGCAGCGAGGGAAGCGCTGGTGGAGCGGCCCCCGCAGCTTTTCCACGCTCATCCTCCCCAGCGCCGTGCCCCGTGTGAGGCTGGTGCCACCGATCTGCTCCGTGCCTGCTCTGGCACAGCTCCCATTTCCTGGCAGGAAGGTGGGAATCAGAGCCCAGGCTGGACTGATGGGGACGGACACTCCTGCGCTCTCCATCTGCCGTTCCCCACAGGAATGCCAGCAGGCCCGGCTCGTGAGGAGCGCGGCGGACACGCTGCTGGTGCTGCTTGAAATAAAAAAGGGCAGGACTGATGGTCCTTTTTAAGCCTTTATTAAAAGTGATCAGCTCGGGTGGGGGCCCTGCCCAGCTTCGTTGCCCCCAGCTTTGACTTGGAGGAGGAGGAACTTTGGCTCTGCCACTCCCTGTGATAGAGCCGGGCCCTCGAGTGTTCCTCACGGGCCGGGGCTGTGCACGAAGGTGGATACGGAGGGGATGGTGCTGATTCGCCGTCCTCAGGGCAGTGGCTCCAGTAGACTTTCTCATTAGGGTGACTACTTGAAGAAACCCAAAAGCTGCCCAGGTAGTAGTTGCTGATAGAGCAACCTGGTTCATTTTTCTTAAAAGTTTGTTGGCTCGTTTTAAATTATTATTTTCTAGGAATTTTTTACTCCCAAGGGTCTTTTCAGCTCTGGTTTGCATATTCAGCCCCTTTTCTTCTCTTTTTTTTTTCTTTCTGTCTTTTTCTTTATCTACTACTCTCCAGGCAGGCCAGCTTGGAAAGGGGTAAGGAGGGGGTTGTAAATTCCTGCATTGGAATGCAAGCCCTGATAAGGGGTCGGTTTCCTCACAACTAGGTGGGGGCTTTTTCTTAAACTGCAAGAGAAATTTTAACTTATAAAGCTACAACAAAGTACAAAATTACATTTAAACAAAGCTACAATGTAGTACAAAATAAATGAATAATTGTTAAATCGATAATCTGGTCCCTTATTTATAACACTGCTCCCTGAGCAGGGCAGCCACGTTCTGTGAGGAGAATTGGAACTGCATCATCCATTACATCAAATGCCTCCCTGCCTGTCCCTGGCAGCGACGGCTGAACAGGAGCAAAGCCTGTGCTGGTGGTTTAGGCCGGGCCTAAAGCCTGGGGGTGCTCTGTGTGTGGTGATCCATTTCCCAGCAGGAACCTGTTCCTGAATCCAAACTAAACCTTCCCGGCCGTTCCCTGGGTCCTGTCCCTGTCCCTGATCAGAGCTGCTCATCCCGATGAGTTTCCCCTCAATCTCTTTTTCTCCCGGCCGAACAAACCAGGGCTCCTCACTGCAGTGTCCATGGCTGCACGGGGACTGTCGGCTGCTCTGTCACCTTCTGCTGAATATTTTCCTTTTCTGTCACCTTCTGCTGGGTGTTTTCCTCGTTTTTTTTTAATTTCCACAAGGTACCTGCTCCCTTTTTTAGGGAGAGCCCAGGGAACTGTGCAATGATTCTCAGAGCAGAGCCCCTGCCACCAGCCCTGCTGAAACGTCACCTCCTGTCCTGACAGATCCCTTAGGAATTATCAGAACACTCTGAGCATTTTTAGTGCCTGAATGTTCTCTCTCATCTGCCTGGGGATGTGGAAAACTTCCTTGTTTTCTTCCCCCCAGAGGGTGCTGGCACTGCCCAGGCTCCCCAGGGAATGGGCACGGCCCCGAGGCTGCCAGAGCTCCAGGAGCGTTTGGGCACCACTCCCAGGGATGCCCAGGGTGGGATTTTTGGGGTGTCTGTGCAGGGCCAGGATCACTGATCCTGAGGGATCCCTTCCAGCTGAGGATGTTCTATGGTTCCATGATTCTGTCCCTTCTTGGGAGCTGCAAAACCATTTCCTATGCCGGCTTCGCATCCATTTGGGTGAGTTTTTCAGGGAGGGTGTCTGAGGAGAACTGATGCCATCCAACAAATCAAATTGGTCATTAAATTAAATTAAATTAAAGGGAAGGGAGAGAGTCTGCAGCCTTCTGTTCACAGGTAAGAGGGGCCAAGCAGGGCATGGATGAGAATTGGGCCCATCTGAAGCAAAAATGGCCAAAAGAAAGTGTCCAAAATCTTGCTGGGGTGTGTTTGTGGCACCATGATGTGAATCTGGTGCTGGGGTTTAACTCCTGCCTTGGCTGGGTCCCCAATTCCTGCCTTCCCAGTGTGGATCTGCTCCCCTTGGGGTTTTCCTGCTGTGCCACAAAGCCAAGAAATGTCACACCAAGAGCACTTCAAGTGCATTTTCCTGGTATTTACCCCTCTAGTTTGTCTGGAGCCAAATGGAGGAACTGGGAATCAAACCTTGGCCCTGTGTTGCCTCTCCTCCTGCAACACCTTCCATGAGGCCACATCCCAAAAACCTCCCTCCCTCCCTGGTGACTGTGGATCAGGGTTGGTATTTCTGGGAATGCCCAAAACACAACTTTTTCTTGGTGTGTGAATGCGACCCCGGCTCTGCAGCAGCTTCTTCTGGGATGATGATGAAAAAAAACCAGCAGGAGATGTTAATGTGGGAAAAATAAACTGCTCCTGGAATTGAGAGCGAGGCCGAAGGCAGGAGGAGGCTGAGGAAGCAGGGACAGGGGTCCCCAGGTGGGAGCTGTGTGGGAGTGATGGTTTGAAGGTGACAGCTGCAGCCCTTGGGGGATCCAGGCCAGGCACTGCAATTCCTGCCTGGATTGAGGTCAGGGGATTTGTCCTTCCCTGTGGAGATCATCTGGCAGCAGGAGAAGGGAAGAGGAGGAGGAGGAGGGGGAAATTGTGAGGTTTGGCTGGAGGGAGAAATATTGGGATGGAGCTGGAGGCTGAGCTGGGCCCGGGGTGCCTGCGGCTCTTGGGAGATCCTGGATCCCCAGGGATCTCCTGCAGGGATCCTGGTGGGATGGTGGTTCTGGAATGGGTGGAGCAGCCTCTGTTTGACCTGGAACTGGATTTTCCAAGGGGAATTCTGGTGGGGGCAGCTTTGGAGGCTTTGTGCTGTGCACGTGAAGTTGTCCCAGGAAATGAGCTCCCTTTGGCTGTTTTTAGTTCTCATTGGCTGAAAAGCAAAGTTTTCCAAGGAGAGCTTGGGATGTGAGAAACATCTTTTGCTTGATAGAAACTTTGGACCTTTTTTTGGGAGGGAGGGAATAAATCACAGTGGAAAAAAAGTACAATCACAGCTTAAAGAAAACTTCTTCCTATTTTTACCATTCTTTTCAGGGTCTGCATTTGAAACTATTTTTTTTTTTTTTTTTTTTTAAGCAGGAAGAAAAAGCCCCTTCCTGACAACTCCTGCAAGTGGCACCACTTTTCTCCTCACAGAATCTGTTTGGGAGCTCTGCCTTGTGGAGCTTTTCATCCTTTTTTGTCACGTTTTTGCTTTTCCTGTGGCTCTGGGTTCCCCCACATCCCTCACACCATGGAAATGATCAAAAGCTGAGATTTCCACCTAAAGTTGAGCATTTGAAGGAAGCTGCCCACTCCAAATATCCAAATTTGGAGGTTTGATGGAGGAGAAAAAGCTTAGGAAGAGGTTTGAGCAGGGATGATGAGGCATCTTTGGAAGGAGGAGCTGGATTCTCCTTGGCAGGTGGTGGAGCTGAGCTGGGTCTGTGTTTTCCAGCTTCTGGCTGTGTTCAGGTGCTCCAGGGATTAATTCTTCCCTAAAACTTGAAATCTTCATCCCACAGCTCCCTGCTGGCAGCGTTTTCCTGCTCCCCAATTCCCTCTCCCGTTGCCTCCGCAGGAGAGGTCAGCTGAAAACACTGATGGGAAAATCATTAATTTTTATTTATATTTTTATTTTTACTTTTTTTTCCTAAACAAATTAGAGCTGGGGAGTAACTTAAATAACTCCCAAATCTGCTGATCAGCAAATCAAGCTCATTAGTGCTGCTGCCTGTACGCAAGGAGCTGCACACGCACACGGTAACGAGGTTCATTTGCTGCTCCGCAGAAATTAAGGGGATGGGATCATTAAAAATAAACTTGTCATTCTTCTGCTGGTGCTTTCATTAATAAAATAAACCCTGGGATGGAGAAAGGGTGAGCTGGCTTCTCTCTGTAGGTTTGCAAAGCGGGGAAGATGCAAATGATTAGGTGCAAGCAGAGCCTGGCTCCGGGCGAGCCTTTGCTGAGCAGAATTCCACGTCTCGGGTCCTTGAAGGGGAAAGAAATCCGCTTTTTTTCTTGGGGTTTCAGGATGTTTCATCTGTGAGCTCTGCATTTGTGGCCACGTTCCTTTGGAGAGGAGGCTGAGTTGGTTCATTAAGCACAATTTGGGGGACAAAATCTGAGTGCTCCAGCTGGAGCTGTCCCAGCCTCTCCCAAACCCCTTTGATATTGAAAGCACTTCCCGCTGTCCTTGGAGCTCAGGGAACGGTGGAAAATCCCGGGGCAGGATCTGCTGCCCTTGCCCAGCCATGTGGGAAGGTGTTTTGGGTGGAAAATACTGGGATAAATAGCAAATCCAGGATTGCAGCTCCCACAAAGGAGCCTGGTGAGGATCTCTGGGAATTCCTGAGGTTTCAGAACTCCCCATCCAAAATCCTGGCACGTTTGGCTCCCTGACCTCGTGTTTCCAGCAGGACAGGATGGAGACCCCATGTGCACAAGGCTGCATCATTTGGGAGAAAAGTGGTTTTTAATGACCAATCCTCAGGGAATTTTCTTCCAGTCCACTTTGGCTCAAAAGCTGGGCTCAGGTAGAGGAAGGATTTTCCCTCTGGTTGTCCTGAGTGCAGTGAAAATGCCCCTTTGGCAGTGGCAATCCTCTCTCATTAATATCTTAATTTCTACTGGCTTTAGTTCAAATCTCTGTGAAATTCAGTCTAGAAGTGAACTTTGGAGGGGAAATCCAGGACAAGGATTCTCTGGGAGAAATTGTGGAGTTCCTGCAGTTCTTAGAAGCTGCTTCACTTCTGCATCCAGGGATGAGTTGCTGTCCAGGGGACCAGGATGGGCCTTGGGAAGGGCTGGGAAGACCCTCCTGGAAATTTGTGCTGAATCCAGCAATTTGATTAACTTGTTCTTTCCTTAAATCAATTATATTTGATCTATTCCTAAACCTCTTCTTTTCCACAAGGAAGAAACCTCCTAGTTTTTGATGAAGTTGTGATTTTCTGTGCTTTGGAGCTTGGTTTGTAACAGCTGCTGTTCAGAATGTTTCTGGGGAGGTTTAACTTCATCTTTTTCAAAGATTCTCAAGTAATTTGCTCCATTTGGCCTCAGGAATGGTTAATTCAGGATCTTCAGGCAATGCCATCACCCAGCTTCCAGCACTCGGGGCTGATTTTTCCTGGAGAGTGCTGCCAAGATGAGGGATAATTTCCTTTTTTTAGGTAGCAAACAATATCAACCCTTTGCAGTGATGCTCTTGGCAGGGAATATTCCAGCAGGGAATTTTGGGGTCGTGCATCTGGGATTGGAGTGGCTGATTAGAAGGATGCTCCTGTCCCTCACCTTTGCTTGATGATTTTTTTTTGAAGCCACCCATCTTGCAGGACTTACCCCGAGCCCGGTTGCTGCCGAAGCTTTATGAGATCCCTCTAACATTTTTTATGAAATGAAACGACTCCTCCACATTATCCCTTGGATCCACAGGGATTCCTGGGAATTCTGCCCTTCTTGAGGTGCTGCCTGGAGCTGTGAAGATCTTTTGTGGGATCTCCGTCAGTGCCATTCCAACCTCGCTGCTCCATGGTGGGAGATTCCTGCAGATTCTGGTCCCATCCCATGTTCCGTGTGGGACCTCATGGAAAATGAGGGGAAGACACTTTTGGGAGGGAGGTTTTTTGGAGGGAAGGCTGTCTCCATCCCCACCTTGCTGCGTTCCTTTCCCTTCCCTGTCTACAAGCACAAGTTTGGCCTCCAATCCTGCTGGCATCAAAATGAACATTTAATTATCTGCAGGCAGATCCCCCCTTGGCTTCCATTCCTGCAGCTGCATTTACCCTCAGCCCTCCAGGGATTTCTTTGTATCCATCTCTGATTTTTCTGCTGAGTAGAACATGGCATTCCTTCAGTGCCTCCCTCTGCTAAAGGTCTCCTAAAAAGGAGCAATTTGTCACTCTTTGGCCCAGGTAAGCTTTTTTTTGCCCATCTGAGCATATTTTCCCTCAGAATTTGCTTTTCCTCCTAATTTCCAGTGGAACATTGCTCGGCTTCTCTCCTGCCTTGCCACTATAAATTCTCCTGAACACAGGGAGAGGAATGCTGAGGATTATTAAGCACGTTGGAAGGAGCACCGGAGCGGGGCCTGACTTGCATTTTCAGCCGTGCTCCGAACAGGGAATGTCTTTTGGGATAAAAGTTATGTTTACACTCAGCTGCTAATTAGTGCTAGCAGACTAATTATGTAACTGATGAAACAGGACTGCAATTTTGGATTTGAAGGCTTTTTGCATTGTAAGCAGGGAGCTCAAAAAAACCCCCGACAATGGGGAGTGTTGTTTAATTCTGCTTAAGTTCATGGAATCCCAGCATCCCAGACTGGTTTGGGTTGGAAGGGGCCTTAAAGCTCATCTTGTTTCACCTCTTGGACACTTTCCATCATCCCAGGTTGCTCCAAGCCCCATCCAAACCGGCCCTGCTTGCTTTGGTGGGATGTGTTACATGTCTGAGGGAGATTTGGGATGCTGGAGAGATTAAGAGTGGTTGGTGTGAGTCTGAACAGTCCTGGGGAGAGTGGGAGGCACTGGGAGAGGTGGAGCAGCTCCTCTTGCCTCTGCAGAGGCCTAGCCCTGCTCCCTTCTCCAGAAGATGGATGTCCCCATGGAATGATCTCTATTCCAGCTCTCCAGCTCCCTCCTGAACTCTCCCTTCCTGCAGCCGCTGTCGGAGCTCTCCTGCTGAATCCAAATGAGCTCCATTGGCCCTGGGGACATCACTATGCTCAGAGGGTTTGCTCAGGGCCCCTGCACCTGGATCTGAGGAAATCAGGATGGAAAGGAAGGTGCTGGGATGGCTCCTCTGTGTCTGTGTGAGGGAAAAGTTCAGCCTCCCCCTTTCAATCCTGCACCCAGCACATCTTCCTCCAGCAGCTCCTTTCTCCTGGTGCCTGCAGGGAGCTGGGAGGCCACATCAGCTCCCAGCACCTCTGCCTTTGTGTTTTATTCCATTTTGTGTTTATTCCAGCTCCTTCAGAGCTCAGGATGTCACTGAGACGTGGCACAGCTCGGGTAACTGGGAACACAGGATGGGGGTGCCCTGAGTGTGTCTGTGGAATTCCCAACGAGTGGAAATCCAGCCTGGCACATGTGCTGCTGTTCCTGGCGTGGTTTAAGCTCCATAAATCCAATCCCCATGAGGTGTCCCCTGGTGCAGCTCAGCCAAAAGTGCCCCAGCTGTGAGAGCCTTTCTCCTGCAGCAGCTTCCTGGCTTTTCCAGTTGGAATGGGCACCATTAAATCATTTTCCAGTCAACTCCAGCTGTTGGTACTGGAGAAACCACAGTTATTCCTTATCCTAAACACTGGGAATGTGTGTGGGTACATCTGTTGGGTTCTGTTGGTAAATATTTACCGATATTTACCTCAGAAACTTTTTGATGGGGAGGTTAAGATGTGTCAGGGAAAGATGTCCTGAATGCCTGAACTGTGGAACGGCTGCCGTGCCCTCTGGATGCAGGGAGGAGCTGGCTGAGACACACCTGAGGGAAAAATATGTAAATACTCAAATAATCAGAAAAATCAGTAGTGAGAACTGGAGCTTTATCCCTTTGCAGGAGGTCTTGTAAGCCTGACCCTCTTGGGGTGAAAATCAGAAGAAAGGGTGATGGTGCAGAGCTGTTCTGCTTGGGACAGTGACTGGGATTTCCTCCAGCCTTGGGAGTCTGTAAATGTTGGATTCTGGGGGTGAAACTGGTGGGTCCTGGTGCAGAAACCGTGGGATGGATTCCCATATTGCAAGAAACAAGCAGCTTTTGACAGGCTGGTAGTGCCAAAGGCACAGGGTGCCCAGAGCAGCTGTGGCTGCCCCTGGATCCTGGCAGTGTCCAAGGCCAGGTTGGACATCGGGGCTTGGAGCAACCTGGGACAGTGGAAGGTGTCCCTGCCATGGCAGGGGTGGAATAGGATGGGATTTAAGGTGTTTCCCAACCCAAACCATATGGGATTATTTAGTGGTGGAAGTGGGAAGGCTGAATTGATCTTTTCTTGTAGAAATCCTGAGGAGAGCACAAACTCTGCTTGCTGAGGGCATTTTGGGCTCCTCTGCCTGGATTTTGAGTGCTGGGCCCTGACACTTCCGGAAGAGAATCCAGGATAATGATTGGACTGCTCTGTTTGCTCTGAATTTTTACTTTGTGGTGGAAAGGTTTAAAATCCCCCCAAATTTTTGCAGCCACGAGTCCAGGAGAAGTTTGTGCCTCTCTGTCTTGTGTAGAAATCCTGAGGAGAGCTCAAACTCTGCTGACTGAGGGCATTTTGGGCTCATCTGCCTGGATTTTGAGTGCTGGGCCCTGAGGGCTTCTAGAAGGGAATCAGAGATGGTGTTTGGACTGTTCTGTTTGCTCTGAATGTGTCTTTGTGGTGGAAACACGAAAATCCCAAAAATCTCTGCAGCCACGAGTCCAGGAGAAGTTTGTGGGCAAGGCCTCTCTCTCTTGTACAAAAACCCTGAGGGGAGCACAAACTCTGCTGACTGAGGGCATTTTGGGCTCATCTGCCTGCATTTTGAGTGTTGTGCCCTGAGGGCTTCTGGAAGGAATTCTGGGGTGATGGTTGAAGCGTTCTGTTCGCTCTGAATGTCTCTGTGGGGTGGAAAGGTTTAAAATCCCCCCAGATCTTTGCTGTCCAGGAGGAATTTTTGGGCGAGGCCCCTCTGCAGTGATGTAAGAGCTGCAGCCTGCTCCCAACATTCAGCGTTATAAATGGGGCTGATGCAATTCCATTTCCCAAATAATAAACAGAGCCTTTTAGGACCGGCTTATTGATGCAAAACAGTTTAGCTAAACCGGGTCGCTGAAGTGCAAATGTTTTATTCATGAGCTCCTTTCTCCCCACAAATCACCGCTCTCCACGGCACAAACGTTGCCCATTCCCGGTGGCTCCACTCCTTGGGAAGAGCTTTGGCAGGAGCCAAAAGTGGCATTGCAGACCCATCCATCAGGTTGGTGATGTTGTTGTCTTCCAAATGGAGTTCATAATGGGCAAAGAGGTTTAATTAATGCTGCAGAGTAATGGCTCTGTTTATAAAGAAATAATGTCCTATAAAATTAGGCACTGCCTGGTGAAATGTGCCTCCTAATGGCCGGGCTGGCGTTTTAAGTGAGCAGTAAATCACTTAAATATTAAGACCTTCTTGAGCAAGGGTAATAAAGCAAGAGATTTGGAAATGGGAGATACCAGTGCTTACAATTATCCCTTAAATAAAACATTTTTATAGTGATCATGGAGTTAATCACCTCCTGGAGCAGACAGGTGAGAGAGGCAGGGGAAGATGGGTGGTGTTGTCACCAGCAGATAAAGGAATTTCGGCTGTGTTCTTGAAGTCCAGAGTCACCAGGGAGAAAATATCAACTTTTCCTGAACTCTTTTTCGATTCTTTTGATGAATAAATGCAAGCAGCTGTTGTTACACAGAAAAGCTGCTGATCAAAAATCTGATAGATCAAGACTATTCTCCAGGCAGTGCTCACGGAGCTGCATGGCAGAACACAGGGATGATCTATGAATATTGTTTTCAACCCCCTGTTCCAAATATCTGAAAATATTCTCAATCGCCTCCATATTTTTAACTGCAACTCAGGCAAAAAAAAAAAAAAAGCTGAATTATTGCTTTACAACTCGAGTAAAATCAGGTTTTGCAGCCTTGCTGCAGTTTTGTTCACAGATGGGAAGGAGGCAGGAGGATCCAAGGCTCCTCTGCGAGAAGTTTGGGCAGTTTGGAAGGTAAAATGAGATTTTAACGAACTGAACGAGATCCAAATGATGGGGATGCTTTTCAAATTAAACACAGAAATTAATGGTCTGCAAAGGACACAAAGCAAAGATTTTTGTCCCAGGATGGGGAATTATCAGCAGGGCTTTTAAAGGATTGTGGGAAGGAGCATTCCCAGGTGGATGGAGGCTCTTTGGAGGGTGAAATCCATGTGGGATGTGTGATTTGAGGGTCTTTCTGTTGTGAATTCATGTGTGAATCTCCCCCTCATCAGCACAAACCCATAAGAAGCCCACGATGTGCAATTCATAAAAGAGATTTTCCTTAGCAATGTTGGGATTCTCCTATTTGAAAGAAAAGCATCCGTAAGGCACTTCAAAGATATTTTTTGTTGTTGTTGTTTAATAATTCAGCCCCAGAAAATAAGGAATTATACCTGATTTTGCATCAGCTGCTGAATTTGATGAATGAAGAATTGCTCTTGGTTCCGGATTTGGGAAATGTCTCTGATGGCGAAAAATAGATCCCAGAATGCTTTCATTGCTTATTTCATCATTTCTCCCTGGAAAGATGAGCAGAATATCAAAGCAACTTGGCATGAAAAGGAAGGAGAGGTGAGGGAATGGATCCCATCCCCAGGAGTTGGGCTGGGAATTTCCAGATTTTCCTAAAGTTTGGCTGTCAGAGGTTCAAAAAAAAAAACCCCAAACCAACCAAACAAAAAAAAACTCCCACAAAACCAAACCAAAAAAGAAGGGAAAAATAAAAATGAAAAGGGGGTGATGAATTCCCCCCAGTCTGAGATACATGGAAAGAATTTCTCTTCCGGAATATCTTCCTTATTTTGTATGGGAATATTTCCTGTTGGGAAGGGCACAGGGGGGATGGTTGGGATGTCCTGTGCAGGGCCAGGAGTTGGATTTGCACGATCCCTGTGGGTGCCTTCCAGCTCAGGAGATTCCCTGATCCTATAAATCAATGCAGGGGCATTTTAGGAGCAGCTGTGTTTGATTGCGGAGTCTTAATTTGAGCTCCTTTTACGGGCCAAAAATTTATTTCCAAATCACTTCCTCCATCAGTTCCCACTTGGAAATGCTTCTAAAATAGAGGAAAATGTAGATTCCAAAGCCCTGTTGCAAGGAACATTTCTGAAAGTTGACAATTTCACAAGAAATAACGTTTTGTCCTAAAAAAAAAGAGGCGCAAGAAAATGATTTTGGACTGCTTGGGATTGATCTTTGTGCATGTTCCGTTGCATGGAACCCCTGAGTTCTGGGATGGGAACCAGTCCTTATCCCACCCCAATTCTGTTTATGGGATTGAAATCCAAGTTAAAATAGGAGCTGACCCTTAGGAGTGCAGAAAAAAACCCCTTGAGATGAGAGGGAAGAATTTCTTCTGATGCAGCCAAACCCTTCCCATCTCCTGCCCTGCAAGGTCCAAGAGTTTGACTTTAACTCCTCCAGGATTCCCCTGGAATAACCAGGAAGGAGCTTTTTTGTAGGAACAGGGAATTGAGGAAGGTCTTTTTTGGGGTCTCCTGGGTAATTTGCAGCTGGATTTCTCCTTTAACTGAGGAAATTCCACCCCTCCCCGGATCATTTTATCCCGGAGAAGCTGCCAGGTGATGTTGGGAACACCTTGGGCTGTGTTTTCTCTGCAAACAAACCCAATTTGGGACGAATATTTGGCATTTTTGACCTTTTCTCCTTGACAAGCAGAGGACAGGGGAGCTGTGCCCTGTGATTCCCAGGAAAATCCCACTGGGATCAGCATCTTCCCACCATGGATGTGCTGAGGGTGGTGTTTTCCAACACTTTGCAGTGAGGAATATTTTTAAAAGCAATTTTTTTTCTCCCTTTCAGAGGACAGGAATTCCCTGGACAGGAACACCGGGATGGAGAAGCTGCCAGAGCCGGGAAAATCCCCCAAAATCTCAGCAGCATCCAGAGGGCTAAAAAAAAGGGAAATTCCTCGAGGTCTTATCAAGGGAAGAACAATATTTTAATATTTTATCAAAGCTGGGATTTTATTCTGCCCTGAAAGCAGGAGTTTGTCCCTTCCTGCAGCCAGGAAAGGAATCCTGCCTGGGCCATGAGCAGGAATTCCTCATGGGACAGAGCTCAGGGGTACTCATGGAATGGGATCAGCTGGGATTTAATTCCCACTTGGATGTCAAGCAGAGAACTCCATTCCAAGAAGTTTTGCTCCAAATCTTTCCTTTCTGAAACAAAAAAAGGAATGAAAACTTCATTTCCTAATAATTCTAAATCTCAGAAAACCCCTTTATTTTAGGAAAACCGAACATCTGCATGTAAAATTCCATTATTTTCCCTTAGGAAATGCATTTAATTCTTAAAAAATTGGAGGACAAATCATATAATCTCAGAACTGGAACGGGGCACATCAAAATTACTGAAGAGCTTTCTCCTGAAGAAAATATTCCTGACATTAAGTGGAGTTTGGAAAACGTTCAGACTTGGATGAAAATGCTCCTTGTCCAACACCAGCTCTTTGGAAAATTTGCAGGCAGAGAGAATTTGAGTGGAACCCCCCAAAAAAACCCCACAAAACTTCCCAACAACAAATGTTTTTCTAGGAAAATGATTGGAGAAAGGAACTTTTGGGTGGGAATATTTAGGCCTGGCTCAGGTGCAGGTGCTGTGGCTGTCACCATTCATCAAATGTTGGGTTTTGGAGAAAATGGGTGGTGGAGGCTCCTTCAAAACTGCCAGGAGAAAATTATTGATGGGACAATTATTTATGGGATGCTGCTCTGTGGGGTTTTTGTAATAAGGGACAGGCCAGGGCCAGTTTGGGATGGAAAAATTGGTCTGAATCTCATCTCGAGCAGATGTTTTTTGCAGTTGAGATGGGGGAAAATGTGTACAAAAGGAGATTTATTTCAATACCTTTTTACACTCATTTCATAATGGCAGCATTTTATCTTTTTTACATTGATTTATGGGCACCGAGGTGGAACAGAGGAGTCAGAAAAAAGGCAATTAATGAATCAAGAAAAAAACCCTTCAAGAAAACGTTTCAAGATAAAATAAAAATGAAAAAAAACAATGGAGGGAAAAAGCTGAAGGAAGGTGGGGGATAATTGATGATCCCATTTTAACATAATGTTATTTCTGGGTTTTTTTTTTTTCCCTCTTTTTTTCCCTGTTTTCTTTTTTTTTTTTTTCTTCTCTAATGTGTTATTTACTGCCTGCTTTGGAGCTGACAGCAAATAAACTGTGTTTGCAATATAACATCGTTAGCACCCTGATGCACTTGCTCATCCCACTCGGCTGTCAAATTCCAACTGCATCCAACATCCGTCACCGTCGGCGCCGATGGAGCCGGGCTTTAATCAGCTCGGGGCTTTAATTACCTGCTGGCGAAGTTAAAGGCGAGTGACAGCTCCTGGGGAAGCAGCAAAGCCACCAAAGCCTTTGGGGACCAGCTGGCAGGTGGGAAATGCTGCTGGGTTTGGGGTTTTAGTGCTGGGTTTGGGTTTGGAAATTTTGGTAGGATTGGGGGAAGAGGGAGAGGAAGTGCTGGAGGAAAGAGGGAAATCTGGAAGTGGTGGGTGGGTGTTTTGTGGGAAATGGAATTATTGAGCAAATGTGCTGCTGGATGTGCTGCTCTGTTGGGAATTCCTTCCTCTGGATTGAATCTGAAGTGGGCAAAACATGGTTTGGGTTGGGCTGAGCAGGGAATTGCAGAGATTGGAAAAGATCTTTGGGACCATCGAGTCCAACCCATGCCCAATCCCCACCTCATCCCCAGCCCAGAGCTCTGAGTGCCACCTCCAGGAATTCCTTGGACACCCCCAGGGATGGGCACTCCAACCCTCCCTGGGCAGTGCCAAGGCCTGAGCACCCTTTCCATGGGGAAATTCCTGCTGATGCCCACCCTGCCCCTCCCCTGGCCCAGCCTGAGGCTGTTCCCTCTCCTCCTGTCCCTGTTCCCAGTGGGGAAAACTCTGCTTCCAGTGAAATTCAACTTCTACAGCTGCTGAAAGAGTTGGGAAAGGTTTCCAGCTGCTTTTCCAGCATGAAGCTGGAACCACTTGGTGAAATAAAGCTGCCTTCAAGGGGAAAAAAAAAAAGGCATTTTCTAGAGAACTTTTATAAGAAATCGCCTGTTAATTGTCACCACTGTGAACTGCACTGCATAAATCATCTTCCAGTTGCACTTTTTTCCCTGTTCATGAGCTGTTCATGCTCTGGAACTAAAAAAGCTCTGCCTTGATGAGCTGGGTCTGGGAGATGGTAAATTAAAGCTGGATTTAACCTTTGCCACCGGAGTGTCTGTGGCTCTGTTTAAGTCTCTGTCTCTCCCATGTTCATTTATCCATAGGACAAGAGGGAATGACTTTGAACTGAAAGAGGGCGGTTTTAGATTAAAATTTGGGAAGGAATTCCTGGCTGGGAGGGGGGGGAGGCCACAGAATAGAATTCCCAGAGAAGCTGTGGCTGCTCCTGGATCCCTGGAAGTGCCCAAGGCCAGGCTGGATGGGATTGGAGCACCCTGGGATAGTGGAAGGGGATGAATTTTAAGATCTTTTTCAACCCAAACCATTCCATGCCAGCTAAAGGGGAGCTGGTGTTGACATTTGCAAGTTGGCATTACTTAGATACCCTCACAGTCCAGTAAATATCAGGAATAACCTTTTTTTTTTTCCTTCTGTTTTTAATATATTTTTACCAAATCCAGGAGTTTTCATTCTGTTGCTGGCTGGGCACCCATGTGGGTGGAGCACCCACATCTCCTACCTTGGGATCTGTGCCTTGTTCCCTCTACAGCTTTTCCTTGCCTGACATTCCCAAATGTGGCTTTCCTGGGAAGGCAGGAGAAGGCTCCAAGGTTGGTGTTCTCAGCTCCCTTCACACCCTATGGCTTTGCAGCAGCTCCTCCAGCTGCTCTGGGAATTTTGGGGGTTGGAAAAGTGGGAATGAGAAGGAGCAGAGTCTGTCCTGGAGCAAGCTCGAGGTGTTCTCTGTTGGCTTGGGCCTGACCTCACTGTGGGCTTTGGGATGGCATAATTCCACGTTCCAGGATTTTGGGTGGATAGGAGCTGATGGGTCACCCTATTTTCCATAGCAGCTCCCCAGTGATGGGATCCTTTTCACTTTTGAAGGCACCTGGTGGAGAGGAAATGGTACTGGAGGGGGAAAAAATTAACAAAATAAAGGATTTGGTCATTTTGGTGCAGAGATGTTTTTCATGAGGCTTTTTCCTGTTCGGTTTAATGGGTAATTTCTCTGCCTGAACAAACCTATTGACTCAGCTCTTCAGATAATTACTGGATTTCACGTTGAAAAGCCTTCATACAAATATTATTTAAAAAAAAAAAAAAAAATTAAAAAATAAATTCCAAAAGAACAAAGACAAAGCAGCTCCGTGTTATTAATCAACGAGAGGAGAAGGGCGGATTGTTATGAAAACACAGCACCCACTCCTCCAGCTTCCCCAGAGCACCAGATGGTGCAACATTTGTGGAGACAGATCTTCCCCAAACACCGATTAACCACTTCGTGCTCCCAGCTCTGGCTTTTTGGAGACAGGCAGGGAAAGGCTGGGCAGAAAAGGTTCTTGGGCAGGCAGCAGGAGCAGCTGAAGGTGTCCTTGGCTTGGCACGAGTGGCTCTGTGCTCCGAGCAGATTTATGTTCCCGGCTCCCGGCGTGCCAGGCTCGCTGTCTCTTCCAGGAGATAGAGAGGGACGTTACGGATGTGTTGGACTGAGCCCAGCATAAATCACACTCCCAATCCCACTCTGCTCTCCGGGGGTTGTGTTTGCAGTGCAGAATTGGGGGGTTGGGGTTCTGCCGGCCATGTGCTGCTGGTGGGGGGAGGCTGCTCCAGAGGGAAGGAAAAAGTCAAGCCAAATGGGATTTGTGTTCCCTGTAATTGCCCTGGCCCGAGGCTGACCCACAGCCTCAGAGGATTTACATGGGCATGGAGTGACAGGGCAAGGGGGGAACGGCTTCAAAGCAACAGAGGGTTGGTTTAGGTGGGATCTTGGGAAGGAATTCCTGGCTAGGAGGGTGAGGAGGGGCTGGAATAGAATTCCCAGAGAAGCTGTGGCTGCCCCTGGATCCCTGGCAGTGCCCAAGGCCAGGTTGGAGCAGCTTGGAGCAGCCTGGGATAGTGAGAGGTGTCCCTGTCCATGGCAGGGGGTGGAATGGGATGGGCTTTAAGGTCCTTCCAACCCAAAGCATTCCATTCCATTGGATTTTATTCCAAAAGGACAGCTCTCCTGTTAAACAGCTGCACAAAGACCTGCAGGACTCTCAGAGGTGCCTGGATCTTTTTTTCTCCCATATCCAGTGGGATTTTTTGGTGCAGTTTGGATGGCTGCACTGCTCCTGCAAATCAACCCCCTGGGTCCCTCTTAAATGCCTCGATTTGGGGCTTTCGTGGGAAAAGACTCTGGAATGTTCCAGATCTAATCCACTTTTGGAGTTCTGCATAATGGAGTGGGCACAGGAGCTTTTGCCTGCCAGGTCCTGCGGTGCTCAGGGACTCCCAGGCCCTCAGCACTGGCCATCGTCCCCAAAAAAGTTATAATCTGAAGAGAGAAAGACCAAAAGAGAGGCAGAGTCCCTCAGACTTGCCGAGCCCACAAGAGCAACTTTTCTTGAATATTTTAAGATAAACCAAAAAAAAACCCCTGATTTTCATTTACCTGCTGTCCCAAAACCAGAACAGGGGAGTTAAAAACACACCAAAATCCCTGAAACGAAGTTGAGAGGCAACAAAAGAGGCCACGATCCACTTTTCCTCTCCAGCTCTTGAGAGAATGAGAGGAAAAGTGTATTTATTCCTCCATTTCTCAGGGGGACTTCCCGAAGTTATTAGAATCTGCCTTATTAAATAATTGAGCAGCCTTGTCATAAAGTGACTTCTCCTCCCCATCCATCACGGAGATGTGCGGAAAATGGCCCGACAAGGAACATTTGCTGGGAAAGCTTCAGGGCCCATTAACTCTTGTCACCACCAAAGTGATGAAGGGACCAGAACCCGATCCTTTTTCCTACCTGGTTTGTAAATATTCCAGTGACTGATCTTCCATCCTCCTCCAGGGTGAGGGTAAATGGGGAGTGGTGGGGTGTGGAGAGGATAAAGATGCTCCTCTGTCATGTGGGAGAGCATCCCAGGAATTCCCCATGGATAGGCCACTCTGGGAATCTGCCTCAGGGCACCTCCTGCCTGGTAGCCCAAAATTTTGGATCCCACATTTAGAGAAGAGCCCCATCCTCATCATCTCATCAGGGACACCAGGATATCCAGGGCCAGGGGAGGTTTAGGTGGGTATCAGGGAAAGGCTCTTCCCCCAGAGGGTGCTGGCACTGCCCAGGCTCCCCAGGGAATGGGCACAGCCCTGCCAGAGCTCCAGGAGCGATGGGACAGCGCTGCCAGGGATGCCCAGGGTGGGGTTTTTGGGGGGTCTGGGCAGGGCCAGGAGCTGGGCTGGATGATCCTGATGGATCCCTTCTCACCCAGGGTATTCCATGAGTCTATGATTCCTTGTTTTCTGTGGACATTTGGGTTCCACAGAGCCCAGTTTTGACCCACCCTGCCCTTGCTCACGCTGAAGTGGGAATTCCTCTCTCTCTCTTCCACAAAAAATCCTCCAGCACCGATATCCTGCCATCCATCCTCCCACAGCTCCTGATCCAGAAGGAATTTCCTGTGCAGAGTCAGAACCAGATCTGCACCTTTCCTACCCTGGACAGCTTGCCCAGGACAGGAGGATGTTGGCACTGAAGTTGCCACTGCCCCAACCAGTTTTAAATCCATTTAAAATCCATTCTGGGCATTGTCCAACAGCAGCCAAACATAAAGGTCCAGTGATGGGATATTTGAGGCTGCTTAAAACCCCTTTCCTTCCTTCCTACCAGGACAATCCTGCAGGGAAGTGTCCTTGAGCCAGCCAGGACCACGTTTTTGTTTCATCTGATGTCCTGTGCAGCTGAAGCCCAGCCATGGAGGTTCTCAGGTGTTTCCTCCAGTGAAATCCATGGAACTGAGACCCTCCTCGTGTCCCAAACCACCTCAGCCAGGCTGAATCTCTAGAATTCCATCTGGAAGAAGCCTGGGTTGGGATTTGTGACTTCCTCCCCCTGAGGTTCTCCCCTGGTGCCATCGGACTGAAATCACAGCTGGATGTGCTTTGCTTTGCCTCAACCACGTCCAGGTTCATCCCACAGCTGGGAATAAACCAAAGGAAAAGGTTGGTTAAGACAATAAAAGGGCACAAAATCATGAAGCAATTACAGTTCAATGCCTCCATGGGAGTCTCATCCCCAGGATTACCCCAGAAAAGTCTGATCCCTCTGTTGGGTTCCCACCAGCTCCAGGTTGATGGCACAGCCACAGTTTGGAGGAGATCTCAGGGAGTTTGGGATCTGGCACTAAATTTTGGGAATACATCACTGAGGTGGGAACATCCAAGATATCTTTATTCAACAGGCTCATCCAAGGGGGAAGCACAGCTGGAGCAGCCTGGTGTTTAATCATCCTGGGTGAATATTCCAGGTCAAGGTGACCCCTGAGCTCCTGAATGAGTATTTGGGAATGCAGGCTCGGCGCTCCTCAATCTCCCCACCCGAGTTTCCTCCCGGTGAATTATGAGGCCGGAGATAAGATCTTGGGTGCTTTGCATCCAGACGAAATGGATAAATCCCTGCCTTTTTGTTTTTTAAAAGCCTCAACCCAGAAACAATTTTAGCCTCTGAAGGGGAAGGTCACTGCCTATCTCTTGCACGGATAAAATATTGCAGTTGGCTGAGGAGCGGAGCTGAATCCCGGGATTTCAGCCCTGCTGGCACAGCTCCGGCTCTCTCCCCACACAGGCCTCGCTCTCCATGAATCACAGCGCTGTCAGCTCTGCTTTCACCTCTCCAAGTGAGATGCTGACACTTTGTTCCCTCTTTCCAGCCGCTTTTTCCACCCCTGCTCAGGGGAAAGTGTCCTTTGGAGGCAATTTATGTGATGGATCCAGTCCCTCTCCCCGGGAGGGAATTATCCCGTGGGATACTCGGATATTTTGACAACGGCCCTGGCTCGTTCTGTTGTGATGAGGAACGTGGTGAAGGCATCAATGCCAAACAATTCTGAGCCAGCACTTTGGGCTTTAAGTGATGGTCCCAGAGATCTGTTGGTGGTGATGAGATGCCTGAAAATTCACAAGTTGGATGAAACTCCCATGAAAAGGTCTGAAGGAATGTCTGTGTTTCGGGAATTTCCCCCCAAACTTGTGTTTGCACGGTTTTTAGGGAGGTAATTGGCAGGAGCCAGGCTGCCCAGCTTTGCCCAGCTTTTCCCAGCTTTGCAAGACAGGTCAGTAGGGTCGAAATCCTATTCCATCTTTATCCTGTGGAAAAAGCACTTCTGAGGATATCCAGAGGAACGTGAGCCCAGTTCTCCTCTCAGCTCCCCATGGTAACCATCCTTGTTATCCAATTATTTTTAATGGAAAACCAATCTGTTCCTTTGCCTTCTCCTTTCTGGAAGCAGGATGAGCTGAGAGCAGCTAAAAGCAGCCTCGATATGGTGCAGGCCTTGCCTCTCAGCACTAATTGGCTGGGAAGGGATTCCCCACTCAGCTAATTAGTCCTAATTGTGTCACTTTCCTTATTTTGCCATTTTGCCTCTTGCCACAAATCATCTGGGGTGCAGCTGAGGAGAAGATGCTGAATTGGGCTCCATCCATGGCTGAAGCCACAATCAAGGCAGGCAGATGCACCCAGGATGCTCCTTTGACCTTCAGGACCACACAGCAGGGACTCAGCCGGGCTCCTGGTGACCTCAGGGCAGGTTATCCCATCCAAACCCAGGTAAAATGGGAATTGTGATGCCTGGGATGCTTTTTCTGGGAGGTATTTTCAGCCTAGAATTGGTTTTGTTTTTTTTTTTTTTTTTTTTCCTTGGGCCTCTTTCATCACCTTCATCCCTGCTTGATTTGCAAAATAATCATCAGGGGAGCACAGAAGACAAATTCCAAGTTTTTGCTGGAGTGTTTTTTGTGCAATATCAGCTCTTGGAGGAGCAGCCATGGGGCTGGGAAGCAGCTGCAATGCTGCCTTACCTCAGAAGGCAGCAGGGAAGTGGAAGAAGACGCATTTAGGTCCCTTCCAACCCATTCCAGGATTCTGTGGTGAGAAGTGGGGTGCTGACCCTAGGCTGACCTCCCAGTGAGTTCCCCTTGGAATGATCTTGGTCTGGTCTTCAGGACTGATTGTTTGGCTCCCACCTGCTGCTGGACCCTCAGTCCCTGCTCTGTAGCTGTGCCCTTGTCCAATATCTCCATTTCTTCTGCCATCACTGTCCTTTTCTGGCCTTGACTGTTTTATGGGAGCTGAGGGTCTTCCCTTGCTTCCAAGTTGGGATCTTTTCTCTCTTGGGTGGGTTTGATGGGATTTATGGCTTTTCTGGGCCCCAACTGCATCTGCTGGAAGAGTTGAGGCTGCACAGGGGTCGCTGTGACCTCAGTCCTCCAGTTGTTCTCCAACTTGCCCGGCCCCTTTTGGAGCTGTTTTCCCAGCACCCAAGCCTGGAATATTTTTGGCTGGGGCAGGACCAAGGTTTGTTTGTTCATATCCCACAAGTGAGGGCTTCCCTCTTGCACAGCCAGGATCTTGGTGCACAATAAAAGGAGGAAGAGCAGGAATGGGCTGTGTAGGTGCTTTTCTGTGTGTAATGAAGCTCCTTTTGTCATATTCCATTGCTGTGTAGGCGAGGAGCCAGAGAGATTTAACATGGAAAAGCTCTGGAGAGTTTTATTTATTCCTCTGTCTCCTGGAGTGCATCAGGATCACAAATTCTTGTAACATGATGAGGTTTTAAAGCTCTGAGCAAGCGTCTCTCTCGTGGAAAATCCGACTGCAGGACACAAATCGATGTTTTTGTCATGGCCGTGCCTCGGGAACGGCTGAGCTGCTGCTTTGTCCTCATCTGCTCAGCACTTTTCTCTTTAGAGAGTGGAACGAGAGAGTTCTGGGGAGGGGAGAGGGCCCCGTTCTGGATTTATAGGAGTGTTTTCCCAGGAGTTGCTGGGTGATTTCCTGGGGGCACAGGGAAGGATGTGGAAACCTCGGGGAGCTCCTGTCCCGGGTGTGGATTCTCCTGTGGATGGAAAGGATCCTTACAGTACAATTTTTATTTAAATCCTTAAAAATCAGTGGGACACTGTGCTCCAGAGGGGGATTGATCTGCCCCCATGCCCCAGTGAAAAGGGAGGATGCCTTCAAATCTGTGCCAGGATTTATCCATCACCCCTTCAGCTTTGCAAGGGCATGGGGTGACAGGAAAAGGGGGAACGGCTTCAGACTGAAAGGGAGCAGGGTTAGCTGGGATATTGGGAAGGAATTCCTGGCTGGGAGGGTGGGGGGGCACTGGAACAGGTTACCCAGAGAAGCTGTGGATGTTCCATCCCTGGCAGTGTCCGAGGCCAGGTTGGATGGGCTTGGAAAAACCTGGGGTAGTGGAAGGTATCCCTGACCAGGGGGGCAGAATGAGATGGTTTTTCCTTCCAAACAAAACCATTCCATGATTATCCCTGTTCTTGGTTGTCACAGATTCCCTGTGTGAACTTCCACAGGCTGCAAAATGGATCAAGGAATCAGAGGAGCTCCAGGTTCATGTATGACACACACACACAGCTCTTCCATGTGGATATTCCCATGTGGATAAAAGTAACCTAAGACTCAAGTAAATGATCAATAAATATCCTCAAGCAGCTCTTAATTACAAAATTTCCCATCTTACATTTTCTAACCAGGCAAATTTTCAGCTTGAAACTATTAAATTCCTAAGCCAGGCTTTGCTTCCTGTAAAGGCATCAAGCCTGGTCTAAAGAGCTCTGTCTGAGTTTTTCATCCCAGTTTTCCATCCTTTCGATGGACTCAGCTGGAAAGGAGCTTTTCATTTCCAAAGTGTGCAGTTTCACTTAGCCAAGGAGATAATTGGGTTTGTCTTGTAGTTGTTCAGGAGCTCAGGTGTCAACTAAAGCAGGATTTCATCAGGAAATTCCTGCCTGGTGTTGTATTGATTAATGAGAATTTGCTGCAATTACAGAGAGATAGAGAACAATTATCTCCCTGCCCTGGAGGAGAAACAGGAGTGCACTAAAAATAAGGAACTCAATAAAAAAAGAAAAGGCAGCACAGATGTAGTGGAAGTGAATAAATAACATTTGCTGTTGTGGCACTAAATTAGTTCTTGGTGCTGTGGGAAAAGGGAGAGGAGGAGAAAATCAGTGGAGGGAAAAGTGAGGGAAGGACAAATCCTCACCTTCCCTGGGCTCCTCTTCCTTTTCTTCCTGTTCTGGCTGTGGTCAGGAATGTTTGGATTGGGACAGCACATCCAACAGCCTCAGCTTCCCAGGAAAGGAGTGTCCCCTGTGCTCAACAGGACAGGGAATTCTTCATTCCAGCTTCAGAAGCATCTGAGCATCTTTTCCTTGATTTCTCAGCTCTGCTTAGCCAGGACACCAGCACAGAACTGCAGCACTTGGGGGATGGAATTCCCAAATCCAATCCTTCAGCTTTCCTCCTTTTTTGGGCTCAGCTTCAAGTGCTCTCAGGGGTGACCTCCCCATCCCCTGCCAAGGAGTTTTCATGGCTTCTCCCAGGGACAGACAAACAGTTGGTAAACTGCTAATCCAGGGTATTTTCCATCTGTGGGAATCAGGAAGGGGGATAATGGAATCAGAATGGAAATTGTGGTTTTGAGGCTTTTGGCTGCAGCACATGGAGAGAAAATAAACATTTTGGGTCCAAAGCCATTTGAAATGAGAACAGGTCCTGTTTGTGGTGAAAGAAAATGAGGTTGAGGAGGGCAGCAGGGAAGATTTTCCTTCTTTATCTTATTCTGGAGATATCAGATAAGGGAGTGTGATATCCAGACTGAAGCATGAGGGTGCTTGGAATTTCCATCAGGTCTTAATTGCTATTTTTCACAGAAGAGGGGTAGAAAATGGGGTGGAACTGCTTATGAGGTGGTGGAGAAACTCTGGAGTTACTTGGAGTTGTTTTAGTGAGGTTCAGCACCAGAAGAGGTTGATCTGGGCAATCTCCCCAGTTTTGTAAGGGAAGGTTGGACAAGAGTTTCCCAGACAAGTAAGGAAAACAAAATCAAGGAGCAAATTGCTGATCCTCCTCCCCTCTCCACTGTCCCAGCTGGAGGAGTGGAAAAAGGGAAAAGCAGGATTTGGGTCCTTGCAGTGGCTGCTTGTGGGTCCTGCTCTCTTTCCTGAGGAATATTCCTGGAAAAGGATCCCAGTGCTGCATTTAGAAGATGATTTTTCACGTCTTAACAACTCAATCCCAAACCAGTGGGAAAAAGCCTTTGCACAGAGGAGCTGGTGGGATTTGGCAGGACAGTGTTTTCTCTCTGGATGTGGGAGAGGATTTAGGGATGAATGGAATAATCTCCTCTTCTCTCCGAGCCTGATGTTTGCCCTCGGACTCAGCTTCTCCCTCGGGCTTTCTCCTTATGGATCTGCTGGGATACATCCTGGAAACCAGTCCATGCCTTGGGCTGGGTGTGACCTGTGGGATTTGGGCCCCTTCCAGCTCCCAGCTACGAGTTCCAGCCTTCTCCCTTGGGATTATCCAGCCTTGCACTAACCTGAGTTTTGCAATTATTTAATATTAATATTAATAATAATACTGCTACTTAAAAATTACTCCTTGGCTTAAACAGCTGAACTCAAGGATTTGGAGGGAAAACATAGCCCCAGGAGCTAAATTTCTCAGAATTCTAGAGAAAGGAATCTCCTGAGCTGGATTGATGAAATTGTGGATCAAAAAATACGAATTGTGGTGCATAACACAGGGAAATCCATTGTAGCCCAAGCAGAAGGAAAAGATCTTTCCTGGCCCATCACCCTATCCCAGGAAAGGTCATGGGTTGATCATGGTTGATATCCTGCTCCCAGAAGATTTCCCATGATGGACACCCCATAATCCTCCTGCAGTCCCTCACTGCTACTTGAATCTGAAGAAAAACATTTAATTTTGGGGGATTCTTGGTTTGGATCAGCACAGTGAACCTCTGCTGCTCCCTCCGAAGGCGCTCCAGGAATTGCTGGGAATTGCAGGTTGCTGCAGTGATAAGTCAGAGCAGTGGGATTCAAATTTCTAATAAATTAATATGTATCCAATTAAATAGGTATCCAATTCCTCATTAAAGTCATTAACGATGCCCAGATCCCAACTGTGTTGTGGGATAAACCTGGCTATGCCTCCATTCCCTGCTGACTGCAAAGGGATTTCACAAACATTTCCCATTTTTCCCCTTGGATTTTGTGGATTTTGGTGGCGGGAGCAGGGGCAGAGGAGGTGGGAGAGGGAACAGCTCATCCCTGGTGTGACCGAGCCACGGCTCCGTGTTCTGCCTGACTGGAAAACATCCCCGTAAATCTCATTCCTTGGTTGACTTTTCCAGCGGAACGGGGCCATTATGGATGTGTCAGCTTGGATAAGGGAAGTCCACGAGGCTGAGGTGACAAATGGGGCCATCAACACCTTCAGGACAGGGAATTGTTGTCCATCAGTCTTGGGTAATGTTCTATGTCTGAGCACTTCCAGGACTGAGAGCTCATTCCCTGCTCCCCATGACCGATCCCAGGCATTTTCTGGGATGGTTGCACCCCTTTCCTGGCTGATGGGTAGGGATGGAAGAGNTGGAATGATGTTTTTTTTGGCTTCGTGGTCCTTTATTCCTGTGAGAAGGTTTAAAAAAGGTTTGGAGTGTTGTGAGTTAGTAAAGGCTGGGATTTCATAGGATCAGAGAATCCCAGAGCAATTTGGGTTCGATGGGACCTTAAATCCCATCCCATTCCAGTATCCCAGGTTGCTCCAAGCCCCATCCAACCTTGGACACTTCCAGGGATGGGGAAACCTGATTTATAGGAGCCCCTCTAACAGCAGCACTTCTGGCCTGGCTGCTGAGAGATGGTGAGAAAAGCTTTGGAATAAAAAGCCTTTTTTTTTTTGGAGAGAAGCTTTTAGTGAGAGCTGGGGGGATTTCTGACAGATCCCTTTGAAAATCCACGTGAGTGGATTTGGGATTTAAAGCAGACGAAACTTTCACTTAATGCAAAAAGCTGAGAAAAACATTCATGCTGAAAATGAAAACCTGAGAAAAAACCAGAGTGATTCCCACCCCTCCAAATTTGTTCCTTTTCTGTCCTCTCCTGTGTCTCCACTCCCTAATTTATGGGCAAAGGGAATGTTCTCCCCCCCGGAGAGCCCACGGTGCTGGGGGTGGGCGCTGCTCCTGGGAGCAGAGCCCATTCCCAGCGCAAGCTGGCAGATTCCCATTAAGGAACTGGAAATGTTTGTGGCAGGAGGATGAAGGAGCTGACCCTGGGAAATGGCGCTGGCCACAAAAACCCCTCGCGGAGCCGCCGCCGTTCCGCGTGTCCTCCGCGGATCCCGCTGCTCCGAGGGCAAGCTGGAAACTTTGGGAAGCTTAAAGACAATTTCCTTCTGGCTACATTTCCTTTCCTATGGGGTTTCCAAGGATAAAAGTCACCCAGTGAGCACCCAGGTCTCCAGCACGCCCAGTGAGGCTTCTGCTGGCTGTGCCACATCTCCTGCTCCGTGGGTTTTTAGGGAATTCTCTGGAGAATTTCATGATTATAAAATCATGGAATCCCAGAGTTTGGGTGGGAAGGGGCATTAAGGATCATCTCATTCCACCCCCTGACATTTTCCACCGTCCCAGGTTGCTCCAAGCCCTGTCCATCCACTTCCACGGACGGGAAATTTGTCCCTGATCCTAAGGCCTTGCTCGGGATTGCTGCAGGAGGATTCTTTCCTCATTGCTTGAATTCCTCTTGGAATTTGGGCTCCAGAGTGACTTTGCAGCCAGGTTAGTGAGAAATCCATATGTTAGGATAATGCAGGGGGTAATGAACGACTCCTTGATAGCTGGGAAATAAAGCTGCAGCCAGCTCAATAAAGCTCTGGATCCTCTCCTTCTCCTCCATGGGCTTTTAAAATAAACCATAAATTCCCAGAGTTTTACTAGGGAGAGATTTAACTGTTCAAGTAGACAAAGTGAAATTTATATTTTATTGGGAGAAAATGAATGCCTGAGCCTTCTTTATGGTCAGACCAAGACCGACTGTGGCAGGCAGCCCTTTTCTAAAAGGGGAAAAATCTTAATTTACAGTTTAACCGGGGATCAAATGCCCCATGAACAGCTGCTGGTGGTCACTGCTGGAATTTCTGCTCCACAAAGAGGCTTGAGGAAGAGCTGAGCCCAACTGTTGCTCCAGCTTTGTAAAATAACTCCATCCCCATGTGTCCCATCCTTTCCCAGTGGCTGGATTTCCTATCCCCATTTCCATTTTTTTTGGTGGGCTCTGTTGGAGAGGGTTTGGTTTGGAAGTGAGAGAATCAGAGGAGGCAAAGAATTCTCCTCCCCTGCCATGAATCCAGGCAAATTCTGACTGCTCCCAAAACACCAGAAAGGCTCCATGAGCTGCATTTATTGGGAATTTGGGAGGATTTTTGTGAGGTTGTTGGGGCAAGCAAGGAGCAGTCCCATCGCTCTGCCCCTAAGAGGTCTGAGGCAAGGTTTGGGGTCAGGATATTTAATCCTTTCCCATCCCCTTTTGGTGAAATTCTTTGGCTTCTTGGATGTTGTGTTTCTTTCTGAAATGGGATTTTTAATCCCTGGGTTCACACTGAACTCACAAAGAGAGGGAATTGCGAAGGGAATTTAGATTTGTGCCTGGTTATGATTATAGGACTTTTTTCCCCTTTTTTCCTAGGGTTTACCAGGGAAGAAATGCCTGATAACGATGGGAGCTGAACAGTTTGTTCTGTTGGGGACCCCGTGCACGAGCCAGTTTTAATCTCTGGATTTGATTCAGGCTCGCTGCAATTCAGGACATTTATTTCCTGGAAGTTAAAGTGATTAATAAATATGTTAATCTCCTTAAAAAAAATCACATTTTATATCTATATGAATGTTTTTTTTAGCTGAGGCATTGAGGGACTCATTTAACTGGGCTGTGGCATTTCTAAGGCAGTTCCTTGATGGCCGTTTGTTATTAAAAGTGATTTTTTTTAATGTTTTCCGTGGAAATTTGGATGAATCCCTCTATTTTTCTTAGCCTGAATTGTAAATTTTCCCAGTACTCCACGGCTTCCTCGGTGAGGTTGTTCCCTTGATGGCATTTTAATGTCACTTGCTGTCTAATGATGCCACTCCTTCATTCAGACGGGAGGGACACGGCACATTCCAGGAGGTGGGAGATGAGCTTGGATAAATGGAACCTGGCAGTGGCTAAAAAGTGGGAATGATTAATCACAGGGATCACCTTATAAAGGAAAATGGTAAATGGATCCTTAAGGGAGCTTTACAATCACAAGAGGATGTGGTGCTGGCAAGGCCCAGCTGCAGGATGAGGGATTTGGGAATATTTGTGCCCTCAGGCAAAGAAATTCCCACCCCTGGGGTGATGTCTGTGAGGGATCCGTTGTGTGCAGGGTCTCTGATGGGTTTCTTGCTGTGTCTGTGTCCTGGGAGCCCAGAAAATTCCCCAAATCCGATATTTTTTAACTGGAATAATCCCAAATGGAGCTTCCCAGTTCTCCCTTTTTGTCCTCCTACACCCAGACATCCCAGGAAATCCTCAAGTCCGAGCTGTGCCGAAGGGGGTCGGCACAGTGGGAAACTCCAGGAATTTCCTAACAATCCTGATCTGTGCCTGTATTTCCTTGCCCTCATTTTCCCTCACCCACAACCTCTTCACCTGGACTTCGTGGCCCTGAGATTTATTACCTCTAATAAACCCAATTTTTGTGCCTGTTGCTAACGAGGGATTTGCTCAGTGGCACTCCCAGCTCCAGCAGCCAACTCCTGGCTGCTCTGTTTTGCCTCTGCTGAGGATTTTTGGGATGTCCCTCTCCCAGGTGTGTGGAGAACAGCCCGGACTGATGTGCACGGAGCAGGGCTCTCAGCTGAGCTATTCCAGGGAATTAAGAGCTGGATAAACAGCTTTACACCAAGGGAAATACTGATCCTTTTCTATGAACTGTGGATGGAAAACCCCAGGGCAAACAGGAATATTAATAAACTTCCACAGCTTGGAATGTGACAGGCAGGGCCCTGCCAGGGCTCCTTCCCATCCCCTTGGTGCTGGGGGCTCTCCTGGGTGCTGCCGTGGCATTTTGGATGGGGCTGGCTGTGGGATCACTGGGATGTCCCTGGCACAGCTCTGGGTGCCCAGACTCCTGTGGGAGCAGGGAATTTCCTTCACAGTGGAAGACAGGCTGGGAGAGCTGGGATGTCCACCTGGAGAAGGGAAGGATCCAGGGAGAGCTCAGAGCCTCTTCCAGGGCCTAAAGGGGCTCCAGGAGAGCTGGAGAGGGACTGGGGACAAGGCCTGGAGGGGCAGGACACAGGGAATGACCTTAAGATGAGAGATGGTTGTTGAAAAATATTTGAACCTGGATAGTGTGGCCCAGCCAAGCCATCTGCAGCTATTCCTGTTGGAGCCCTCAGGGTGGCACCAGGCTGGAACTCCCCTCACCAGCTTTACCTGGCCCTCCACCTTCAGCTGCAGCCCCTGGAGGGTTTGTAAGCCCCACTCTGAAGGCTCAGGGGGCAGAGGGGTGGGACAGGCTCGTATCTGCTCCTGTCCCTTGCTCTCTGGTTGTTTGGGTTTCCTGAGCTGACTTGGCTGCTGTCACTGGGTGGGTTTTGTTGCTGCCATCACCTCGACTCTGCTCGCCTGGAGCTGGAGCCCCACCTGTGAGAGCCCTCAGGAATTCATCGAGGACTGAAAGGTAAACTGGGCTAAATTGGGAAAGAAGAAGCTGCAAAACTAAATACCAAGATAGCAAGGGGTAGATAAAGGACTGTGCTGCACTGGGTTAAAATCTTATTTTCTGAGAAGTGTGTGTGGAGCTCATGGACAAGATAGAAGGACCAATGGAGCAATGTGTGATCTCATGCACAGCAGTTGCAAAACGTGTATGTACCGTGTTATGGACCAGTAGTAACATGTACAGGCAGAGTGACATGTATGAGTGGGACATGATGAGTAAGTAAAATGTGTAAGTAGTGTGTTAGGAAGAAGTAAGTGAGGTGTATGAGTAGGGTGTTATGTGGAAGCTATAAAATGTGTAAGTAGGTAGAATGTATAATTAAACAAGGTGTACAAGTAGGGTGTTGTGTCAAAGGTGTGAGTGGGGTGTATTTTAAACAATAAGGAGCTTCTGAGTAATTTTATTGCTTGGTAGTTCAGAGGGCAGGAGTTCCTGCAGATGGTGGATTTAGCTTAGATTTTGGGGAGAATTTATTCCCTTTGAGGGTGGGCAGGGGCTGGGCTGGAATTGCCAGAGCAGCTGTGGCTGCCCCTGGATCCCTGGCAGTGCCCAAGGCCAGGCTGGACATTGGGGCTGGGAGCAGCCTGGGACAGTGGGAGGTGTGGGATGGGTGGGATTTAATGTCCTTCCAACCCAACCAATTCTGGGATTTTGGGATGATGAACTATCTCCTAGAAGAGGATGGGATAAGGTGATCTGGGCTAATCTGAGGAGCACTTCCAACATGGACAGCTCCTGACTCAATTCCCCTTCCCCCCAATCCTGAGTAGAAATGAAAACCTCCTTAGAAACCAAACTCTCCTTAACCCCATCCAGCGCCCTCAGGTGCTGCAGGTGACACTGAGCTCCCGTGACAGCTTTGGTTGGACCTTGGGCAGCGTTGTCTTGATGGAAACTGGAGTGGAGACACCTCTTGGAATGGGAGAAAAGCGGATTTTTCATGGATTTGCTGCTCCTTACCCAGGGATGTGTCCATGGCTGGTGCCAATCTCTGGGTGACAGGACTTGTGCCACCACAGAGAGGACACAGGGATGCCTGAGGCTGGCTGGATGAACTGAACTTCCAGGGAAAAGCTGGATAAGTGGCTCTGTAATCCTTCCCTTTCAGCGAGAGCTGGGTCAAATGGTGGCTTTGTGTAAACCCCACATCAAGCAAAGTCTGGGCCTGGCTGTGGAACCTGGGGCTCCACAGCTGGGAAATCCTTTCCATCCTCGGGGTAAAACCCTCCCCCAGCTCTTTGGGACGTGCTCTTCCCTCCCCCCAGCACATTCCCCCATTCCATTTTGCTCCCTGCTCCATTGGGAATTCATTTCTGGGTCAGCCCATCCCAAACTTTCAGAGCATTAATCGCGATGTTGTGGCTTTGATTAAAGTGCAAAGTGTTCCCTTCCTAATTTAGCTTCACTAATTAATGAGGGGATGGCTGATTGGGCCCAGGCTGGCTGGGATTTGCTGCTGTCACTTTTAGGGGCGTGGATAAGGCCAAAGCCTCTCCCTTTTCCAAAAGTAGGCGGAAAAGGACAGGAAATCTGGGAAATCCTGGAGTATTTGGGATTTGGAACTTGGTGGAGCTCCTTGATTTTAGAATGAAAGGAAAATGAAGTTAAAATGAAATTAAAAAATCCTTTATATGAGCAGTTAGGGTAAATTCTCTTTTCCTCAGGTGTGTATGGAGAGCATAGCCCTGCACCTCTCTGCTCTGCTGGGCAAAGTGATTAATTTTAATTTTTTTTCCTCAATCCATGGATGTTTTTACCCGAAATTTACACCAATCTCAGCCTGAGATCCAGGCTTGAGAGGGAGGAGGAAGAGCTTTAACAAAGAGGCCAAAATATTGTTTATTAGAATGAGACACTGATGAGCATGGAAATTAAAATTAAAAATGGCTGAAGGATGTTGATTTTCCAAGGATTTTTATATTGATTTTCTAGGGATTTTGACGTTGATTTTACCAGAATTTTGATGTTTCTTTTACAGGAATTTTGGTGTTGATTTTCCAAGGTTTTGGGGACTGGGAGCCCTGGGCTTGGCAGAAAGTTCCTGTGGGGATGAGCAGATTTCAGGGCCCACCAGCCTGGCAGGATACTCCAAAGGGTATCCTAGGAATGCACGCCTGGAAATATTTAAATGGAACGCTGCAGCCCGCATGGCTGAGCGAATTTCAAACACATTTAAATAATTCCCCGAGCCTCATGGGCGCCGGGCAGAACCGAGGTGTGCAGAACACGAAAGCCTCCCGTGATTTTTAGGATTAAAACAGTTTTGGTTGCTTAAAGAATAAACCTTTTTTTTTGGGGGTGGGGGGAATGTTAACAACAGCGACTGAAGGTGAGCCAGAGCTGCTTCCTCGTGGCTGGAATTTGATAACGCGGGGGTATCAATCAGCCTTCCCGAATTAGCATTTTCCTGATAGGGATGCACAAAGCCTTTTAATGAGCACTTTCAAGTCCCCCAGCTCCGGGGTTGTTTTGTTATATTTTTTTTTTTCTTTGCCCGCTCGTTCCTTAGCAACAGGCGGGATTGGCAGGGAGCAGGGGTTTGATGTGTTCCTACATAAAGGGTTTACAGGGCTGGAAACCGCACGCAGAAAATGAGGATAATTGTGGTTTATTGTCTTGGCACGAGGTTCAAAGATAAACAAACAACCTTTGGGCCCTCAGAAGCTTCCTGGGATGCTCTTCTTCCTTCCTCTGTTCTCCTGGAGAACTTCTCCACCAAGCCTGGAGTTGAAATTAAATAGACTTTTGTCTGGTTTCTAGAAATTAACACATCAGAGGAGGAAAAGCGAGAGCTGCTTGATCTGCATTAGAAAGGGGGATTAAGGAATGTTCTGTTGGAATGTGTGGAACGGGAACAAACGTCCTGCAGAGCTGCAGCTGGGGAGTGGTGGCACCTTCAGCCTGGAGAGGAGAAGGCTCCAGGGAGAGCTCAGAGCCCCTTGCAGGG
>JACBWW010000096.1:982221-1029691 GCA_020086605.1 Lanius collurio | reverse complement strand
CCCTAGGTGAGAGGGAATATTGGGAAAAAAGTTATATTTTTAAAAGCTCAGCTTGGGGGGAAAAAAAAAAAGCTGCACTCAGTCAACAAATTTCAAAGCTCTTGTTTGATTTTTATGTGAATTGTTCTTTGAAGCTGTAGTAACTCAGTAACTACAAAAGTCATTTGAACAATCATTTTATGACATGGAATCTCTCTTCTTTGCTTACCTCTCACCTTCACTACAAAGTGTCAACAAAAAAAATAAAAATAGAGATGGTAATCTGTAATCCATTTGGGAAATGTGTCCTACTCCTCTGGGAGGATTTGGGCAAAGGACAGAGGTGTTTTATTTTGAAGCCTTTTTTGGAGCAGAAACCTTGAGGGTGTGAAAGCCGACGTGGCCAAAGAAAGCAAGGCATCAGTACTGGAGTATGGGTGGCTGCAGCATCTGAGAGAATTTAAAAAGAGGGAGAAATCAGCAACAAGCAGGAAAAAGGGTCTAGGAGTTACACAGACCAAGCAGCTTTGGTTTGGAGAGTAGGATCCAAGGTGTGTGAGATGATCAGACTGGAAGAAAGATGTAGAGCAAGGATATTTGAATTGATGGGATGATATGAACAGTAGAGTGGATGGGAGGGGTAGGAACAGGCTGGAAAGAGGCAGAAAAGGAGGATGTGGTCTCCTCTGTGGAGAAGGAGAAGACAACCTGAGAAGTGGGAGAGCAGATCCTATGGAATAGATTCAAGGGAACAGAGGAGCCTTGGGTGTTATGAAAGAGATGTAAAGGGATCCAAAGCTGGGACATCAGGTTTGTGTTTTACTGAGGCAATTTAAACTGATGTGGTTACAGGAATACAGAAACATGAACAAAATCCTTTCAGGAATAGAGATAATGAAGTCAGTCTTTATATAAAAGGGTACATACAGATGCCAATAAACACTTGATAATAGGTACAATGATTAATTGAAGGGAATGTAATACAAGGGAAGAGTGATGGACAGAGATAATCCATGGAGTAATATCTTAATACCAGCATTTTGCCATCTCCTGAGACAGCAGAATCTAATTGAAGAAGTTAAATAAGAATGAGTTGCAATAATTGAAGTCCTAAAAACGTGTGACATCAGGCAGTGTTAAAAAAATTTAATATCCTAGCAGTATTTCTTATTTGGCAATTTAAAGGGTGAATGCTATTATTAACAGGGGCTTTTTATCACGAAATTAGGTCTGTTAAGATCCTGAGTGTTCTTACTCATATTGGATCAGATTGCTGCCTTAAAGGAGCTTTAAAGTCGGGGCAGATTTTAATAAATTCAAGCCAATTTCTAACATTTTTGTATTAAATGGCATTAATTATTAAAAACCTCTGTGACATCCATATTTTCACTTTTGCTGAACCATCCAGCTAAATGTTGTGAACATTTAACAGTGATAATTCAGTATTTTAAATCTTTAGCATTTGAAGCCAAAAACACATGAACCTACAAAAGATGAAAATTCTTGAACCAAGTACTTCATGCAGTTTAATATTTCTTCTGAGTGGGAACAAATGGCTTTGTTTTTAAAGACACTGCCATTACTAGAGCAAACAAGATCCAAAGCAAAAAGGAATTGCATGCCAGTTACCCGAGATGTGTTGAAAAGACCTTGTGATCTGAAGTTTCACAAGCTAATGACAGGAGCAACAGCAAATAGCACTAAAAGGAATCTATTACAGACCCTTTGGCAAACCTCCCTTATGTGGGAGGTTATTAATGGGATTGAAGTCAAGGAGACATTTCCTATCCAACTGTGCTCGTTGTAAGACAACTGCCACAGCCTCACCACTGGAGCTGTTCCAACTTGACCCTCATGTAAAAATAGAGCATTTTAATAATGTCACAGTGAGCTTCCCAGATCCTTTTAAGAACAGTGTCTCTCTTTTCATGAGGCATCTCTTTCTGAAGAACATCATCAAGCAGGCTCAGATGTGAGACATTGTGTTCATTAATAGGTTCCACCTTGACTCCTGTAGAATATGAATCACTGACCTGTTCACAGGCAGGGAATTTTCTTTAAGTCAGATGGACAATTATTTTCCTTCCTCAAATAAAAAGGCTTTGCTTTACAAAGAAGAAGGTAGAATAATGAAACAACCCTTCCCAGTAGTTTGTAAGGAAATCTTCTATTATTGAAATTAAAAACATAGAGAAAGAACTATAAAATTTGTGGGCAGAAGATGAAGAAAACTAAAGTATAATTTATGCTACTTCAGGACTGGAATTGGAAAGAGTATTTTAAGTATAATAGACTGAGTTCCTCCTACAAAAGTTGAAGAAAGTAAGTTCTTTCTTTGGGAATAACAAAATAATAAAGAATGTTTTAAGGCCTAGGAAACATCTTAAAAAAAAGTCTTCATGAAAAGAAGATATCAGGAATTTTATTTTTCATTATAACACCACAACAGATGTGTATTAAAAAAATGGATAAATCTCACTTGTCCCTAGCAGCTCCTGCACTGTTTCTAGAGACTAGCATAGGTAAAAATGTGAGGGAAGAGGCTGACAACTGCAACACCAAGAAAATGCTTGTTACATATTCTGGCTGTTTTGATTAAAGTTGATCAAAAGACAAAAAGTCTTTCAAGACTATATTCTGATTTCATAATAGAGAAAAGGTGTATTGAAACGTAATTGGGACAAATTTCTATTTTTAAACACAGACTGATAGAAAGATGCTTCCATCTTTCTTGGTAGCCAGGTGATAACTGAGTATGTGAGAAATCTCCATTTATCAGCCATCAGACCTTTAATATAGTCTCATCTGTTTCTTGGAACAGTAATTACAAACCAGACTACTGCTGGTTGCTGCAAACATTCTCTGCTTTGGGGATACATATTAATTACATATTATGATACATGTTAATTTATGCAGTTAGCAGCTACAATTTAATCTTGCATTTCCTAGCTCTTCTTCTGCTTTTTCTTTATCCTGAAATGTAGCAGATGTAATGATATCAGTGTGTGCTTCAGGAGTTAAGGGAACTTGTTACAGGAAGTTAAATGAAAATGAAGAGTTGCAAAGGAATGAAATTACGTAGGATGTTTTCCTTTATCCTTTTTTTTTTTTTCCCTGCACCCTCTACTAGCCAGCCTTTACTTGTGTTGATGCTAGTTTTTCTACCCATTCTTTCCTTTTTCTATATCTGTTTGTATAAAGTGCGGTGGGAACATAATTTCCCTTTTCACTATTTTTTTCCTGTACAAACAACAGTAATTCAGTGGAACTCAGAGATAAGCATGACGAGCAGAAAATGATCATGGAAGTACTTCAAAACTCTTTGTAGGAAGAGGAATATTCTAGTTACAGTCTCTTAGAAAACAAATTGCTGCATTATGCTAAGACTGAATGAAGTTTGAGATCAGAGACAGTCTGCATTAGCTGATTCTTCAGCCAAAGCAGAGGAAAACAATGACCTACATGAAACAAACATAAAACGTTTTGCTTCATTTACAGAGAACATGAATTGGCCAGTTTAAGCACAGTTAATTGAAAGTTGAGGTCCAATTAATTTCGAGTGGTACTATAGAGGATGCAGTAATCTCCTGGTTACTGCCTGTACATTAAGATTTGTTGTATTTAAAGAGATGCAATAAGGAAAACCAACAAACAAACAAAAAGACCAACAAAAGACTCCACCCCAAATTATTATTTAATGTACAAGATGTGATCAGGAAGCAAAATGTTAGCCAGTGTATCAGTACTTGAAGATCATTGGATAACCTCTGATCTCTGAGTTGAGTGTGTGCTTTTTCTCAAGACAGACAGCCAGAGCTGATGGTAACAGGTCAAAATGTCTAAAAAGTATACAAAGAACACCTTTGTTTCTCATTCAGCACTGTACCATGCACCTGTGCAAAACAAAATTATCCTTTTAAAACAAAGGCTTAATTTTCAAGTTCCTTCAGAACATTCAGATGGTCTAATTTCTACAAGGGTATCCCCTCAGTAAAATCGTTGTCAAGTTTGTTGGCTCTTTTCACACTCTAACTTCCTTGGGTTTGCAGTACTGAAATATTATGAGATGCTCAGGAAATGCCTAATTAAAGCACATCAAATCCATGGAGATCCACGCTTTGGCTTCATTATGTAGAGACTCTCGCTGAATATGCAAACACTATTAAAATTGGGACTTTTGTTCCTGTTTATTAGAAATAACATTAAATATGTAGTAAAACATTTCAGAGACCTATATCCATGATGTAGGGGATGAAGGTTACTTAAACATCTCATTTTTGCTGCCCATGTAGCCACATTTTGACAAATATAGAAGCTTTACAGCACAACAGAGAGATGGAAGATCATACAGGGAATCAGTCTAAACCTAACTCCTAGATACTAAAACATAAAGTTTAGTTGCAATACTAAGTCCTCCTCCTGTGATGTCTGGGCTCCCACAGTATGGTGCTCCTAAAATAAAAGCAAAACAAAAGAAAAAACAACAGTGCATGCCTTAAATTAATATTTCTCAAGTTTTAGGATGGACAGGATTGGGTGAAAGCAATTATCTTTCCTTAAATACACTGCACATTTCATGAGAAATAAATAGCAGTGTTTTGCTGAGCCTTTGGATTCTCAGTAACCTGAAGTTTACATCCTTTTCACTGTTGCTCCCAGACCTCAAGAGATATACTAATTAAAATTAAAATTATCTATTCTGAATAGATATCTGAATATTTATTATTGTAAAACTACTATATTACTTCCAAATATATTTTATTTAAATTAAAGAATAGAGCTTATCTATACTGTCACATCTTTGTCAATAGAAAAGGATTTTTTCTCTATCCTGATCAGGTAAGTAGCCTCTCAGAACTGTATAGAAACTATTCTATATGGAAATTATAGAAACATTCTTATTTTCATTGATACACTGTGGTGAGAATCTCCCTTGCTCTGTCTTCTTGACATTTCTCCAGAGTTTCCTATTACCCCTTTGAACCTCCAGGCCTGCAGAACAGGCTGCCAGGAATCTATGTGAACATGAAACAGCACAAACTGTTTCAGCAACTTCTTCCTTCTCCTCCCACCCCCACAAAGATTTAAGTTAAAATAAAGCAACTCAACAGGATTTCTCTCCAGCAGAGTTTGGGCTCTGTTTCTTCCTATTTTCATATCAAATTTACAGGTCCTGCAGGGAAGAAGGTAAACAGAGAGGTAAAGCAAACAGATGCAGTGACTGTGGCAGTCTGACAGTGCAAAGACACCAGCCAGGCCTGTGTAGCAGCAAAGGCAGCATTTTCCAACTTGTTACCCCAGTGATCAAGTAATAACACACTGCAGCTTGGGCAGTGACTGACAGCTGAGGAAACAAGCTCCCAGCTGCATGAGACACTGCTAAGGAGCTCTGCCACACCACCACACTGAGAGACTTCAGACCTCTGCCTTTGAGTGCCATTTCACACAAAGAAGAGATTTTGCTTTTGAAAGATTCAGTATTTTTTAATTTTTTTTTTTTTATTTTATTTTATTTTATTTTTATTTTTACTTTGTGAATGAACAGGCCTATCAAGCAAATTTTCACACACCTTGAAATGAAAGACATAACCTAGATAGCTCCTTTAAAGGGAAACACTATTTTCACATAGAAACACTAGGTATTTGTAATAATCTATTTTCTCTCCATATTCTTATAACATTACCCTGAGATGAGCCTGGTTGGTTACAACATGGTGCTAATAATGCCAGGGTTGTGGGTTTGATCCTTGCATGGACAATTCACTTAAGAGTTGGACTTGATGATCCTTCTGGGTCCTTTCTAGCTCAGACAATTCTGTGACTGTCTTTACATCAATGGAACAGAAGCAAAGCAAGTTATAAATACTTTACAAGTTGAATTTTTTTCATGTGGGTCTGAAAGCATTTTAAAAGCATTGAAACAACAGCAAGTAAAACTTCAGTTTCAAAACTGAATATTTGCAGGTATAAAGGTGAGATAATGCTTGACAACAGTTCTGCTATCTCATGCTTACCTGAGTTCTGCTTTTGTTTCCCCTCTTACCTGTCCTGGAGGAGTTCACAGAGAATGCTGAGCCTTTGAGTTCACCTGCTTACCTACATCTTTTCTCTTCCCTATTAGCATGAGCACAATTGCTGCACCTCATACTGGAACCTATTGGATGCCTCAGTTCTTAGCAGCAGGACTCAATAGGATAAAAAATAATTAAGAATTTCTTTGGTTACCTCTCTGAGCCAGGATATTTACAGAGAAGTACAGAATGTGCAGACATGATGCCAGTGGGAGCTGAGGGGGCAGTTAGGACTTTGTAGAACAGCTCTGCTTCCCATTATATCTCTTCACTTTCAGAAAGGTGCTTTGTTTTGGATTTTTGTGGTTTTGGGTTTGTTTTTTTTAAACTAAATTAAGCTTATGAAGGGAAGAAGTGTTATGAGAGAAAAACAGGAAAGGGAAACCAAACTTCCAATCACTTACAGTAAATGACAGGTTTTTCTTTGTGTGGCTACTCATAGTGATATTTGGATGCAAGAAGAGGAATGGATTCTTGAAAGAATAAATATTTGCCTCTCTAGTAAGTCCAAATGTCAACAACAAAGCTGAGAGGCATGTCTTGGCACTGAACCAGTAATCTGAAATCTCTGTAACTTCCTATAATACTGTGAAAACAGATTTCACTACTAATGATCTTTCAGGATCCTCATCATTGGTCCTATAGCAAGACAATAAAATAATCCATGTACTCACTTCAGAGAAATCTGGACTCTGGTTTCTGTGAGATAAAAATCCTGAGCCAGTGCAGTCACATTTCTTTCTGACACTCAGGTAACATTATTTCCTAGCCAATAAACTCACCAAACTAATCTTTGCTATCATCTCAGCACGTTGATAAAGAACAATTACTGATCTGAGCACAGTTTTGCACTGATGTAAGCCAATCTGCTGAACCAGATTGTAGAAAATTTATTGCATCCCTTGTTCCAGGAAATCAGAGGAATTAAATGGATATGCCTCATGATAACTTTTTTTTTAATATCAACTGGTAAGGTTAAATTAAATTTCATATATTTTGGAGCCTGGACAGTACTTTCTAAAAAACAGAAAATAATTCTCACCTTTTCTTTCTCTTGGCTTACTGTTAAGTCTTTCTGTCTCTCTAGATATTCTCATCCTTCAGTTATCAGAGAATTAAGAAGAAGAACCTAGCTGAGAGTGGGAACAGCCTTTAAGCAGAAAAAGGAGAAACATACGTACTTGATGAGGAAGAGCTGCTAAAATTGTAATTTTGGCCCTATTTTCCTGTTTCTGCTGCCTGCTAGAAAACAGAATGACTCTGTCAGTCCTCTCTTGACTCTCTCCAGAGCAGAATGTGCATGTACAAGAATGTGCATGTACAGGTCAAAAAGAAGGTACCTGGAACGGAGATTTGTCTGCCAATACCCAGCAGCTTTGACTGGGATGAGACAGATGCAGATGGAATGAGAAGCCAGATTTCCAACACCAATAATATTTACCTTTTAGAGTTACAGACTTGTCAGAGTGCATACAAAAAGAGCACAGATCTTGATATCAGCTTGATCAGTGACAGATATGCACAAATACTTCAAACAATTATTTCTGAATATGAAAAATAACATGGTCAGCATTTTCAGTGGCTGGAAGTTAAACTTGGGCAGCTACAGTTGACTGATCCATTTACTCATCTTGAGGCTCAGGAGAGCAATTTTTTTTTTTTTTCCATAAAGTATTGAGTATTTTGAAATGGTTCAAGAGATAAAGTGAAAAAAAGTTGTTTAACTGCCTTCAAGAAAGGAGCAATGTTATTATCCCAGAGTGAGATGAAGACTCTCACTGTGTAAGATTTAGGAACTAAATCAAAATTCTAAGGAACCAAGGGAAATCACATGACTAAGCTGATTTGTGGAGGAGGCACCTGAGGGTATGTAAAAAGACATGGATCAAGTTTACCAATATCTTTCCCTTATTCATGTCACTTTTGAACAGGTCCTTGAAGTGAATGGTCAGACTCATGGGTGGAAATTCACAGACTTTGCAAAATTAGATGCAACAAATTCACAGTAACTTATGAGTAAAAGAGATCTCAAAATCTAAATCCAGTCTGGAAATATCTAAAATTAATCAGGACCTTCAGAAATTGTTATTCTAATACTTATAAAGTAACAGATTCCCCATCAGTTGCCTGGTAAACCTACCATGGTAGAACCTAGGGACTGTTAGGTCATATTCAGCGTTACAGGTTTTAATGCATCTAAAGAGACAGCACAGTCATGCATCATTATTTACAGTGTGTACACTATGAAATTCTGTATGGCAGTACATATTTGTGCAAAAATGTGCCATATTATTCACTAGGTATTTATTTGATTTAGAGTAATTTAATATTTTCAATACACTACATGTGTCCACTAGGAAATTATTTCTCTCATATTTCTTAACTTCAGAAATCATTTATGAATGCATCTTCCGACTCTGGTTGCCATAAATGCACCTTCAAGGTTCTGATTACTATTAATGCTCATAGTTCTGTTATTCCATTTAAAAAGCCTGAGAAAACAGAAAAATCTGACCTCTAAAGAGTTAAAAACTGAAAATCTTGAGTGAAGAGAGTGACAAGGAACAGACTAGAGAAAATTTCACATCTACCATGAAATTACCATCGAATTTACAGTTTAAAGGTGTTCTACCTTATACTGGGAGAAATTATTTTGTACTTGAGATATTTTCTGCAGTTTTATCAAAGGTGAAAAGCAATTGCTGGTGAAATACATGAAGCTGCTGTAGCAGTGATTGAGAAAATAATTTTCATCATAGACTTTATACACTAGAGAAAACATGAAAATGTACTTAAAAAATAGTTCTTCGATTTATTTCCTTTTTAGATATAGATTCAAGGAAAATATAAGATTATTATAATACTCTCTGCAAAACTTTATCAGTCTAATACAGTCCTATTTAGTTGGAAAACACCAAGGAAGGCAAGAAATGGCTCCATATGTATTAAATTTAATTTTAAATATAGTTGTGTATTAAAATAAACACTTGAACGTCATGATTTCTGATGAAGACATAGCATCCCAAACCTTAAACTTCTCTTCTTTATGTACAAAAAGAGGAATGTCGATAGAGAATAAAAAAAAAAAAAAAAATAAAAAAAAGAATCAACCTAAAATTTATGTTTAGTAAGATCAAGTTTATAGCGGTGCATGTAGTTACTTAAAAAATAATCTGGCAAGCAAGTTCTATTGCACAGCTCCAAGAACTTAGACTTTTGTCTCCATGGGCTGGTTCAGACAGTTGTGCATTTATTTTGCTGGAGCCCAAGCAAGTGAGATATGAGCTACATGCTATAGATTTATACTGCAAAACTCATCCTCTTCTCCAGTGACTCCCAGTGTACCAGATGAGGTATTACTCACCCTGACATATGGAAAAATATGCATTTATTTGTGTGAAGCAAGTTTGTAGGTGTTACCTCCATACCACCATTTTCTTAATATATTGGGAGAAGAGAATCACAATATTTTAGATTCCCAGCTGAATCTCACATTGATCCTCACAGAAATACAAACACTTCACCCGAGTCCATTACCTGGCAGGAGTGACACCAGTGAAAAACCTCACAAGGTGAGGGACTGGACAAAGAGAGGTAATTCACAGACACCACGGGGAGAGCCCAGCAATCCAACAGTGAAGGCAAAGCATTTTTTCCATAGCTTTTAACTATGTGTCTAATATGATTCTAGTTTAGATTTACTGCTTTCTCTTATTCTCAAATAACTATTACCCAAAATGCATGCCCAAGGGTTTAGCTGTTTGGGACCCTGGAACTGTTCACTCTGCTTGTGCTACAGGAAATGGAAGAGGCCAGAGAGGGTCAGATCCAGTCCATAACTTACACTGATAACAATCATCACTTGAGCAGGAAAAAAAAAAATAAAGATCAGAAAGAGCACATAGAAAAGCCTCACTTGAGAAACTGCTTCGCTTTTTGAGGAGCTCACTGTCTTTTCATCAAAAAGGCATCAGCAATTCAATCTGCTGTTTACACATGGAAAAAAATATCAGCGAACAAAAGGTGTGTGTACATTTATTTATATATATAGGGAAACATCTGTGCTAAGGAGCCACTTGAAAAATAACCATGTAGAAATAATAAGAAACATTTGCTTTTTTTTTGCATGGCAGATTCTTAGAAATATGAAAGGAGGTAATGCTATAAAACAGATGTAAAATCGGAATATTTTGCTGAAGTGTGTTTCTGGGTTTTTTTAGACATCTACTAACCTTTCTCATTTAAAAAAACCCAGGTAATTTACATATAAATATTTTGAGAGAGCCTGAAAGCAGTGATTAGCTTCTATGGTTGTAGACATAGAAAGAGTGACACATTGCAACAAGGTTAAGTAAAAATTTGAGATATTGTACTAAAGGCATTTTGCATATTTAATTTTTAAAATATTTTATTAAAGATAATTATTCACTAACTATTAAATAATAAATAATTTTGTTTTCTTTCTTTCACTAGTCAAAGTAATTTAATCAGTAGCAAATTTTCAGTACATTATGATAACTCTTTTGAAACTACATTCACTTACCAGAGTCCTTTTAAATCACAAGCTATTGAAAATGAAAATAACAATTAATATGCAAATAAACAATAAAAGTAGAGTAAAACTCTATTATTTTATTGTTATTCACATTTAAATAATGCATAACAGATTGTTATCTTCAGAAAATAGTATCATGGCTGGTTAATGAAAAAGAAGCATTAATTATAATAAATTTGGAGCAGTAATAGCTTAAAACTGAATATTAAAATAGAGTGAGAAAATATTTCAGACCAGCATGATTTAAACTGAGCTGTGATGCAGGAATCTGTACTTTTAGAGTTCACAGATGAACACATTCACTTAACTTCAAATAATAGAATTCCTCCCCTGGACACAGAGCACCTCTGTGCATGCTAAGTCTCATCAGGACACATTCACTCCAGGCTATTTAAAAAACCTTAAAATTGCCGTCACTGACAGCAGTTTGGAGAAGCCATTCTAAAGGCCTCATATCTAATTGAAACCTACACCCTATGCTTGGGAAATCTGAGTCCAATCTTGTTTTGTTTTCAAGCTGGGCACACTGAAAACCAAATTTGGGACCGTTTGATTCCCCACCATCAATGGACAGGGAGTCACTTCCACCACTCCACATTTCTCTGGAACACTCAGCCTGTTTTCAGCACATATAAACACTGAGATAAAGGTTTTAATATACCTTGTGGTTACCCAAAGCCATTCATTTTGTGGAATACAAAACCTGCTATATCCTCATCAGGGAAAAAGTACAGCTCCTTAGTCCTTCCTGACATAAGGACAATGCAAGGGTGAAATAAGAAAGAGTCGTGGACAGCAAGCCCCACTCAAAAATCCCTAAAAAGACAGATATATGAACTACACTTAGAGGGATTAATCACCTGTTTGCTGAAAGGGGTTGGATATCATTCCTCCCAGACCTAGCAGCACTTAGGACCAGCAGGACTCCATCAGGGTCCTTGGTATAGATTGGGCAGTCATATAAACACAGAAAATGAGTAACAGCATCTGGCCCAAAGGGGTGATATCACTGCTATTGGAACTGCCCAGATTCAGTGGAAGAAGGAAACATTCTGAAAGTGGGCAGAGGAAATAATGTAGAATTTATATTAAAGCAGGTTTCCCAATTTTTTAAAGGGAACAGTAGAAGAAAACAATCTCTGAGTTACAACCTCAAGTTTCACACTTTTGATCAAGCTATTTTATATTTTCAGAACTTTGATTATTTAATTACACTTTGTTGCACTCAGTCAGTGAGAGGATGTCTATTATTTCTTAGGGTATTGTGAGGTTTTTTCTGAACAATGAACAAATAAAAATATTGTTGCAAAATTCCTCTGGAAACTTAACTGATAGTCTGCAAAAACTCACTTCACCCAAATAAAACAAACATTGTTCTTGGCTCTTCTCGAATCCACTCAAAGTGGATACTTTGATTCAGTATTCAAAAGTGTCTTAAACCATCATCTATGTTATAAATATGCCTTGAAACATTGCATTGGCACCATCTTCTTCTCTGTTTACTTTCATGGCTCTTGAGAACAGTCACATGAAAAATGACCACAGGTCAGCCAAAGACTTTTCAGCCTGCAAATCAGCAGGAACAGTGGCTTGCAAGTACATATGTGAAAAAGTGCTCACTTCTTTGCATAAGTGACCTCAAAGAGTGAAGGGGAGACACTCAAGTGGTCCAGCAAAACCACTTCTTCTAGAATCTTTAAAGCCATACTTTTTTTCCACTAAAAATCTTTTGTGATTGTCTAAATGACACTGAGGTCTTTTTTTGTGCATGAGCAACATTTTGTGCTAATAACAACATTAGAAATTATTTCTCTTTTCTTCCACTCTCCCACAGGAATACTAAGTTCCTCAAGACCCTGAATTTCATGTAGCAACCAAATCACAGCTCAATGCAAGGTCACTTGAGTCTAATCAACCCTAACCAAGAATGAAGATTTGTTCTTTTCCTTGGGTTTTGATAGACTAGAGGTAATTAATCACTGCAACTCAAGCGTATAACTATTTCACAGATACATTAAGGGTAATACCAAAGGAATGAAGTATACATTATTTTGGGTTCTTTGTGGCTTTTCTTTTTTCCTTGCCAAGAATTAATCAAGCAGCCCAATCTGGTTATCAAGTCTGTCAATATTACTACTACCCTTAATGCAATAAATTCCTCTTGTTTGCTTGTTTTCTAGGAAAATGCATAAATGGATTTATTTTGGCTTTCTATCAGTATCACAGCAGAGGATACCAGCCCACAGAGGAAGTTCCCACACTCTGCAAACTTTGTTTACATAATTTTGATCTGCTCTTCTCAGCCTCACCTCTTCACAGCCCTATGGGTTATTTTGGGTCACCCCTTTTAACAGCTCTGATCAACAGAGCTGTGCCAGTCCAACCTGAGAGTGGCTTAAAGCAAATTGTGTTTGTGCCTGACCCCAGCCTGGCTGGCTGGAACTGGAAAGGAAATAAAAACAGCGTGTTGGAAGGCAGAGTAGAATCACAGATAATTTCCTAGGCACAAGAAATACCTGAGAAAGCTATTCATATGGCACACTTGGGAAGGGTGGTAAAGAAAAACCCAAATCACAGACCAGAGTTCATATAAACAATTGTATTAAGGCCTGCCACAATGAAAGCTTCATACTAAATGAAATAAGAAAGTTTTTAATTAAAAACTCTTTCTGCTAGTCACCCACAGTAAAGTGGGAAAAGAAAGAAAATGGTGTTCTTTGAGACAGGGGTAATTCCCTTCAGATGAACAGAGTCCACAACTACAAATAACTGTGGCAAGACTACTCTTGACACCACTGTGGAGTGACACCTTCAACCTTCCCCTGTCAAACCCTGTGTGGCCTCTTTTAAACAAAACAAATTACTACAGAAAGCAATCACACAGACTGCTACAGTATCATTCCAATACCTCAAGAAGTTGTCCTCTAACTCCTCCAGGGTACCAACTCTTTGGCTGAAATTAAATAATCGAATGAATGAGTGAGTGAATACATGGAACATTTATTTTTTGGGGTGTGATACAGTAAATAGCTTAAAAGGCTTTCCAGAGAAGCTTAAAATCATCAATTCTTTCATGGAATAAAGTGGACTAAGAGTCATCAGTTAAAGCAAAAATGACCAATGGTGGCAACAAAACCCAAGAAGTGTTGAAGTCTCAAACCTCTTACATGCAACCACAAGAGTTTTTTGTGATTACGTTTGCAATGCTACATTGCAAATATCTTGAGTTTTCAAAACTCTGTTTTCTTTAGGATCCTGTACTCAAACACTTTAATAGCAATGCTTCACTTTTGCTTAAATCTTTATGCTTTTAACAAATTAATCCTCTTAACATCCCTGTTGGCTAGATAGGCAAAAAACCTTTCTTGCCTGTAAAACTGAGATAAGTGCCTTGCTTAACAACATGCAGTTAGGACTGGGCAAACTAGGGTTAAAATTCAGTAAAGAGTGTCTCTCATTTGTGCTCCAACAACTAGATTACACCACAAAGATTGTGCTATTAACATGAAATATAAACACGGAATACAAAAGAAAAGACAGATAAGTATTTCCTCATTAATATTCTCTCTAATACTAGAGGTAAAACACCTTACAAAATATGTATTTTCCTATCTATTCCGTGGAATTTGGGGAAAATTATTTTGAGGTAAAAATTCAAGATTTTTAATAGAATCAGACCTATTTTTAAATAATTTAAAGATACACAATAGAAATGTACAAAAAATGCATCCAGGTAATGAAACTAATTATGACTGGTTTTGTTCATTATATGTCTACAGTGATTCTTAATGAGAACACTCAATATCCTTCTCTCTTATAAATCATCATAATGGGACACGTAATAATTTTCAAATTTGTTCATTTTAACAATATTTAAAAATAAATTTTCTAAATAATTTATTTTAGCAAGTAAATATTGCTTCCTATAATGCACACACAATCTCTCTCTAGTTATTATGGCCTGAGACAGAGAGCCAGTATCTTGTACACTTTGGTACATTTCATGACTATTTTTTTAAAAGTTATTTGATTTTTGATCATTCTTAAATATTATAAGGTGTTGCTCTAGTCAAACGTTATTTTCGTGGTAAGTGGAATAAAATTACCTAAGTTAGCTTTGCAAGATGGTCTTTAAGCCTTGAAATAGTGATGACAGGGCAGAATTTATTATTCCCATCTCAGCCTGTCAAATCTTGATAAAAGATTCAGAGAAGACATACTCAAGCCTTTGTGAATAAAAAACTGTTAATACTCATTGATACAATTCCCATTCTATAATCCCTAAAGACATTTTTTTTAAATGGAAAAAATTTGAAAAAACCCTGTGTACCTTTTTCATTTCATACCATACGATGCTACAAGATTTCAAGCTAGCAGAAACATGTGACACTTCATATATATGTCTTTCTATGTAAAGAATATCTCAACTAGGCAAGACCTTGCAACTTTTACAAATATAATTTCAGGAAAAGACCCCATTTTTGGATAGAGAACAAGGATTTACTCTTTAAACAGATTATTTGAATAAAAAAAGAGATCACATTTAATTAAAGATATATGAGCTGAGATTTGGCCTATCAAAGAACTTTTCTAAGTTATAACTTGATAAGTACAGCGGATGCTAAGACTTAATAGGATACTCATATTTCTACCAGGTATTTTCTGTAGAATAAAGACAAAATCATTTGCTATGAATAGACAAATTCCCTGGACATGCACAGAAAGCAAGATGCTTCTAGGATGTGCCAGAGTTACCTAAAATGTGCTATGCAGGCCCTTTGTGGATGTGGACACACAGGAATACTGATTTTGGATGCCTTCTTCCTATTTCTGATCCTGGGATTCCCAGTAGCTCATTCAGCATCACTTTTCCATCCAGACTGCCAAGCAGGTGGCCAAGGTAGGCTTCTTCAGCTTAGAGAGAAACTTTCTGGGCGGATAAAAGAAGAGCATGTGTGGAGAAACCCAAGCATATGGCAGCACTAATAACTATTTATGGTTATAAACATTTATAGTGCTCCTCACATGGCTATCACTTCCATAAAAGCATGCCTCTAAGTATGTATAGTACTGGATTCCTGTACACTGCAGAGCACTGAACCTAAATAACTTAAATAGCTGCTGAAGCTACTGCACTTTTTAAGCAGGCAGTCTAGCAGCATGTTCACTCTCTTTCCTAAGTGGCTGAGCAGCTATTTCCAGAGATTAAATCACCTTTGTTTATAATTGCTTCATAGTCTATGTTTCTTCAAATAATTTTTAAATATTAATGACTATTTTTTCTACATAATTTCATATACAAAATGTCAGTTGATTCTCTACAAACATCTTTAAAACACTGCTCTCATATCTTTATTAAGATTATTACTGTATTCTGAGTTTTCTACTTCTTATTTTTAGGATTACCTTGGCACACATTATTGTTATAAAATGCAATAACACCTAGTATAAAACCTTAGAAAAAACTTTTTTTTTCTTTTTTTTTTTTTTTTTTTATTTTAATATATCTCAGAGAAGCCACATTTGGGCTTCCAGCAGAAATGTGCAAAAAATCTCAATGTGGTTTTGCAATGGACTCATTTACTGCTGCCCTTATATGCTACAAAAATGCACATTGTTTCTTTGGAAGAGCTGCAAAAGGGAGAGAGAATCCATAAAAAGAATAAAAACTTGTGGTAGTTTTCAAATGCCCTTTATAGATGAAATTTTAACTGTAGAACTGATATGGCTGAAAACCAATTTGCTCACGCATGTATTTAACACCCAAAGAGAAGGTGCAATGAAACAGGAAACATTTGTGCAGTGGTACCTTTGGACAGAACAGGAGTTGAAATGTCCATCTTCAGATGGAAAGGAAAGGAAAAGGAAAACTTTCATGAGAAATACTGCATCTCACTCTTAAATCCCTTAATGTTTTGCTGAAGGATGAGGTGGGTTTGAGTCCTCTAAAGGAAATATGGGAATTCAGCATGGGCTGAATCTTTGACTCGAGTCTCAGCTATGAAAAATAACATAAAAGGGTGGAGTATTTCAGTGTAATATGCTGAGTGGAAGGGGCTCTGCTTAACTGAAATCCCCATCTGGAAAATGCATTTCTCTAAATATATTGCTGCCAGATTAAATTCTCAGAGAAGATGTGCAGTTGAACACATATTCCAGGGACCTGGCTGGGTCTATCTGTGAAAGAGGTGGTGTGCTCTTGAGCCCTACATCAATAAATTTTGTTATCACACTCTGAAATATTTTGGGGAAAAAACATTAGTAAAAAGTAGTAAACTAAATTTTCTAGGAACCCTCCTGGTACATGCTTTGTTCTTTGAAGGAATAAAAACACCGCAGATGCATAGAAGTCGTCTAATTGTCTGTGGTATTCCACCTTGACAAACATACATGCATTGCAGAATAAAGGATCTAGTTTTACTGCTTTTGAATTTCTTCAGTGTGGACAAACACCATATGACAGTATGAACCAGCAAAAATCAGAAAGTAATTTGTGGGTGGTGATTTTCTCCTTTATAATTTGGTTTGGTTTTGCAGAGTTTGTCATCTCCTGAGTCCTGATGCAGAAGGTTCTCTAAAAAGGTTTGTAAGAAGTACTTGCTTCTTCAAGCACTTAGCTGTGAAATCACTTAATATCTGATAAAGATGTGCTCGTAATATAGAGCAGCAAATAAAAAGCAACCAAGATGTAAAGGAGATTAGAAGAGCAGATTAATTTCACAATTTCATAGAGTCAGTTTCCAGGAGATAAGTTGAAAAACTCCCCTAAATTATTTGTATTTACTGATAAACAGAACACAAGAAAACAGAGGATTCATTAAATTGCCATATATAATGTCTTGTAAATACAAGAACATCCTCTTTATAAATCTGCAGTAGAATACGTACCACTTTTGTATGCAAAGTTAGCAAAGAAATTAAATCCCACCCTTTCTAATTAAAGGGTATTTTAGAAAGGATTATATGAAAGTAGAAATGAAAAGACAAATAGCACTGCAGACAAAATTTAGGAAATTAATCAGGGATCTGATTTTATTCTCTTTTCCCCATTGTTTTGATTAATTAAAAGCTATTTTCCATTAAAACAAACAAAATGTGTACACACACACACACAAAGCCCAAACAAAACAAAACAAAGCCCAGCAAACACTTTGGAGGTGAGGAGGAAAAAGAGTTTTAACAGTTCTCTTATTCATTAAAAAAAATTATTGAGTAAAATTTGAAAGCTCATGTCGAAAATATATATATTACAAACAGATGATGAAGGTTGAAGAAACAAAAAGAAATAGCCTTCATTCCATTTCTGTTCCACAAAAATGCAAAAAATCAATTAACCTCAAGTACTTACAAATGGCATTGGGATTACATAAAGGATCTGTTTTATTTGTCAGCATTCTATATGAAAGGATGGCTTTTTTCTACAATATTTTGTTGTACTTCCTTGTGAAGTGCTGAGGTTAGAAATTTCCTTGAAATGAAGTCTACATCCTAACACTTCACGAGTGAAAATCTTCTGATTAAACAGTTATTCTTTAAAGTAGAACTGACACCTCCCAAGCAAGGAAGCCTTAGAAGGTCACAGATTCTGTCTCCATAGGAGGCCAAGCTGTTTAGCAGAAAGTATGACCTACTGTGGAAACCAATGACCTAGTAAAAAAATAAACAGTTCTGTGCTGCAAAGTGCTGGAGCCAGCTGAGAATTAGAGAGCTCAGTAATGAACTACCTTCCTCCTACAGAGATCAAATCATGTTAAGTGATGCTATTAAAATAAATCACATTTTAAGAATCGTTACCTGAGACACTAACTTAACTTATTAAACCACAAAAATATTGATTTTATATTTCAATATCTATGAACTCGATTACTTTTTTATATGGAACAGACTGAAGTCCAAACTCTCAGCTCAGCACCCACTTGGGAAAATATTTAAAACATGCATTTAAGCCACAGGAATGTAAAAATTATTTTAATGTTTTTCCACATAAATTAAAAACTCAGAAAATTATCTGCTGATTTCAATGGACTCTGAATCATGACCTCAACTTGAGAACTCAATTTCTTATTAATATTGTTGAATAGTAATCAGTTTAAAAAGCTGGAAATAAAATGTCAAAGCATTAATTGTAGGCTACTCCTTTGCATACAGTACAAATACACGAGTTTAATCCTCAGAGCAAATCCTGACAGCACCCTCCCTATCAGCGGCACTATGACCATCTGCACTGCCAACATCCCCTTTAATTAGGCAAACCACATAAAAACTTGCTTGAATTTGAGAGCTGGACAATGCCTCATGACATTATTTAAAGATAAACATGGTTGTTGCGTTCCAAAAGAAACCAGAAAACAATGGGAAATAAAAGTCATTAAGTGCCCTTGGCTGCCCTTCAGCAGCGCCGTGTTCTTCCACCAAAGCAAGTTGATGTGGCTGTGGGCTTAAAAAGAGGGTTAAAACTAACACAGCAACAAGGTGCAGTAGTGATCAGTTATCTATAAATTAGGGTGTTTATACTGTTGCATTCACATGTAATTACTGAGAAAGGCAGACAGGCCAGTCAGCATCACAGGTACCACACCCTGGGGTGCTGCAGGGAGCAGGGCTGAGGTGCTGTGAGAGAGTCAGAGGGATTAAAAGAAAGGCATTTAGCCCATAGAATCAAATGCATTTTAATCAAGTGATCTTCAGAAGAATGAGTCCTCTGTGATAGGCTGGGGTCAGGGCTCCTGATAAAAATATGGTTCCAGAGTGGAAGGGGAGGTGTTTCCCAGGAAAAATAGCAAACACACTGTTTATTCAGTAACTGATCCTTCCTGTGCTGCTAGACTGACAATAAAACTAAATAGAACAACATGTCCAAGGCTATCATACTTTCGTAAAATACAAGAAAAAACATCTTTGGATAAATTTCTATTTCAAATACACATTTTCCGCTATGAAGAGAATTCTGCATTTTGGGCTTCATATTGAATTTTGGCTTCTAAGAAAACATGTTTATGAGCTAAAAGAGCAGATGTCCCAAAGCTCAGCAAGAGGAGGAAGTTTTTGTCACGCAGCTTTTTAACACATTCTAATAAGACTTTTCGTAGGTTATATTTCACAATCATTTCTAACTCCATCTACCTACAAAAAAAGTAGCAGGTGGTTCTCTCCTACAAGACTAACCATCTGAAAGAAAAGTGTCCTGATTATATTATCAGGTTTTATTTCCAAGCAATGCCCTAGATCTGGAGTTCAAACAGTGTGTGACACCCTTCGTCTTGCAAACAGAAGAAGTACTGTATTTTCTTGCTGTTATTGATGATACAAGATGAATTTTATAAGGGCTTGTGTCTTGAAATTTCCGGTCAGTTATTTGATTTGTGGCTACACAATGTAATCCCACTATCACTTTAGCTAATTTAATTTCCCAGCCAAAATCAAGATTTACACTTCATTAAAGAGTAAGACCCACTAATGTATTAAACCTCACAGCAACCCAGTAGTACAACTAATTAATATTATCACCAAACTTGCCATATCTAACACTTTCTTCAGGAAAATCAATCCAATCAGGTTTTCTACGTGCTCTTTTCAGACATTTGCAGTGCAGTGACTCTGCAGAGCTGCTCTTGGTGTGCACAGACATACACTGACCTGCTACATTTGACATGTGGGGGGCCTGTCTTGGGGTGACTAGTTGTTATATTCCTTATTCGATGCTCCATGCCCAGAAATTGGTTGTGTGCCTTTCTGTGCTTTTGGACTGAGCCTGAGTGGAGTGAGAGAGAGGGAGAACTGAGCAAACTTCTAAACAGTGGCTCAAGGACAGAGATAAGGAACTGTCTCTCGGAGGTTTTTTTTGGGCTCCCGCAATCGTCAGATCGTTTTTCCTCCAGAGGGTTGGATTTTTTTTCCCCTGGAATTTTGGTTTCTTTTCTCTTCTTTTCCGGATTGCTTCACATCAGAACATCAGGACTTTTTTTCATCGAGGTGGAGGGCCTGGGGGAGGGCCCACCTCATCCCCGCTCCGAGGAGGAGGAGAGAGAATACCTACGGAAGGACTTGGACTTTCTTTTTCCCAGGTTTCTTTCCCTCTATAGTGAGGAGGGCTTATTGTTTATCATTATTATCCTTTACTTGTGTGTTTGTTGAATAAATAATTTTTATCACTTTCACTTTCTTTCGAGGAAAAGGTTTAATTTTTCCCGAACCTGGCAGGGAGGAGGGGTGGTTTTTAACCTACCTTCTCTGAGGGAGTATATTTCTAAATTTGGCTAAACCAGCTCAGGGCCTGAAGAAACGCTGACATGTCCTTGTGATGAAAAGAGACCTGTTAAATGTCATAGTCCCCCAGCTACAAAATCACATGGAAAGTTACAAATATTCTCAATTACATAAAGCAACCATCTGGTAAAAAAAATAGCTATAAACATGAAGGAATGGGGACTGTGTCCAGAAAAGGGAAACAAAGCTGGTGAAGGGTCTGGAGCACAAGACCCATGAGGATTGGCTGTGGAAACTGGGAAGGTTTATCCTGGAGGAAAGGAGGCTCAGAGGGACCTTACCTGAAAGGAGATTTTGATGAGTTGGGGGTCAGTCTCTTCTCTCAGGTAATAGGCAACAGGACAAGAGTGAATGTCCTCAAGTTGTGTCAGGGGAGGTTTAGCTTGGATATTAGGAAAAGTTTCTTCACCAAAAGGGTTATCAAGAATAGGAATAGGCTGCCCAGGGATGTGGTGGAGTCACCAAGCCTGGAGGTATTTAAAAGGTGTGTAGATGTAGTTCTTAGGCATACGGTTTAGTGGTGGACTAGGTGGACTCTGTTATCTTAAAGGATTTTACCAACCCAAATAATTCTACAGTTCTGTGATCCAAACAGATCCATTCTGTTTCATTGTTGTGATGCATAATAAACATAGGTGACCCTGTAGATACAAAGAATGAAATCCTCAATCACTGACATCCAATTGTTGGGCTAAGCATCAGACTCTCTCTCCTAAAGTACACAAAATGTACATGAAAAGGGAAAATAAATTGTGAGAGGGTATAGAAAATACTCAAATGTTCCTTGACTCATAGCTAGCTGGGGATTAGATTATTTAATAAGAAATTTACTATGCTTCCATAAAACTGCTTGTCAGACCACATATTACCAACTTAGAAAAGCTACTAGGAAAAAAAATCAAGAAATCAATTTCTAGTCCCTATGGTGATGTATTCTAAGTGTGAACTGTGTTATGCCTGGGGAGCACAGATTTCATCCTTAAATAGAAAAATTCTGGCTTGTCTTAGCTTTCTGAAATATCTTTTTAGTTCAGATTTTCTTATGAGGATATGACTTACTGTGAGAATGCCATGGTCCCATTTGTACCACCAAATATGAAATCCATCTCCCTCACAGAAAATTATTATTATTAGCTGTTCTAGAAGCAGATCCAAGTTCAAAAAGTTTGAAGAAATGGAAAAACTCCTTCGACGTTTCCTTCAACCACTTATTCCAGGTTGAAAAAAATGAGGATGTTGAAGGGTCTAGAGGGGAAGTCTTATGAGGAGAGGCTGAGGTCACCTGGTCTGTTCAGTCTGGAGAAGAAGAGACTGAGGGGAGAGCTCATTGTGGTCTTCAGCATCCTCATGAGAGGAAGAGGAGGGGCAGGCACTGATCTCTCCACTCAGTTACCAGTGACAGGACCCAAGGGAGGGGGTCAGAGGAGGTTTAGGTTGGGTATCAGGAAAAGGCTCTTCACCCAGAGGGGGTTTGGGCACTGGAACAGGCTCCCCAGGGCACAGCACCAAGCCTGGCAGCTCAAAAAGTGTTTGGACAATACTCTCAGACACATGGTGTGACTCTTGGGGTGTCCTGTGAAGGGCCAGGAGTTTGACATTGATGACCCTGAGGGATCCCTTCCAACTGAGCTTACTCTATGATTCTGTGATAAAAAGTAGCAAGACTTATAAAAACTTTTTTTTTTTAAATTATAATTCATGAAAATCCAAGTACAATACTTTAATTGCTCAATAACTTGAGATAGAGTAACAGAATCATAAAATCATAGAGGAAAATGCCCTCTAAAGTCATCAGGTCCATTAACCTAACACTGCCAAGTCCACCAGAGCTGCTCTACCTTACTTTTGGAAATTAATGAAAGAAAAATTTAGGATTAAATGAGAGACATCTGCTATCATCTTCCCTCCAAGAACTGCACACCATAAAGAAAGAGGAAGCAAGAAGAGAAACCTGTGCTGTTGTGTTTCTGTGCCCAAGTGTCACACACTATCGAGTTACTTCCTTGAGGACCAGCAGCAAAACAAACCAAGACAAGTATGAATAAGCAAAGTCTATTTATAAATACATTTATATATAGCTCAGGCACAACGTATGTAGGTATAGACCAGTGTTCCACCTAAACATGAAGTGGCTGTGCTGACAGCAGGTTGGAGGATGACAGATGACATTCGCAGCTGCTGTAGCAGGGAAGGACTTTTGCCAGAGCTGTCACAGCGGCTCAGAGCTGACAGCCAGCTCCGAGCGAGCCGGTCTGCCCTCGCCACCTCAGTGTAAGAGATACTGGGGGAAAGGTTTGACAAGCCCACGCTTCTCCACACAGGAAACACAAACAAATATCGTGTCAGGGAATACACAGCATCTATAATTCATCCCACAGTTTAAGCAATTTTGAGTAAAGGTAATGACAGTTAGCACATTACGTTTGTAACAGGTCACTTGGAGATTTTTAAAAAAACCTTAACCAAACCACCACAAACAGAACCAAAACCCTTTCAATACTTCATCTCATGTGAGTAGCTAGAACCCTCTAAGATATTTTTCTTCCTTAAACAAAATCAATTAAGAGATATAATAAAAAGCAGAATATGTTCAAATTTGAGATTTTCAAACTGAGAGATGTCATTGTGGTGAGGTGAACAAGGAAGAAGCAGGCTGATGATAAGCCTTGCTTCTTCTTGCCCTTCTTCTTCCAGTTTCTGAACCTGTAAAACTGGCAGAATAGCTGAGAAAAATCTCTTCAGCTATAACCAGCTAGCAGAAATTGTTTAGGCAGGTCGAGTATTAAGAAAATTAATAGATCCCATTTCAGCCAGGTGACCAAATTAAAATGTCATGCCATGATCTTCAAAAAGGAAAGAAAAAAAGGAGAGAAAAAGTTTAAAAATCTCTACAGCTTTGAGAGGTGTTTTATTTTCAGATTTTTGCTCATGATGTGCTACTCTTACTCTTTTTTGTAGTATACATTCTGTATAATTTTGAGCTTCGAATTGAACTCTGTTTAGTGACAGCTGCTATTCTTTTATTCTCATTTAACTTAAGAATCAAGCAGAAGAATAAAATTCTCCTTTATAATGAGATTTAGAAAAAAAGTCATAAAATATTTTAAGAAATAAAATATTTCATATTTAAGGTTTAAGATTAGCAATAATATTACTCTTGTCTAAAACAGCCGTACAGCTCTGAGGTCTTGAACCAACCTGCAACCAAAAATGCAAATGTCTATGTGACCTGTAACATTGATATGACTAATTAGCTGCAATCCTCCTGCAGACCAGACACAAGTAAAGATAATGAGAAGGTCAAGGAGGGCGGCCACTTGGTATAACTTGTGTAAGACTTGGTATAACTTGTGTTGACTCCATATAGGGAGGGCCGTTAGAGGCTTTGAGGATTATATACTTCTCTAACACAATAAATATTCCAGAGTCACTGAGAAGGAACAAGATTTCTGCCATTTTGACTGGTTTTGAATTCCCAGAGTATTAGAATACTGACTTGCAGAAAAGCTGTAAAGCTTATAGACTCCTACTAGGGCTGTAAAATCAAAGCCAGAAGATTTCATTCATTTCATTCATTCATTCAGCATATTTATACAGAAGTTGCCTACATTTATGTAAGTTCCCTGGTTTCAAATGCATAGGACAGGTGCCTAGGTTTGGTACAGTAAAGTTCTGGGGCAGTCATTAATGAGTATACTAAAGGGAAAACAGTTGTGGTGTATGGCTGTTCCAAATCACGAAAACCATGTAAAAAATCTAGATTTTATTTCTCATTTTTAGAGGTGCCCAACATCTCTACGTATTCCACTTAATTCCTCTTCCATGCCTCACAGAACCTCTTGCAACATGGAGATTATGTAGTCACCTAAATTACAAGGGAATTCCAACAATGACTAAGAAAAACATACTTCAAAGTGTTCTGATAAAAGGAAAACAAAAGAAATGCAAAATACTCTGTGCAAAGGTAAGTAATAATTTCTGATGTGTGCAATAATCCCAGCATGTACTTATATCTTGCCCTACTTAATAAATTAGTAGTACTTTATGGTTTAGCATTAAGGACATATTTAAATAAACAGTTAATTGAGATTAAAACCACATTTCCAAGTTATTCCCAAATCCCCCTCCTTGTGTGGTTCTGATTAGATGCAGCCAAGTTAACCATCTTTTCAGAGGTACCTTCTCTGAGGACTGTTATCAAATATTCATCACAAAGCCACTTAAGCCTGCTCATCTAGGAACACCAGCTTAGTTCCTGCTGGATCACAACAAAGCACAGCTCCCAAGTGAGCCTTGTATGGATTATTGATGAGAACTAGAAAAGGGGACTTTCACCAGTTGTGCAGCAGAGACAACGAGAGGAGCAGCAACCATGACATTCAACAGAATCTGGGATTTATCGTGGTGCAGGTAAAGTGATAAAGTGCAGGCTAAAATGGATATCACACAGGCTGTGGTACATCTACAACAAAACCAGCAAAATATGGTTTCTTAGGGTTGAAAGAGCCTTGCAGCTGAAAATTAATCTTTATACCTGGCAGAACTTTCCATATACATAAAGACTGCTGGAGCCACTTCTAACAGTCAAGTTCCATGGTTTTAAAAAAACCAAATTTTTATAAAAAGCAAACAAACCAAATCAAATCAAGAAACACAAAGCAAACTAAAAAATAAACAACTATAAAAGAAGCCATAAACATTGCAATTATGCTCAGTCAGAAATTTGTATCCTAAAAAGTCTTTCATAAGTGAAAATGGTAACTATTTTAAAAGAGTGTCTAGAGATGGTTTTAGTGCATATCTGTTGAAATTATTTTAAAAACTAGATTGATTTTTTTTCCCCTGAAAAATGCTGGGATGTCTTTTTTTTGTTGCTTTCTTTCTTGTTGTTTATTCTTTTTTCTTCTCATTATTCATTTAAGCCAAAATGGATTTCAAGCTTTTTTTTTTTTTTTTTTTTTTTAACAGAACAGTCACGAAACAAAAAGCAATCAGTAACTTCATGGTTATGAGAACTTCATGGTTGAAGTCACTGCTGTGAGTCACACCAGACACTGAAAATGTGGCCCTTGCACTTTGTTATGCAATCCCTCCCTATAAAAGTAGGACAGATTGTTTGTTTGTTTTTGTTTTTTTTACTGTAAAAAGAACCCCAAATATTCCTCTAAACACCATAAATGTAGAGCCAGCTAGATAAATGTCTCAACCTCTGGGCAAATTCATGTTGAATCTGAGAAATGCTCAAAGGATTTTTCACAAGAGCTCATTCCACAAAATTTTCACTTACTATAAAATAAATCTCTTCAAAATGAAAAAAAAAAAAGTTTTGTCAGTCTTTAACATTACTGAATAAGAGGGCAGAGATATATGTAAATCAGTTATTAGAATAATCATGCCATAGAAAATGTACTAAACAAGCATATAATTTCCTTGATGATAGTTTGATGGTTACCTATTACTTTTAATAGAATGTTAAATGCAATGTCCTCCCATTAAACTATTTACAAATATCTGGAAAGCTAATTATCTTTTGATTGTTAACCTGGCTTCTCTGCATGTTTATTTGTTTTCAGAGACAGTTATCCACATTAAAACAGCCAAGCACGTGAGATCAGCATGGAATAGAATATTCAGATTTTTCCAGGCTATTTTATTGCTATTTCCTGATGCCATGTGATATATCTGCAGCACTTTATGCTCCAATACACTAGGAATATCTAGCTAAAAACTTTGCAAACAATGTTGATTTTGAAGGTCAAAGAAATCATAAAGATGTTCACAATTTTATTGTGTCTTAAAAACATTCTGGTTGATCTTTAGCTCTGACTTCAGTGTTTGGATTTAAATTTGTTTAGCATTCATATTTTTAAATTACTGCACCGAACTGGAAATCATTCAAGGCTTTTGTGTGTGTGTGTGTTGTGAGTGTGTATGAGAAAGAGAATAGAGGCAAGATCATTCTTAGGATTTAATATTAATTTGTGGGATTTAACATTATTTTCCTCCTTAACATCTGCAAAACCTCATGTTTTGTGAAAAAAAAAGAAGAAAACATGATGAGAACAGGAAAAGCAGCTTCACTGACTTCTACAGTGTAGATGATCACAGACAGATGAGATAATATGGCTACAGCTGAGTAGTGACAGAACATTTTTATGTGTAAGAGGTACAAAATTAATGAATTTTTGTTTTCCTCTGAGATTTCTGACACAAATACATCTAACCAGACTTCTCATTTGAAACAACATTTCATTTGCAATCTTGATGAATTATACAACTCTACGCAAGTGAGCAGAGTATTGTGTATTAACTTAAAATTACTATTTTAAAATTTCCTCCTCAAACTTGGGCTATCACACTGGTTTCACCTGAAATTTCTTTGTGATAATATAAAAAACTCCCACTATATAATATTACTAACCAGAACATTGAAGAACACTGGAATGTTCTTTAGTGAAAGAGCGGATGATAGCTACCACTTTCAGCCAAAAAGCCTTGATTTCCACCCTTCCTGGGAAAACTGTAGGAATTGCCATCTCACCAGTGATGGGTGAATATGAAGAAAGATGAAACCAACAGCACAGCAAAAGGTCCCAGGCAGATGATCTCCTGCCACATCTTTCCAGAGACCATCAATGTTTACCTTGAAATGCATGAAATGTTTCAAATGCAAATCTCTGTCGATATTGACCCAAAATTAGAGTGATCAAAGGTGAAGAGCAATGGCACAACACTCACAACACATGAAATCCAGTCCTGTTTGAGTGGGACACTATTTTTCACATACTCAATATATATGATTATGATCAGGGCCATACACAAACTAAAAAGACACAAATATCTCCTTTTATAGAGTTTGCTTTGTGCACAAAAAATTTTATGGATGGAAAATTTTTTGAGCACGCCTATGGTTTGTTCTACAAGGTACCTGGAAAGATATGATTTTTTTTTAATATCTCACATTAGCTGTGACACTTTTCAGAGGAGTTTCTAAAAAGCACACTGTGAATTTGGTATTAAACTGTTCCATATGTTTGCCTCCAATCTGTGGCTAATTACAACTAGTTTTCTTCACACCTTCTTGTGTGTTATGAACCTTTTAGAAAATGACTGAAGGAAAAATCATAGAGTTCAGAAACCTGCATTTGTGAAATATGCAGGTTTCATGAACCACAAGACAATCTCAGGGAGTGTTTCAGCATCTCTTTCTCTTTTGTTGTCACTAATAACAATGTCAATATGAAATCATCAGGCCCGACACAATAATACTGTCTCCACCTTACAGAATTCTGTATATATCATGGACTCTCCTGTAACAGGCTTAACTTGTAAAATACGCTTTTTAATAAAGAATATTTTCAAAATTTTTTTTTGATAAATGATAAAATCAACATTACTCTTAATTTTAAACTATGTTACTTGATTTTGTATTTCTTTTCAAAGGATTCCACAAACATTTTGATGTGTTCCTCTCACATTAATTTCTTATAATTTATATTCTCTCTATATAAGGTTTAGATATATTCAGAGATACTCTAATAGCATTAGCATTTAAGAACGACCTGTATCAAACCATCATCAAAGGCTAGAAAATATTCTATTGCTAACAACATATCACAACACTGATAAAGTCAATTAATGATCGCACTTTATTTTGAAAATCATTAGGAATGGAATTTCCCTCTAGTGATGAATGTTTTCTTAGTCCAAATTGTCTTTTTTGCTAGTGGGAAAAGTTCAAAATCCTGATGGCTGGAAAATTTTAGCAGAACTGATAAATACTACTGTGTTCCAACTTCAATTTCTCCAAAAAGATATCTGTAAAATACTATGAAACCACAATACAGCATGTTTTAGAAAATTGTACTTTACAACTCACAACAAAGTAAAACTATGAAATACTCCTACAGCATAAAAATTGCATGTTTCAACAGGATCCTTTACTTCCCTGGCAGAATTACGGAGCACACAGCAGGAACCAAATGCAGCATTATCTTAGATAATTTTAATGGGAATTGCTGATAGAAGTTCCAATTGTTCTTTCTACTCCATCCCTCTTCCACCCTTGTTAAAAAGTGTGACCAAGGAGAAGCCCAGGCTTTCTGCTGAAGAGGTAATGACGGCTACATGCAAATGAAAATTTATTATCCTACCTCCAGTTTTCCTTTAAAGAGACATCTGTAATGTAGTTTTCCTCCTGAGCATCGCACTGCCACCTAATCAGTAGCCTTAACAGCCTAAATAAGCAATTACTTTATTAATATTAACAAGACATTTCAACATTTATAATACATAACAAGACTAAGGGGGAGTGAAATGATGGGCAGATCAGCATTCAGAAGCTAAATCTAAGTGACTTGAAAAATACATTGCAAATGAGTACAGAGAGATGTTGAAACTCAAAGAAATCCAGAAGAGAGAGGCATAAGGACTGTATTTCAACTATTCTACAGAGCATCCTGCTTTCTAGATATGCTCAAGTCTGCTCTAGGTTTTGGTGAGAAGTGTATTTCAATTGTACTCTTATTATACCTACTTGTATTATTTTAATTTTGTATTAAGACCTTGGCATGCAAGAATTTGTAACATTTTACAGGTGATTTATCAATAAACGTCACTAGTCTGGAGCTGCACTTTCCTATTCAAGTATGCAAATACTCCTTAGAGAACTGAGAGACAAAGTAGATCAAAACCCAGTGCCAACTTTCTTTACATAAACACAAACAAGCAATTACCTGCATTGTCACCTAATCACCCTGAAGTGTCTTACATTAATAAAAGAAACTGATTTTTCAAGTTTCATCATAGAAACCCAACTTTCCAAGATCACCCCAACAACATTGAACGAGACACAATAGGACATGATAAATATTTTGACCTGCAAGTAGATGGCTAAATTCCAGTGACCAGACATGTGAAAATAGCATTTAATTTGCAATTCACAGTAACAAGGACCCAACATGACTCCTACACTTCACAATGAAGATACTGAGGCTGCTTTGCTTACCGTGTGTAGGAACTTGAGTCTCTCTCAGCCAGGACTCTCTGCTCATTCTGACCACAGCCCAAAGTCCAGAAGTTACATCCTGTGTGTCAGTCAGTTGGATACAGCTTAGAATCCAGGAGCCTGGAGCCAGCTCCTGCAACCAAAGGCTGAACCGCAGGTGTCCAAACCCACAGTGCCTCCTTTTCCTTTCACCTTCCCAGAGGACACAGCAGCCTCCCATGCAAGGTGTGATGACAAATGAGGCAGCTGTGTCCTCATCCTTTTTACTCCATGGAAAAGATGAACAACTGGATAATCCAGGCAGCCCTCCTTCATAGTCATTTGGACATAAATTCCTTAGGATATATATTGCCTGTTTATGTTAAACTTCAACTTGCAAAGAAAGTCATTGTTTCTTCTCTTAATTTTCTACGTCACTTTGAAGATCCTCTCTTTGAGTTGGATGCCACTGTAAGGGAAACCTCTGTTTCCATCTCTTTATTTAATTTGGATTAATGTTACTATGATACTTATCTAATGCATGAAGAAAATTGCTGCCCTGACTTTTTCTTTTTTTTTTTTTTTAATAGCCATAGATGCTTTCACAACAAAGAAAAGACTTTCATACCTTCCTGGGTTGAGGTTTTTCATTTTGTTGTTTTTTTTTGTTTTGTTTTGTTTTTGGTTTGTTTTTTTTTTTTTGCTATCTTTGAGGAGGATGTAAACATATCCATTTTTCAGATAAATCAATCAATTCTTCTGCTATTAAAAAAATAGGTAGCAGTCTCTCAAGTTTTGAGTGTGCAGCTACTTTTTTCAACACCTAGCACAACTCTGGAACTGGATTTCTTTTAGTTTTCTGAAAGATTCTAATACTGCAGAAAAAGGAAACTAATTGTGTTCAGTTTAGCATGATTGCCAGTTTTTAGCACAAACTCAATCATCACAAGAAGAAAATACATTGAATATGCAACAAATGCAAATTGAATTACATCTTCAGGGAGTATCTGGAGTATCTGCAGGGACACAGCCAAACCACTGTGCCCAAACCTGCTATTTTTCTAGGAAAATTTTTATTTTTTCAATTTCATTATTTTTGAGTTTTCGTATACAACTTAAGCAAGTCTAATTGCAGCACATTTCTGAACCTCTTGCTCTCAGACAGATCAGAGAGAACAGGGAGATACTGACAAAAGCTCCTCTGCTCAAAGCTGTTCTGCTTCAGAGGACACGTATCCACATTTGGGGAATCCTGAACTTGAGCTGGTAGGATCAGTATCTCAGTCAGTATCAACTGTGCCTACAGAGATTCAGAACCAAAGTTTCTTCACATCCTTGCAGTCAGACACTAGGAAAAGGAGCTTATTCTGCTGTGCAGACATGCCTCTTGTCTCACTGATTTTTTTTCTTTTTTTCCTTTTTTGTCCTTCAGCTGTTTTTCCAAAGACATTCATCACCAAACCTGCTTATACATTGCTATTTCTTACAATAATTTCCTTCCTTGCTGCTGTGCTGTGCAAAGGGCTAATTATGTTTCTGCTATTCTAATGTAGGAAGTATAACCACTTACAATATCTTGATGACTGTTCTAAGTCAATTTTGGAGGTGTATCTAACGAGTATCTTTTACAAAATTATGTCAGCTATATAAAAAAAATTAACCTGAGGAGACAGTGGATGGCTCAGAAATGGCAATAGGCTACAGAATCACACATACCTAATTAACTGGTTTAAATCTAGTGAAACTAGATTAAAGCTAACGCCCGTGTGAACGGTATTATAACCAAAACATCCCAACTGGATTTCTAGTGCACACAGATATAAATCAGAGAAATTATAATCAGTGTCACTATTTTGCAGATGCCTTCCTTAATAAAAGAGGTCGGGGCCATTCTGTGGTGTCAAGGGCAAGTGAGCAGCCTTCCTCTCCTAACCCAGCTGCCTTATCTCAGTGGGAGCTGGGAGCTGTCATCACCACGTGCTGGGTGCTGGCAGTGGCCACCAGCAGTGCTTGGAGTCTGCTGTGAGCTGAGCCCTGTAGGCAGTCATGCACTGGTGCCCATGGTCTCATCAGCTGGTCAGGCCAAATGTCTCCATGGATTTCAATGATGAAAGATGTTTTTGGCACTCCTTGAGCACCCATTGGGTGTGATCAGGCAGTAAAGCTTCTTCCTTCTACTCCAACCTGGCTGCCCACGTGCAGCTATTTCTCGTCCCTCAGACTTGTCCCATGTGCCCTGTACTAGTTTTAAAGCAAACTAGTGAGGGACTTCAAGTCAGAAATACAATTTAATAAGAAAGAAATAAAATAAATGTAATAGTACAAAAAAAAAAAAAAAAACAAAAAACCCACAACCCACTGACAGAGTCAGAGTACAAACCTGACCCCCTGACAGTCAGGGGGTTAGCAGCAGTGCAATTTAAATGGTAGCTGCAGTCCTCCTGAAGTGATGGTTCCGTTGAAGCAGTGGCTCTGTAGAGAAGGTCTCGTCTTCCTCTGAAGGTCCAGTGGCAATGTAGAAGGGTCTGGTCTTCCTCTGAGAATCCAGTGGAAAGGCTGACTTTGGTGTTCAAAATCTCCCCTTATATCCAGGCTGGAAGGCTTGGTTCCTCCCTCTGGGCGGAGCATCTCACAATGGGTGATATAGTCTTATCAGTCATGCGGTGATGGCCCATTAACAGGAGATAGTATAGGAGAGATAAAGGACTCTGCCCCACCTGGTGTCAACAGCTGGCCCATTAACAGAAGATAGCTTCATGAGCTTATCAGGGATGAGTCATGAGGGAGGTGGGGAACACTGTCCCACCAGTTTTAACAGTTTATGAAGATGGTGACAGAATACAGACTTTTGGGTACATTTTACATTGCAACCCAGGACATGCCCATAGACCCATGGCCAGCTTCCATGCTGCTCGAGTTATGCAGTGCATGGGTCACCTTTTGGAAGGTTGGAAGAGACTTGTCAGGTGGATATTTTCTGCTTGCCCTACAGGAGTTTAGATCGTGCTAGCAGGAGGTGGCAAAATCTAAGCATGATGCCTGGTGTGGGAAGTGTTTCTACAGATAAGCACAGCTTAGCATTTTCCATCCCAAGGCTTGCAGAAAACCTGCTTCCCCTGTGCCACCACACGTTAAAATGTCAGACATGACCTGACAAGAAGAAGGTTGCCCACAATAAATTAGGAAGTACTGATGCCAGTGGGAGAGTAATGACTGAGAAACATTGCCACAGCAGGGCAACACGCTGGACTAGGGTTAGAGTAAAATATCCTGTAACAATCCATGAGTCTTTTTTCCTGGTAGTTAAGAGACAAATGACCAAAATTTGACTGTAGAGCAACAGTTTCTGAAGAAGAGAAACATTTATCCATCTTGGCTAGAGCTTAAAATAAGAAAGGAATAGGCATTTGAGAGTTGCAATGCTGGATAATTGCTTGATAAATTATGCTAATAAAAAAAAAAANGTGCTGATTAAGTTCTTCTGTAAAAGACCTCTGCAAAGCTCACTAACCCAACTAGTAATGCAAATGTTGATAAACATTGTACAGCCCCTAAAGGAACTTCAAGTTCCTGTACCTGATAGAGGACCTGCAAAATCCAAATAACTCCACCTAACTGGTTGTTTTTGTTTTGTTTTGTTTTTTTTTTATTTCTAAAATACAATCTTTATAAATAATTGAATTTTAATTTACTTGTAACATTGATTGATGTTGTCTGGTAACAGTTTACTTACAAAATATGTACATTATCACACATTTGTATGCCCAGTCCTCAATACCTACATTATTTGGTGACTAGGAGCAAAATCCACTACAGAGTAATGAATTAGCAATCCAAAAATGAGGAATCAATGCAGTTTAAATGACTGAACATATACTTACTGATATTCTCATGATCCAGACCTGGTATTTAGAGAAACAAAAAAATTCTTTATATTTCTTGATGAAATTTAAGACATTGACAAGTCAATAAATGACGAGTGCATTTCCACTTCAGTTAAGCAAATACTTGTTTTTAGTTAGAAACAAAGACTGACATTGTGGAATGAACTTTGTTTCAGTTCAACAGCTGCATATTTACACTATAGCAAGCATTCTCCATGCTCATTGATTTTATTGAGACTTGGCAAAATAAGCTCTGATTTATATTTAGATTCTAATGAAGGTAACCAGATATTGTTATTACTGTGGCTGGAATGTAGAAAGACATTCTTTCATGTTCCCCAAATCCCCTCCCACACTGTGAACTAATACAGCACTCAACTTGCTATTTTGGAGGTCTTCCTTGGTGGTGGGGAGGTAGAAGAAGGGTAGTGAAGATAAGACTGGAATTCTTTTAGCCTTCATGTATTGCACAGTTTTGGATATAAGGGAATGGGATTAACATTCACATCACTGCAGGTTTCAGGAATCAGACAACATCTTTACACATTTTTATGACACCTCTTGGGCTTCCCAGCTATCACTTAAAATTTGTATGCAGATATGTCCTGCATCAGTCTTCAAAGAATGAAATAAATTTATTTCCTATTCTAGGTAAGGGATCTGGATCAACAATTTCCCTCCATTTTCTAGCAATTTACTTGCTCATTATTTATATTATCCCCTGTTTTACCCTATCAGCTGGTCTGTAGAACAAGTCTGTTCCCTCTACAGACGTGCTTTTCAATAATACTTTGCAATTTATAATTTTGGTGCTTGTCTCTTACTCACTGAAGTCTGCTGTTTCCATCCTAAACTAACTCTGCAGCCTTTCTTAAATCCACCTAGTTCTGAAATACATTTCCAGTCATAAAACAAGAGCTGAGAAAAAAAAAATATTGTATAGTCAGATCATGCTATACATGAGGCCTTGAGGGCTGGGATTTTGGAAAGCTTTTAGTGGCTTCTAAATCACAGAAAACAAATCAGCTTCCACACATTACATCTTCGTGTGTCTGTGATGATGCCCAGTGACATGGTTTCACAGTTTTTGGCTGACACCTAGATTTGCAAGGACATGAGCTAAGATTTAGTTAGTGTCAGCTATAGCTGGTAAAAATAAAAATGTACATGCTAGCACTTCTGGGCAAGGTATGGTGCCTTGCCACAGAAACTGGTGCCTTGGTATGCATTTGAAGTTATGTGGAACTATCACCAAACTAAAACTTAGTGCTCCTTTCCCTTCTCTGCTGTGCTGATCTCCTCATCCATGTGATGCACCAATCTTACCTCACTCTGGTGCCTTCTTGGGCTACAAGAGCACTGAGTAAACAGGGGTCAGTATTTTGATGTCTGAAACCCAAATTCAGAGCCTCAGGCTCTGGTGCAATCAAGTCCTTGCTCTGGGAGAATGGCTTACATTTGACAGAGCTTCACCTCTCCCAGGGGGTGTGCAGGATGGCAAAAGAGAAACTTTCTTTGTCTATAAAACAGTTTAATTGTTCTGAAATATTTGTTGTTACATTGTTAAATATTTCATTATTGTAGCAAAACTGAAGTTACTTATTGAAATTTTAATGCATTTCTTATTTTGCCTGCTCTGGCCAGGAATTCATTTTTATTTAAACCCACCATGCATGACATGAAAATGACTGTTAAAATTTTTATCCAAAAAGCAGAATTTTGCGACTAACAAAATCAGTATTTTTTTCAGGTTTTCTTTAGCCTGTAGTGCAATAATATATTCTAGTGTTCTGAAGAACAAAGTACTCAGTACTATAACCAGGCTTATGGATACAGTGTTATACAAATACCTAATTCACTGATTTAGTCCCCAGAATTATCTAACATTTCAGTTGCGAAATTCCAGATGTGGTACAAAAGGTATTGCAGCCTGAATCCATCTCACATTGTTGTTTCTTTGGATTTGTATCCTCCTCCTCATATTCTGCATAAATTTATTGTAAGATTTCTCAGTTATGAGCAACAGTCTAAACATGAGTCTTTTGAGGTAAAGAACCTACATTTTACTCTCTAAACGAATTTAGTTGCAAGGATTCACTGATGTTACAGGATGAGACCAAGAACAGAATTTGTCCTTTTGCCTAAGAACTTTTAAAATCTGAAACTCTTTATGATTTTAATCAAAGAGCAAAAGTATTCATGAAGGTCTTGCCTATTTTATTTTTGTAAGGATCTTGGGCTTTAAGTCTTAAGGGTCTAAAACTACAAAAGCTTAATGAAAAATAAACTACTGTGAAAAATACAGTGAAAAGTACTTTCTCTGGGTTTTGAGTGAGTTTCTTTCTTTTTTTTTCTCTTGCCCCAAAAAATTGCTTACTGATTTAGAGCTTTCTGAATATTTTTCAGCTTAGTCTTAGTTTATAAGTTGAAAATTAGAATTGGACTCCAAGGGTCAGCTTCCACACTCCATTGCATCATTTCATCCCAACTTAGAGATGGTTCATAACCCATCTGAAACTAAAAAGAAGTCAAACTTATACAATAGTGTTCGAAGAGTGGGTATAATACACAAAGGATGGAGGACAGGATTTAGGAAACAATAAAAGAATTCATGAATTAAAAAGAATAAAAAGCTAAGTGGACTTACCTATTAAGTGAATAAACCTCTGTACTGAGAGATGCAAATGCGAATGCTGATGTTGCACCATTACATCCTCCTATCTTGGCACTCAAAACTAGGAATTATCCAGAAACACCTACCCATTCCTTATTTAAAAGGCTGTATTATTGCAATTATAACAAAATAAAAGGGCAGATTTAAACCCATCAGAAAAGGTAAATAATTAATACTTCCTATAATGCATGACCAACAGGGCCATTTTGGGAAGAGACAGGAAGTGAAGAAAAAGAGAAATGAAGGAATTATATTTGTTTGCCTAGTTCATTAATTCTGATCCCCAAAGGTACTTCACTACTTTTTAATTGGAGTTACAGACACACCAATGTTGGTATGTTCCACAACCATTAATTTCAATCTTTCCAAATTTCCTTTATCTGTAAATTTCTACTTTTTATGAAGACATGATGACACAGGAGCTTCATGCTTGGTTGTTCCATAAAGACAAGGGTTTAGAATTCAAATAGAAACCTTGCTTTAGTTGTAGCTGATCAAAACTGTGGGTTTTTGTAAAGAATTCCTATCTGCCACAATTTTAAAAGTTTAAAATCTAAGTTCATCAACTCTTGCTGTCTATAAAACGGCAATGGGTGATGGAAAAGATCCCACAAGTACCACTTACATATTTTTTAACATTCTTGTTAAATACATTGTGGTGAAAACCATCTTCATACACCAAATAGCACCTTCAGAAGTATATAAATATCCTACAATTCCTATTGCCATAGCCATTAACAAACACTCTTGGGGGATGATTGTGAAAATCAATAATTATACTAGTAAGGACTGATGTCTACTTTAGTAGGTAGAAAAGTCAAAACAGTAAAATTCAGGTTTTTAGGAATCGTTGTACTGTACCCCTTGTTTTTAACCTGATGTTCCCAATGACAACTATCCATGCTGGCCTATCCTGGATAGAGTCCACCTCCTGAAACTGGGCCCCTTTGAATGAATTTATTCTAATGACTGAGAATATTTTCATGGAAAACACAAATGTTTCGTTATTAGTAGCCAAATACATTTGCAAATGCTTCTAATGGTTAATTTGTTTTAAAAATACCAGTGATGAGTGGCCTGCTTTATGCCCCTTGTTTCAAAAGTAATCAGTGTCACAGATGCATAATCTTCCTTTTATTTTTTCTCTCATCCTTCCACTTTTGTGTTCACCAAGGTAGTGACAGATACACATAGGAATGATTTGTAATTAAATTAAAATCAGCAACAAAAGGTGTGTAAAATGCATTTACTCCAAAACAATAAACAAGCACATGATTAATTGCTTGCAATATGCCTACCTTTGATGTGGAAAATAAAGATGATGCAGCACCTGATCACCTTCAAATCAATTCAACATCCACCTGGTAGAAAAGAACATAATTTACTGCCAATTTAGACAGGTTCCATGAAAAAATTTCCAAGACCTCTGGTGGGAATGCACCAAAACAGAAAAAAATTATATCCATTTAATTTTTCCCCCTTTCCTACAATGACTTAGACCAATTTCCACAGAAGGAAAATATCCCCCAAATGCCCATAATTCAAACGATGCGGTAGAGCAAACTGTAGAATAAATAACTACTAATTTTTAGACATCCTGATAACAGAGAAACATAATCACTATTGGCACAATATGTATCTTTTGCTATGATTTATCATAATTTCCTAGGTGCTCACAGAAATATGTTCACACAAACCACAAAGAAATAAAATATAGAAGAGTCCCTTAGCAGTGGCATCTAATTTCACTGCATTGTGTTTTGAATCTCTGAGCACTCTCTTGTATTGCACTGTAAGACTTATTAAATACACCAAGTGTACAATTATGTGCACAATGAAAATAAAGAGGAAAAGATGTGGTAATAACAAATACCATTCCTCCTGTGTGCAAAATTCTATTACTCTGCTTCTAAGTTCAAAAGTGTAAGACAGCTCACCCCACCTACTTTTTTTGGATATCTATAATATTTATGGAGGAAACTTGGATTACCCCTGATTGTCTTTGTTTTACTGGAGAAGCAGTTCCATTTCAGCAGTGAGTGATAATACAGATCATCTGAAAGCTTGTTTAGATTTAATTCTTTATGGCATTCATCTAAAATGTGTTGCTGTCAAAGCAATAGTTTATACTGGACTTCAGTAGAGTTGCAAGTCAAAATCCATACTCAATAGATTCGGGAAAATACTTTTTTTCCCACACAAATAATGAAAATATATCTGGAATGGCAGAAACATGAGATTCTGAGATATGAACAAATGAATGTGAACCATTGTAACAGTGCAATTCACAGTTAATCAAATAAATTAGGATTTCTAGCAGCGCTAAAATATTTACACCCCATCTCCACACACATCTCTCTTTACATCTCACACACATACACAGATATGTCACTCTTTTGTAACTGGATGTAGAGAATAAAGAAGAAAAGGGAAGTCAAGTCAGTAGCTTCTAATTTTGTCCTCTTCTGGTAGCTATGGGCTGGCTATTAAGAGTTCAATAGCAAAAAGATAAATGTGAAAATGTTCATATAATAGGATTTCACCTTCGATCCTGCATAATGTCATACCTGTATTTGTAGCTTTTATCATTATTTCACAAATGCAGGAAAAAAGTACATTTATATAAATAGAGCTAATATCTTTAAAAAAAGAAGGAAAAAAAAAATAAACCCAATCCACATTTTGCTAAATATGAAAATACTTAAGATATGAAGACTAGCAAAAGTAGGAATCCTTTCATTCCTAAGCAGAACATGAAAGCTCAGTCAAATGAAGGGAGATAACTTACACTGTGGCTACAGGCAACTGGTGATGCTAATATCTGCTTAGCTCCTTGGAGATTGGTTGCATTCTTTTCCTATCAGATGACCACTTGAGTTTCACAGACTGCTCTACAGCTCTTTTTAACAATAGGGAGCATTCTGCCCAAGCCCTGGCAAGTTGTCATTGATTGTTTCAAATGTTCTGTATTCAGCTATTCACGGAATGATTCACTGGCTTTTCAAACTGTAAGCCAGCCTAGTGTGTCAAATATGCTTCTGAAGATAAAGGCATTTGTAAATGTAAAGGCATCTGTAAATGCAAAAGGTGCTTAACTATGTATGCAGCCTTTACAAAGCACAGGCAGCAAGCGTGAGGCTGCTCCCGGTGAGAAAGAAAATAATTCAGCATCGCTTTTCATCTTTCTGAATTCAGATTGCAAAATAAAGATTGAGTAGACTCCCACATAATGAAGTTAGGAATTTTAACAATATATCAGCGCTGGCCTACCACTATTTCTCTATTTTCTGCACCGCAGAAATGCTGGCATTGGGTCTCCCAAGGAGCTATGATCCCTTTACAGTGTGAAAAGTATATAAATACAGGGGCTGGGAGGCCTCAGTGGGCAAACCTACTGGCAACAAAACAATAAACAGTCTGGCATATATTTACAGACACAAAACCCTGGCATGCATTTGAATTAATTTACTCAGAAAAAGGAAAAGAACCGAAGGTTTGAGTGGAGGAAAAGGGCACAGAGACCTTAACATTTCAATACTTAATATACCCTTAAAACTTCCCTTGAATCATTATTCTATTGTCTTATCACTTCTTTCTTATATTTCTAGACATCTTACCCACAGTTCTATTCCTTTTAGAAAGGGAGAAGGAAAAGCATAAAATTGGGAAGGTTGCAAAAGAGCTTTAAGGTTATCAAGACCTTCAATTAACCCAGAGCCACCATGTTCATCAGTAAAGCAAGTGCCACATCCACGCATATTTTGAACAATTCCAGGGGTGGTGATTCTCCCTCTTCCATGGGCAGCTTTTTCCAGTGCCTGACCACTCTTTCAGTGAGAAAATTTTTCCTAGTATTCAATCCCTGGTGCAACTTGAGACAATTTCTTCTCATCTTCTCACTTGTTACCCAGAAGACTGATCCCCACTTCACTGTAATCACAGAATCATTTAGGTTGGAGAAGACTTTTAAGACCATTAAGTCTGACCAATAACCCAGCAATGCCAAGTCCACCACTAAACCACATCCCTCAGTCCCACATTTACTGTCTTTTAAGTTCATCCATGGCTGGTGATGCCACCACTGCCTTGGGCTGCCGGTTCCAGTGTTTCACAATCCTTTTGGTGAAGAAATTTTTTTTCTAATATCCAATCCAAACCTTTCCTAAGCACAACCTGAGGCCATTTCCTTTCATCCTATTGCTGATTACCTGGGAGAAGAGACCAATCCCCACATGCCTACATCCTCCTTTCAGGGAGCTATGGAGTGATAAGGTCTCCCCTAAGCCTCTTTTTCTCCAGGCTAAACCCTCCCAGCTCCCTTGGCCTTATAAAACTTGTGCTACAGATCTTTGCCCAGCTCCACTGCTCTTCTCCAGACACACTTCAGCACCTCAATGTCTTTCCTGCAGTGAGGAGCCTAAAACTGAACACACAGTTTGAGGTGCAGCCTCACCAGTGCTGGTCACAAATCCAACTGGTGGGGCCTGATCCCCTGATTATTTTGGATGCTCAAGACGTGATGGCACTCAAGAGGATCTGCTCCATGACCTTCCTGGGCATCAAGGTGAAGCTAAGATCCTTGTAGCTCTCCAGGTTCCCCATCCACCCCTTCTTTTGGCTGTGCATTACACTTGCTAATCTTCAGTCAAGTGAGACCCTCTCCAAATTGAGCAGGGCTGCTGGTAAGTGATTGAAAGCAGCTTGGTGAACTGTTAGAGTAGTTTCCTTGGCACTCTTGGGTAGATCCCATCTTGCACCACAGAGTCATGTGTGTTTAAGTGGTGTAGCAGATCTCAGCAAAAAAGGACAATTTCTTTTCCCCCCCTAAAATAGTTCAACAGAAAAACAGTCGTTCCTCTTCCTTAGGATTACTGAAGACAAAGTGAGTGTGCACTGTGGGGGTCTCTGAGTGAAGAAGGAGCACGAACATGCCCAAAGCAACTCAAACTTTAAATAAAACATGGTGTTAGCATGTTAGCTCTTTTTCTCACCGGCTTGTGAAGCTGTATGTTGCACTGTAACTCAGAAAGCTCCACAGTGATATTTCACATCTTTATGAGTCTCCTTAAATCTTTTAAGTTACGTGTGAAATAGCAGATCATAAGGAGTTGAGAAAAATGAGTGTAACAGAGGCGGGATCAATAGGTATACAACACATATTTTAAGTTTGGTGGTAGCTCTTATTTAAAAAAACAAGTGGTGCTGGGAGGACATAAAATATATATATATGTATGTGTGTGTTTGTGTGTAAGTGCACCCAAAAAAGAACACTCACAAAGCAGAAGAACAAGTTGTAGAATTGTTCCACGCTCCAGGAAAAGACAGACATCCTTTTTAAATAGGAAATCATTAAACTGAAAGATCAAGGAACAGTGCAAGCACAAAACACTCCTTAGAGGGAATTCAAGGCAAGTAATAGTCAATGTGTACAAATTATGTGGCACAATGGATTCTGCCTACAGTGAAGAGCTTTGTTATACCCACACCTACTTTCCAACTTCCCTGGAAAAATCAATGCCTTTCTGCAGTATGAGAATGGATTCTATGGAGATGGCAAAAACTTGCTGAGCCAAATGGGGAATGCCAATGAGACTCCAGTTTGTTTTGAGTCAGCACCCAGTCACACCACTGAAGAAATAGGCACAGAATTTGTCATCGTAAAAAAACTTTGGGGAATTAAAAAATGCATGTTACGGGCCTGTTGGCAGTGCTAGCAGATGGCATGAAATTGCCACCGTATGTGATTCTGAAGCGTAAAACAATGTTGAAGGAACAGCTGCCTACTGGAACAATTGCTAGGTGTCAAAACCAGGATGGATGTCTAAAGACTTAATGAAAGATTGGCTGAATGTTGTTTGCAATAGGTGACCAGGTGTGCTATTAACAGAAAGGAGAAATGCTTGTTCTAGACACATTCCAAGGGAACCTGCCCCTAGCAAAGAGTAATATCAGAGAAGTTAATTCTGCTCTCTGGTCATAATGGGAGGAGACCATTCACAGCTGCAGGTGGCTCCACATGTTAGCAAACAAGCCCTTTGAAAATCTGAAATCTATTCAAAATGCCTCTAGATACATGACCATGATATAATCCCTAGAGAAAATAACGTAGTTGAGCACAACAACAGATTTAGACAGAATCACCCCAGATAAACACAGAGGCTGCAGTTGAAAGTCTTAAGAAACTCCATATTTCATTTTCTGCATTGGAATCAAAGGCAATTTGCTTGAGTTTAAAGAACTTGAGAGCAAGGAAAGCTCTGAAAATGGACAAGATAGTATATATGAGCAGGAGAGAGAATTGATGGAAATTAAGAGGGATGAGATATGTAATAAATATTTTTTTTGTTTAAAATCGTCTATTTTCAGTGAAGGAGACTCTGTCTCCTCTTCAAACCTTTCCTGGTTGATATTGTAGGTGACTCTGATGCTCAGTCTCAACATCCCAACTGCAACTGCACCAAGGGGGAAGTCAGAGCTGCCTTGCAGAACCCCTGTGTATCATGAACTAGGACCAGCCACGGTGCATCTTCTCCACCAGCTCTAACTTTGTATGAACTAGTGAAATTCAGTTGAAAACAACTGTATGATCAGAGCACCTCTGCCTCTCAGATTATAGACAATGACACAGGCTTACATCTCACACAACAGCTCACATTTTTACAACATGGCCTCACTTTTTCCTAAAAACTCAAACCCACACAACCAAAAAACAACAACAAACTCCAAAACAGAACAAAAACTATCCCTGCCCCTAAAAACCCACACACATCTGCAACCAACCAAAAAAACCCACACCAATTCCAGCCACATAAAGCTTTTCTCCACACAGGAAAAAATCAGTCAGAAAATATTTTTAAGAATTGGTCATGCATCCTCCTAGATTTTGGTCTACCGTTCACATCCCTTTTCTTTTTCTCCCTGAACACAGGATTGCACTAGTGACTAGGTGACTTTGAAATGTCTTGGGTTTTAAGTCAACAGTGCACATAAAGAATACAATTTTGTGCTACTTCTGTATAAATATACCTAGACAGGTAGTTATAAACTCACAGGAATCCTTACAAAACTTCAAAGCCTACACACATTATTGAGTTGCTTTTTCCTCTTTCAACATTCAGAGGCATATCAGTTTCAACATTCTGTTGTGATAGTAGACATTTCTGCATGAAAAACTTCAGCATGAAGAAGTGCCTAACAAGAATATAATCGAGTCTGTATAAAGAGATCCACTGTTCCCTGCCATGCTTAATGTAGTCTACATTTTGTTAATGACAGTTTCTCCCAGAAGCATCTAAAATTTCTGAATTTAAACACAATTGCATTGGAAATTTTAAGACCTGAGGAGATTGACACAGTTGTTGCTCAGTTCTGTTGGAGTAGCATTGGGAGCTGGTTACTCATTGCTGCTTATAGAGCATCCATTTTTAAGAGTGCCCTTTAAAAGACTGTTCTGGAGCTGGAAGGGTTTTAAATAGATAAACTGGTTATTTGTGTTTTTACTACTTCCCAATAGCTGTACTAATTTAGGACTGAACCTTTCATGGCTTTTTTACTTCATCCTCAGCTGCATCATCCTTCAGCACTGAGATTTCTCTGGGGAATTAAAGGAGCAGAGTCAGCTCTGAGTGATACAAAGACACCTTAGCATCACCTTTGCTCACATGTGATTTTGGTGTGATTGTTACTTCATGACGTTGCACCCCAAACTCAGTCTGCATTATTTTAAAATCAATTCTTAGAGCTAAAATTTAAAATGAAATGAAGTGGCACAATTATTTAGCCTTGTGGCAAATAAGTTCAGCTTTCGCATATGTTGAAAAATATGAAGTTGCTATACTAAAGTTAATTTAAATCTATCCTCAATATGGCTCATATTTATCACTTTTTATGACATATCTGTGTGAAAGAAGTATACCTTGGCTTCCTAAATATTGCAAAGGAAAGACATTTAAATTTACAGCTCCCACAGAAGATTTAATTCTATTCCCCTATGTGCACACTTTTTAACAAGACCTTTCAGTACGTGATCACATGCAGCATTTATGGGGGAAACAGACTGCTAACTACAGCACATTGTTAGATTTATTGGGAGTGGGCTGGGAATAAGTGTTGCTTAGAAGGTGGTAAGTACCAGTTGTGTAAAGAGGTAAAGCAATACCCCGTTTTTGGCTTCCTGAGAAATGATCTCCCCTTTAGGATCAATTTTCTATTAAAATAAATAATTCTACTGAAATCAAATTTCAGGCAAAATAAACAGGTCCTTGGCTTGCCTTTTCTATCTGTGGAATATATGGAGGATATAAAACTTATCTCTTCTAAGCAAAAGATACTTCAGCCCACTGGCAAGACAAAAAGCAGCACAACCCAATGTCTGAAGGTTACTTCTGCAAATATTATTAGTCCTAGCCCTAACTCTGTAGCTTTGTTAGCCAAAGAAGATAATCTATTAATTATAGACATAACTAATACTTAATAGAAAGATTCCTTGAGTGCAACGTGAGATTACCATGAGATAGAATGTGATGTGTGTCTGACAAAAGGATGAACATAGTAACTACTGACAGTGGGATAATAATATTTCTAATTTATTTCTTCAAACTTCCATGTGTAGCTAGTGTTCTAGGGCCAAAATTTCATTTTTCTTGTATTAAAAGTACTTAGAGTTGAGAAAAACTTTCAGCCTTCCAAAACTGTATTCACCCTTAAACCTCCACTTCCCTTACTGTGGGAATGAAGGGTCTCAGTCTTGTTTCCAGTCTATGTTAAATCTATTGCAATTGAGTCTCAGTGGGCCAGTTAAATAGCCAAAAAGTGAATTAGCATGAGGACAAAGGATGTCTCTGAACATTACGTTAGTAACTGATCTTTTTCAGAATAAATAAGCATATGGTAGATCAGAATAACAGAGGCTTCAGTGTTGTATCACAGCAGACACGTGCAACTCAAGGAGATTCCTAACAGACTTAGCAATGAATGAAGACTTATCCTCAGAGAGAATAATATAGTCAAGATCTCAGTGTTCTTTCACAAAGAAATCATTTATACCAATTAAAAACATGAATCAGAAGATACATGCCTTTGTTGTTTCAAAACTAAACATCAAAACATTTCATCTGAGAATGATAACACAAAATACTCCAATTCTTAGGGATAAAAAAAAAAAAAACACAAATCAATTTTTAAGACTGAGCATTTTAACAGATGCAGGCAAAATTATTTTCCTTAACCTTTTCTTTGCTAGCAATGATTTACCTCCAAATGCTGTTTAATTTTAGCCATAAACATTACAGACACTGCTGATCACTCCAGCTTGGTTGGTGAGGAGCATCAAAACCAGGATCTGTAGCTTCAGGATTTTCAGTCTATTCCAAACCACAGGATCAAAGCCATCAAGCCAGGGTAAAACTATTCACATCGTGGTTCCTGTTCTGCCATTATGGGAGCTTAGGACCTGCAGGCTTCATCATTTCCCCCAAAATCCAACTGGTCTGCAGGAACAAGCCCCAGGTGCTGGGAAATAGAAAGTGTGTCCACATGGAGATGAAGCCTTTGTTGGAAGGTACAGTGTTGTAACCCAGATTTACAGGAATAGGTATGTGTGGACTGAAAGCAGGGAAAATAATCACATTGTGATCCCAACTTGTGAGCATGCAGCGGAAGAGAGGAAAAGCTGGAAGGTAAATTGCAGAAGATGGTATTTGTGCAGACTCTGTAGCTGCACTGGGAAAGTAGCAGATCCCAAATGAGGTAAATGGCTGGTGCCTGCAGGGATGAACTATGGAGCAGCCCAAGCTTTCAGGAGCCAGGGATTGCTTTTGGGAAAGGGACAGGAAAGGACTGAAGCAAGCTCTGTGTGACAGAGGTCTGATGCAGACCTGAAGGCTGCTATCAACAGCAGAAGCCATGCCATCTATATTTGGAAAACATTGCTCAAACAGGACAGTACCTTGGGTTTTTGCAGAGCTCTAAACTCTGGGAGTCAGTTCTGTATTTGCTGCAATAGAGCTTGGACTTTATGACCTTGAGATCGAGCTGTAAGGCTCCCAGAAATATCAGAAGTAGATAAATATATTACTTCTCAGTATTGAAGATGTTTTTCTGTCAATTGTCACTGAGCTATTTTCTCAGAAAACACACTGAAGTGTCAGTGCTGTCTGCAAACCTCAGTGAAAACATCAGTCACTCTAATTAAAGAACATCCAGAATTTTTTTCCCTTATATACTGCTGACCATCAAAGAATATATTGGAAAAGAGCAAGGCCTTTTGTTGGGATGATGCTGTTAAAAAACTGAAACCGGGCAAATATTGACATCTTGTCCTTTTGGCAGAAGTTATTGTTCCAAATTCATCCACGTATTAAATATTTATCCATACAGCTAAAGAAGAAACAAGGATCTTAGGACAGTAGTAACAAGACAACATGGAAGAGTCCAGTTAAAGGGAGCTACTCTCAAGAAGATCTTGCTGAGAATTTGTTTCAGAGGATATGTTGCCAAAAGATCCACCGTTAAAAGAACCAATATTTGCCACACAACTAAATACTCACCATGTTATGCTTTGCTCTCCATCTCCAGATTTTTAATAGCCGGTGACAGGGGCACTTGGGTTTTGTCTCTTCCCCACTTATGCCGCTGGAGCGAATCAGTCCTTCATCTTTCCCACCATCTGCTGAGCATGTGTTATCCAACAAAAGCATGGTGTATATCTGAGAATGACACATTGAAATGATATTTATAAGGAAAAGAAAACCTCCAGTTCTAGCATCAAGAAAATATAATAATAACAATGACCTTCAGTGCCCACTCTAATGGGTCAGAAATTTGGAGAAAGCTTGGATATAACATTATCCCGTTTGGCTGAAGTCTGCCACTATCAAAATAAAAGGCAATGCTACTCCTGTCATGGCAAATCTAAATCCAACTCAGCGAGATAAATGCCTTTCAAACACCCAAATCACTGGAACATATGAATGGGATAATTAGATGCTCTTGGCTTTTCTTGATCCACTTGTTTGAAGGATGACTTCTCTAAAATGCTTACATCAGCCTTACACC
>JACBWW010000096.1:900419-981826 GCA_020086605.1 Lanius collurio | reverse complement strand
ATGTATAAGTACTAAACTACTTCAACAAGAGTAATATTTATAAAATGTTAACATTATCAAGAGACACAAAATAAAGATTAAAATTAAGCTGACCTTCCTTCTTGGGAATTTAAACTATTTTGGAGCTGTATTTCAAGGCTTTGCATGTGTATGATAATCTCACTTATAGCAGTGAGTTGCATATTCTCCTTCTCCTGGGCATCAGAAATATTGCAGCAAGGTTAACACACTGCAACAAGTATAGAGTGAAATTACCCTGTACATACAAAATAGTGAATATCATATTGAACTTGTATCTCAAAATGCTGATGGAAGCTGGAATGATCACGGCTTTCTCTTTCTATAAATTGAATGGAGCTGAACACGCTCCCATCTCACTGATAATAGTCCAGAGGGGACTTTGCCTCAGGGATGAGGAAGGGCAAAGAATGCTAATAAAAACCTGCATAATATTACAGCTACTGAAGTGCTCTACCTCTGTGTTGTGGTTTAAACCCAAGCAGTAACCAGATCCCACAGACCCACTCATTCATGGGTTTCTGTTAGAAGAAGAAAAGGCCTTGGCCCTGTGCAAGGCCTGCTCAACAATAACAAAAAAAACATCTGTGTGATCAGTCCTGTTTCCAGCAAAACCCCAAAACACAGAAATACAGCCACACCCTCACCAGCCACTGTGAAGGAAATTAACGCTACCCAAGCAAAATCCAGCACATCACATTAAGGAAAGTGTGGCATCTATAATGAGGTACAAAAAGTCATGGGATCTGCCATTAATGAGATAAATTGGCCATGGACTGGATCCACTGGGGAATTTCCAGGGCTTGACAAGAGGGCTGAAAGAAAATGCATTTTCCATCACAGTGCAAGGGGGGTGAGCTGCCTTGTCACCCTGATCACCGTACTGCTGATTTGTATGGCTAATGGCCATCTCTCTCCAACATCAGGGCTGAAAGAACATTGCAATCCCATTAATTAGATAGAGCATAAAGTGCTGGTTCATTTGCTGCAGAAGCAGCTCCTTTTGAAGGTTATCACCTTGATTTCTAAGTCTTTGACCTATGACCAGTATTTGCCTTTACTGCTCACAAAGAATGCCTATATTATGCCCCTGCAAAAGAATTCCTCCGAAGCATGGCTATCCAGTCCTACATGCTCTACAGAAATACAGAGTCTAGAAATAATCTCTCAGTACCCAAACTTGACAGCAATCTGCTGAATATTATGTCAGATCTGTCTACACAAACTGTTATCAGTTTATGGGTACATATATTCTTAACTTTTCTTCCTTGTCATGTAAAGCTATCTTTTTGGCGATGTAAGGAAATGCTGACATCCTTTTTCAAAATTCATTTCCTATAACACTACACTATGAGGTAGCCTAGTCAAAGACATAAACTGCTCTGCCTAGATACATATCACACACAAAAAAATCTTTCTGAGCTCAGTGTATAGATTAATCTGGCTGTTCTGGGCCAAGAGACAGGATTTCAAACACGCTCCTTAGTCCAGCATTGCTTCTTGACAAGTGTGAGCTATCAGGGTGATGGCTATTGTGGCTCAGCCACAGGCATCCAACTTCCCTGATTCTCTGTATCTGCATGTGGGCTGCCTGGTCTGGCTTGGTAAATTTATAGTTCTGTATCCTTGCATTGCTGTGCTTATCCTAAAAATGTCCAAGTTTCTTGTTAGCCTGCATGGAAATCATTTCTTTCCCAACATCAACTGGAATACATTTAGAAGCCATCCACCTTGAATAATGATTTAGTTAAGCGGAAAAGAAAGTATCACTATGTGATTGAGTCGGTGAAGATCCCTCTAAAAGAGCAGAGAATAATGAAATTGTATCCAAAATGAAGGAAAATGAAAATTTCTGCCCACCCACAATGGTAACAATGCATATTAGAAACCCACATAATACTTCATGAAAGGATTGTTTGCAGTAATAAGTAATTTCTCTAAGTGACCCTGGCTTGTGTGACATTGCAAGCACACGAGTCTGAAGCGCTGGACCCCCAACTAACCCACCCCAGGCCCCATCCTACTCCCAGGTGCCTAACAATGGATGGCCCCGGTAAAATATGAGAGAATGTAGAGGAAAAAGGCAGTAACACATAGACAAGCATGTAGCAGTATTTACTCAGAATTCTTCTCCAGCTTCCAATGATCCTCAAATCTGGTACTCAAAGTCCAATTGGTCAAATCACCAGCCAAATTAGCAAAAGCAACAATTAGGAATAGTTGTAGCAGAGACATATCCATACAAAATGTTATTTCCTATTAATATTTACAGAGGACCCCAAGAGTTACTATGTGTACTTTTCAAACAGAATCACCTTGACATTTAGCTGTGGTCAGGTTGGATGTTAGGAATATTAGGAACATGCTAAAACAGTGGTTGTAACTACAATGTTCTATAAACACAGTGTGCACTCACTCTTTTGAGTGTTAAATTCCAGTCTAGTCAGCCCACCTCCAAAAGGATACAGCAAAATAAAATGTAAGAAAAATTTAATAGGTATAAATCTTAAAATAATGCTTAATGGTTTCTTTATAATGACTATATATATAAATGGGACTTAGCTCTTCAAGGAGACAGCAAATGGAAATAAGAAAAAGTTAAAATGGTCAGAGGAAAAACCTGTAATCCCCAAGAGTAATTACTGTTCTTCTGTTGTTTCTTAAGTTTGTGTATAATTTATCTTCATTCCTAAGCATCCAGTATTGGTCACTGTCAGGCAAAAGGTGTAATGTCAGGCGGACTTTAGGTACAAATGTAATGGCTTTACATTAAAAATAAATAAATAAATAAATAAATAAAAAGTTGAATTTGTGGTCTTCTTCAAAGTAACTTATAAGGCAGTTAGAAATTTCACAGCAAGTTGTGCACATTATTTTTGTAAACTAAATGGGACGATGTTGATATGACTGCGGAATTCTTTTCCTTATAGTTTTGTTTTCTTCATGTGACAACTTTGTGAAAAGAAAGACTAAAAGTAACTGAGTTTTCCCATTGAGCTTCCAACCTTCCCTCCTTCTTTATCCTATCTTGAGAAAATCTGTCACACTTTTCAATCAGGCTAAAGCCCAGGATTGCAGAGACCTTCAACCGATGAAGTAGAGGACTGTTGGAGAAAAATTATTTTGATCCATTTTTAGTGTAAAAGATGAAATACAGACAAAAAGTACTCAGCAACATCTTGTGCTTCACAGCCCTTGTAAAAATGTGGTCTTCTGAGTGATCTGTATTGCTGGGGATTCAATCAAAAGAGGTTTAATGGTTGGGCACACGATCAATGGATTCATAGTGGAAGGCAGTTGGGGAGGTGGGGTTTGGTAGCTCATTACAAGGGAGGTGATGGTCCAGAACATTTGCCTTGCTTAAATAGTAAAATAAAGTTATTAAACTGGAACACATCTCCTATGAAGACAGGGTGAGAGAGTCGGGTTGGTCAACCTCAAGAAGTTTCCAGGGAGATTTTACTGCAGCTTTTCAATGTACAAAGGAACTAATTAGAAAGGCAGAAGCAGATTTTCTACCAGTGTCTATAGTGACAGAACAAAGGGCAAAAATTTTGAACTCAAAGAGGGCAGGTGTAGGTAAGGCATAAAAATTATTTTTTTATTATTATTATAAGGTTGGCAAGACACTGGAACAGGTTGCACAGAGAATATGCAGATGATCCATCATTCATGTGTACAGGTTTAAGTTGGATGAAGGTTTGAGCAATTCAGTTTAGTGAAAGATGTCTCTGCCTATAGCAGGAAATTGAAAATAGATGATCTCTAAAGGTCTCTTCCAACCTAAACTATTCCATTGTTCTGTGATTCAGAGGGAATATCAGTACGCACAAATATACAGAGATTCATAATTACCTGGGCACCTGTACAAAATTGTCACTGAAATGAAAGAAAAACTCCAAATCAACCAACCCTGAAAGACAATCATTATTTTCACTCAGAGCTGCATACTAGACTGTGTTTCCTAAGCAGTGCTTGTGCATGGGCAAGCCTAATGATTCCTTGCTTGAAAACAGCTAGTCAGCAAAACACCAGCTTTGTAGAGCTTTATGAATCACAATGGGAATATTGAAGTTCTCAATTGAAACATTGTTTCTCTTTTGATTACAGAGAAATAACGATGAAAGGAAAAGTAATGTGCGTTTTTTCCTGTCTGATGACAGACAAGGAGGGAAAATAAGATCTTGGTTTTCAACCTTATCCAGTCTGGGGAAGTACAAAGGAAATTGAACAGATGCCTTCCTTCTACTGTGGATTCTTTTTCAAACAGCTATTTCTGTAGTTTGGTAAGAGGAACATGACTATCTAGCTTTCTGAATTAAAAATAAAAAACCCAACAGGTTTACTAGAGAGATTAGTCACTGAGTACTTTTTACTTGTGACACCACCTTTAAGATGCTGCATTACAAACAAGTAGCATGTAGCAGTTAGGTTGAATCCCTTAAGACCGTCAATTAAATCTGAGAAAATCTAATGGTGAAAGTATTTTATCCAAAGGAAGAGGGTGGGGTTATCAAAAGATATTGTTATGACACTTCAGAGACAAAGGGGTACATGATTCTTCTTGGTACCAATTTTAGTGACATAAACAATCAGGTACAAAAGGCAGACAATCATCTTGCAGAAACAGCAAGATGGATGTAAGAGACTAACATTAGGTGTGCAAGATTGACACTGAGACTTCAGCCATTTCAAAGCAAGAATCCAAGTTTTCTTTAGCTTAATTTAGCCAAACACCCAATGCTTAGGAAAGAAAATGCAATTTGAGAGCCCAAGTCCATCAGTTTGTAGGCCCTGACATGCACATTTGAGCCCCTCTCCTCCTGTACAGTCAGTGGAGAAAGTCTGAGGATGTAATTTAGTACAGTGAGTGGTTGAATGTGACTGTTTCTCTGTCCACTCACTATAGAAGTGACAGCAGATAGGTACAAAGGATCAGGGGAGCTCACTGAGCTCAGTCTCTCATTGCTGTCTGAGGACAGCAATGCAACATCCATTTTAAAGACTCCACGAAGCACCTGCACCACCATATCCAATTCAGTGTGAGTAACTTATGATTAACATGATTATGAGTACCTTAACAGCTTATGATACCTTGACACACACTTTAAAATTTTAATAAAGGTCACAAGTTCACAATTATAATTTGTCATAAAAGGTCATCAAAAGTCAACTGCACTGCCAGAGAACATGCTCCTTTCGTTAATTGGGGATTTTTTGCATAAAACTTCCAGAAGACCCTGAGCACCCATGTTACTGAAGAGTACAGCCCTTCCTTGCCTCTGCCCCCACCAACCTGATGCAATAGACGAACCTCGACTCCTGAATTAGGCAACTCAGCTCAGGTAATATGAATTCAATCACTGTTCTAGATGAGTCATATCATTTACAAACAGGCCAGTAATTAAAAAAATCCCCACTATTGAAGTACAGTAAAATACTTGCTTTGGAATACAGCGGCATCCAGAATACAGCCTCCAAAAAATTTCTAATAGTTATCCAGAAAATTGCCCTGTCAAAATCTACTCCCTCTGTGCCACTTCAACAGCAGGAAGACCTGGATACCTAACAGAAATATTTCTGGCATGGAAATTCTAGCACCAGCTGACAGAAAGGACAGACACATACATAACACCAACACACGGGCTTTGCCAAGGGACAAACAGGGCCTAATCAGAGCACGCTGCTCTCCAATAACTCTTGGCTGCAGAGCGTCCCCCTCACTTCCACCACAGTTTAGCACAATTTAGAGTTGTGATTGAGCTGTTATAACTTATCCAGGAACATTCATCCAGGGATTACCACAGTAAAAAAAAAACACAAGCAAAAAGCCAAAACAACTGTCCTGCAGTCAATCTTCCCATACATAACACTTTCTGGAAAAGGGATGGTGCAGAGCTGATGTAAAAATCACTGATTTAAAACACAACCAGAAGGAATTGGTAGGTAAAAGGATTTTGATTCTGACTAATTTTTGTGCCTTCTAAAAACACAGAATAAGAATGCATTAGTTGAACTGGAAAAGTAAAAAAAAAAAAATTGCAGAAATCATGAGGTGTGTCACATACTCGAATTTAGTTAAGTCACCTCTAATTAAATCTACAGTGATTTATTTAAAAAAAAAATAATGTTTTCACTCATATATCCTGGTGCACAGGAATTTACATTTTTCTCAAGTTCTACATGAAAATTCCCACACCTCACAGTGATAATGTTCCCCATAAATTCAAATAGATTATTATCCTCAGATGATACATCAGAACAAGCATTTCAAACCATATCAGACAAGTGTAAAAATTCAGAGATTAATGAATTTAAGATTCAAAACAAGTGATGTACCTTTGAATAAAATATATTTGCAGTTTTTTCTACAAAGGCGAGTTAACTTATTTGGCATATGTATGAGCTGATACAGCTTCTGCAAAATTTATTGCCATTTCTAACTAGCAGAACCTTTCCTTTGTAATCAGCTCTTCCCCACTCATCAATGAATTAAAATTGCTCCTTTACAACAGTGTGATACCTGATGTCACAACACACTAGTCCATGAATGGGATTTTTTCTGGTTAGGCTTGCTGGATGCATAATTGAAATTCTTTTCTAATTTTATAAAGGCAGGTGGTTACTGTTAGATCAACACAATATTCTGTTTCTCTGAAGCTTGCTACCAGAGCCTGGCCATAAATATACAGGAGACAGCAGTAGATATTTCCATACTCAAAATTCATTGCAACTTTTTAGGTTTGACAAAATGCTTTATGCTAATGGAATTTTATCCCTGGAATAAATTTTAATTAAACAATAAATAACCATCAGTAGAACATGGATAATTACTGTAGGTAGGTTAGAAACTAAAACCTCCTGCTATAACTGTCTCCAAGTCAATGAAAACATTCATTATTAAAGTGTAACATATTGGAGATTTCCATTGTTCACACATACTTTTAGTCAATGGCAACGTAACAGTTACTAATAGAATCTTTGTGTGTAAGAAACCTAAGTCACAAAGAAAATTTAGAGACTTTAGGGTACATTGAAATTTACCTTTTTCAGTATAAATTCTTCTGGGCTTCTTCATTTGTTACTGTCCTTTCAGAGAGGATGTTGCTGCTTCAAATCCATTTACCACTGATGAAGGTAAACCCATCTACCATTCTTTTTACCACAGAGCAGAAACATAGCAGCAAAACATCACCCAGCCCCAGTCTCTTCAGAGTCAGAAAAGTGTATCCATTTTGCAATCTGTGGATCATTTTAACTTTATTCAACAATACTAAAATTGTTTTGGAGTCCATTTGTTTGGAGCTTTTTCATCTTCACCATTCAACACAATGTTCTTCGGCATCACAATAGCTGTTCATGGAATCTTTCTTCTTTAAATAAAAAGATGAGCCATGGCTAAACCAACTCTTAACTCTTTTACTCAGAACTGCCTAAATCTGAAAACCTGTTTCTTCCCTTCTGCCCTTCCTTTTCCTGGCCACGAAACAGCTGACATTAAACAGTGGTTTCTTCCCTTTCCAAATATCCTTAGCATTTGACCCTGCTAACCCAGCTCTCCCTGGACCCCAGCAGAAAGTGTCCTGAGGCAAGTCTTTAGTATGTTGCTCATCTTTTGGAGGCCAGCACCTTGCCATGCTGTCTGGGAAGGCATTTTTTGATGCCATGGAAATGTGTGTCAGAGTTCTTCACTGCTTAGGAATTGTTTCCAACCAAGTTCCTTCAGTAGAGAGGGAAAAAATACATATGAGCCACATGGGCAACAAGAAATTTCTAAAGCCTGTGTGAGCTGTTCTACTGGGAACAGATCTTCGAAAAGGTAATGAACATGAACATTCACGATCAATGTCAAAGGCTTTTAAATCCAACTTCATGCAAAGATCCCAAAATCCCACTAACACTTCCCTAGTAGCAGCAGACAGGGCTCTTCCTTGTCAGTGCTCTTCAAGCATTTTCAGTGTAGGTGAGTAACACAAAAAGGTCCAACTCAGCCCTAAAACCTTCCTGTGTTTGGAAAGGTATTTATTTTGAGAAATTTATTCTCAGGATGGATGTAGAATAGTGCAACTTTTGTCTGACACCAGTAGAATTTTTTTTCAAAGAAGTAACAGCTATGTAAGAGTTCCAGGAAACACATGACACTTTCAGAAAAAAAAATTAATTACATAGCCAGAACTCCTAATTTTCTCTGAATAATAGATTCAAATGAAAATTTTCAAAGAAATAAAAACATAAGATGGAAAATTTTCTAGAGAAGGTCTCATTTATTCCTCTTTGCACAATCTGTTTCCCTTCAGTTGGATATTTTCACCACAAATAGAACTAATTACATCTCAGTTCACCTTCTGCTATTAAATTCAACTTTTACAGTCCCTGGCATCTCTTCATTCTGTTGAATTCACTGCACAAATCTTAGGCTAAAGTGGCTAAAAACTCTTTCTTTAAATATTTCTTTTGTTTTTATTCCTTTCAATAACCTCAACCAGATACAGAACAGAAATGGTGAAACTATATTTCATGTAGTGGAAATTAGGCAATGCATTAAGAACATCTCTCTGAGTAGGTGATAATGGATTCCCATCATAGCTCTCAAAATTACTCATCAAGTCACAATCTGAGGTCAAATAAAGAGCTTTTCAAAGAAAATGAGCATGAACTGGCAATTACTACATTTAGACTGGAAATCTGAGAGCTTCTAATTATAAGAATAGCGAGAATTTGTAGCAATTTCCTGAGCAATAATAATGAAGTCAACCATCTACCAATGGCTGAGGTAAAACTTGATTTTTGTAATCAGGTTGGCCATAATAGCAAGAATTTATTTCTTGGATTTGGTGATCCAGAGGATCACACTCGATGTTTATTTTTCCAAAAGATCATTTACTTATTATGATTCTACATAACTTCCCACAGTATTCCAGGAAGGGTGATGGGAAGGTAGCTGAGTCCCACTTTAAGCTATAGAGAAAAAGAAATGAGTAAGAGGTCATTTTTAAGCCTTTTTTCAATTGAGATTTTTGACTGTTGCATAAAGCTTTATATGAAAAGAGAAGCCATGATTTTCCAAAACCAGAAATCACTACTCAATTTTTTTTTTTTAATGACAGATTAGATTTCCAAATTCTTATGCAAAATTAATTATAGCCTCTTATTATTTATAGAATATAATTTCTAAAATCAACATGAGCCTAATGTTGAACACCAAATGGCATTTTTGTAAAGTAGTCCAACTACACTGCCAGTAACCAGTTGCGTGTGTTTTAATTAGTTCTCATGATCAATTTTAATTAAAATGAATAATTCAAATATTATGCATTACAATCTCAAACATTAATCTTCTCAAGAAAGGTAAAGAAACTTAAAAGGCTGTGATTTAAAACACAGTCTCAAAATTTGAGTTTCTAAGCTTGTGTGTGTAAGGCGAAGGATCCACAATTTGGATTTCCCTCTTATGTGACCTTTTCCTGTGCAGAGGTTCCTTGTACAAACAAAAGTCCCAGCAGGGATAAGATAAAAACTAAGCACTAAGAAATTCATCTTTGTATTTCCATAATCATAATACAAGACACAAAAAATAAAAGATTAAACAAAAACCACTGAAAATTTGGTTTAAAAATATTTTATTGTTGATACCTTCAGGAATTCTGGAGCTGCTGTGTGTTACAGAAGAAATCCTTCAAATAAGATATCAATTAGCACGAATTAGATGACTGTAATTTAGGAAATCCTAACAGAGGCAAAAAAAAATCACCCCAAACCACTTTACCATGGAAAATTGTAGAAAGCAGTTCACTTAGAACAAATATAAATACAATGTGAAGTTATAGTCATACTACGTAACTATCTTGCATATTAGACTATCACATTTATTTCCAGAAAGTAAAATACAGGAAGTGACAGAAGAATTTTCTTGGTTTTTTCAGTGAAAACATCATATTTTGGGTTTAAAATGTACTATGGTTGTATTTAATGATACAGTACACCTAAATCTGTTAAAAACAGTTCAACATCTATTTCGCCCATAGCTTTTCTTCTATTTTCCATTACAACAATTTCTGTCACTTGGGACATTTATCTGGTACACAAGAGGTGCAAGGGTAAACACAGATAAACTTAGAAAAATAAATGTATCAGATTGCTCTTCAACTTCTCTAAACTGGTGAACTTGTATTGACTCAGTGAGATGACTATCAACCCTGCTCTATAGAAGCTGCTCACAGCAATCTTCCCCAGATTCAGAGATGAAGATGCTGTGTTTCAGAGAATTAAGTAACCACATTCCCTCTGACCCTAAAAGCATTTGCCTCGTGGCAATCTCCAACCTGATGTAATAGCTACAGAAGTTTCTGCAAGCAGGAATGTACATTATTGACATACTAGTTTTGCCTCAAGTTATGAAGTCAGTCTTTTTTTGTGCTAGCCTTGCACAAGCTGAAAAGTGAAAAACTTATTTTACAAAAGCAGAGCAAAAGAGCTTGAAGTATTTACCTAAACAAAATGAAGAGCCAGAAGACATTCAGTTGTTATCCCTACATATGAAGGGATAAAATGAGCTACTTCACCCTGGCCATGTTATTAGCAACACTGGCATTGAAACAAATACATGTGAATAGGCCAAGAATCAGTCCAGGCTGGATATTGAAAAAGGCTTCACACCATCAGGGAAGCAAGATTCTAAAACTGCTTTCTATTAGAAACCGTAAAAAAAAAGGGATAAAATGATCATTCTTAAGTTTTGGCAAACATGATTAAAATATGACATGATAGATCTGGGACTGACAATCCAAGACATCCTTGGCTATCTTATATCCTGTAGTCTTATGAAGAAAAAAAAGAAATATTAATGACTCCTACTTTCCAACTGGAATCAATTCTACCTTGGGCAGAAAATTACAAATAACCCTTTTAAGTATGAGTAATACTTGGTTCATTCTACTCCAGCTGTTTACCACATATGATGCCCCTATCTGCAAGTCAGGAAAAATTTGTGTTGTTTCTTTTTATTACAATGTTAATGAAAACATTTGTTTCCACAAACCAGAGTTTTAGATCAATGCAAACTGAGTCCTGAGCAGCAGTGCCTGTGTGTGCAGGCATGCACCAAGCAGCAAAAATGCGATGGAGGGAATTATCCAGCTGTTCTCTGCCAGATCCAGAGTGCTGCTGGCAGAACACACAATGGGAATGGCTTCATCTCAACCCCAGTTTACCTATCTTAAGGATGCTTAAAGATGCCTTTACACCAAGGTGGTAGATTCTTGTGGCACACACCTTACACACACCCACATGCAGAGGATCAATTAGGTTGGAAAATAACCTCTGAGATTATCACATCCAACTTTTGAGTGATCATGACCTTGTGGACCAGATCAGGTCCTTAAACAAGTCCAGTCTATTCCAATGTTTAACAGCCATTTCAGCGAGGCAGTTCCTCCTGATGTCCAAGCTGAATGACAACCTGCTCAATTTGTCCTGTTGCTGACTGCCTGGGAGAAGTGGCCCACCCTCCCCTGGCTACAGCCTCCTTTCAGATGGTTGCAAAGTTTCAGCTGCTGGCTCTGCTGTTTCCTCACCTCATTTTCTCTGTTTTGTCTGTGTAACTCTCAGACCCTAGTCTGTAAAAGAGGGGTGACAAAATTACTCTAAATCAGTTTGAAGGGGATTAGGAACTGCAGTATCTAAGCAGAGTGCAAGCCAAAGTAATTTATCATTTGAAGTTTATAAACGTCAGAGTGTTGCCACAACATCTACCTTTGCATGTTAGGGCAACATAATACTGTTAATAAGAAAAAATGAGTCAAATATTTAGCAAATATTAATTAATTGAATAGCAAACAACAAGCATTCTTTTCTGGCTGATAAATACTCTAGTTTGCCCAAGAAAATGAAGATCTGTATGAGCACCATTATTCCTTCAAATTCAAAAAAGATTTTTCAAATACTCGTTAAAAAAATTAAAAGACATGCATAAATCTAATGAACAGCTACATTTTCAAATTGTGTTCACAAGAAATTGCCAATTATTTGATCAAACTGCAAACTAAAGGCTTCACTAAAAATAGCATTAGGGCAGCAAATTCAAGTACCAAAACATGAAAAAAACACCACCCATAAGTTGCTTGTGCAATCTTATTTCTAACCTCTTGACCACAGTAAAATTTGGCAATGTGATATAATATTCTGACATGTACAGAACTTTTATCATATCTATGCAGAGGATAAATGTTATTCAGTGAATAGTATTTTTACTCAGTTTATTTTCTTCTACTTCTTGAATTATTTCTCTCTTTTTTTTCTTTTTTTTTTTTTAATTTCTGTTAAGTATGGTGTGGCCTAATTCCTTATAAACCCCATTTTGTTGAAGCCTGGTTTCAACAGCATTTTATATCTCTATATAGCATATTTTATCACCTTAAAAGGCTTCTCTTACTATTTTCTAAAATCTACAGCATGTCTTTGAAGTGAGGAAGCTCTCTGTGAATATTTCACAGATGGGAAACCGAGTCATACATAAATATAACATTTAGGAAATCTAATTTGGGGTGTTGGGTTGATGACAAGATATATATTTTACATACCAGAGATGATCCCATGTTTGAACAAAATTCTAACTTGTCAGCATTCCTAACAATTAGGATCCAGGATGGGTTTCTTTCCACCTAAGTTCATCTGAGCTAGAGAGGACTATAGAGAAAGGAAACAGGCATCCAGAGGTCAGATATCTCATCCAAAGTTAAAGAGTCAAGATCAGCATAATTCATGCCTGACAAGCACCAAGTTCTTTCCATCAGTGAAAAAAGGAGACAAAATATCATAACTCACATATAAACATCTAAAATTAGGTGGATGAACCTAAAATAATTTCCATGGTTTTGACCCTTGACATTAAGATTCTGAACATTTCTATTAAATAGTGAAGCATGTCTGAGAAAGGGAGTTGTTCTCATAAAACTTAGTTCTCTGAGCTTAGACAACATCAGTGGCACTAGTCGTTCGGAGGGACTGGTAAATTTAAAAATATATATTAATGTCCATTGTCACTTAGAAATTTAAACTTCTTTGTTCAGTGGGAAATGGAAGAAAAGTTAAACACGTCTCCTAAAACATAAATTTGTCCAGTGAGATGTCAAGCCCTGTTATCTTCATGCTGCGATTGATGGCACAATCAATTCAGTGAGAAAAAGCTTGCTCTTACATCTCCTGAAAGCTCTGTTCTAGTTTTTTTTTTTTACCTTATCAAAGACAAAATCATGCAAACCTTGGTTGCTGAACCTTTCAGAAGACAGACAGAACACACTCATCCCCCCCGAGGCCGTGATTCACTTCTGGTGAATAACTTGTGGGGATGGTGGGGAAGTAAAGGAAAATAAAAGCCTTTTCTGGTTATGAAATAGAAAAGTAAAGTTCCATAAAAATCTCTGGCAACATCCACCTGCCACTGGGAATTTCAGAAGCCAAGTAGATGATTGTTGCATTGGCTGCAAGTGAAGCCCAGACCTCCCATATGGCAGTGCTAATTCAGCTACCAAATGACCAGTGGTGCAGGGAAAGGTCCTCTAGCCCTCAGAAGCACTACCAGACAATATTTGTCTTTTCACCCAAGGTGTTCTGCTTGCAGGATTGGATGTTCTTTGATTTATATTTTGAGTTTGTGTTCCAAATGTACTCAAACACCAAAAAAATAGTGTGAAGTTTTGCAACATAGGGATCCATACAAATAGATAACACAGTATTTTTCCTCCAGAGTTTACAAACTTAAACAAGCAGGTCAAGCATACAACAGTGGAACATCAAACATGAAGAGACTGAAGGTAGATACCTTCAGTAATTTCCTAAAATTGCTGTTTTCCCACTTGTTTATACAAAGCAGCCCTTTGATTCTTTTGATTTTTAGGCAACCATAAAGGCAGTGGCTCTGCTAAGTGCAACTCTCTCGTTACAGACATAATGAAAAAGAGAGCTCCGTTTTCTGTAACGTAGCAGGAATCAGCTGAAGCCATACATTACAACACCAGCTAAGGCCACCCCAGAAGTGTGAGGTTAGAAGGGCTTGACAGTTACAGAGAGATTAAAGGATTTTTGGGAAAGCTCTGAATGTTTCAGTCATGTACTCAGTCAGAACTGATCCCATTTCTCTATTCTTCTCACAGCTGATTTTACATTTTACAGCCTCTCCTGTCACACAGTTTAGCAGCAGTGCGTTCTACTTTTCACAGTGCCTAATGTGTTACTCTTCCTCGCATCTGCATTCTAATTTAATTTCCCCGAATAACCTTCCTTCTTCCCCCACCCCAGTCACCAATCATTGCTTTTAAGGAGGCTCAGCTATCAAAGGAAATTACAAAGGAGGCAGGAGTCTTTTCTAAATCCAAGCTTCTCTTCATTTTTCCTTCCCTCTCTGTTTCCTCAGGGATACAGTAACATTATGGGCCTTCTCTTTATGGAGGGACCTGGTGGCCTTTTATTCTCATGCTGGGGTAGAGAGAGCTCAATCACTTGTCAGTGGCATAAATGTTTAATACTCATGCAAGCAGAACTGTCTCATGGTGGCTTGCTAATTACCCACTCTAACAGACTCTGGATCGGGTACTCTTAGATTATTCTCCTTTTTGGCTATGCTTTAAAAAATAATTACTCATCATATTTGCAGAAAAATCCAACAGTATGTTTTCACAGCAAATTTTCTACTAGCAATGGGAAGGGTACTAAAAATAGAATAAAAGTGGCCAGTGATTTCTTTGATTCATTGGCACTGTTTCTAGCTCTGCAGTGTGTGACTGGAGTTTGTACAGAGAGCAGAAATCCACTGAAGATATCTTCCTCATATACAAAACTGAGTGCATTACTACTGTTGAATGAGCAATTAGTGCAATTTGCAGAAAATTAGCAGATATTTTTAATGAGAAAAGTCATTTGTTTCTAGGATTGCCATTTTACAAGCCACAGATTTGACGGTATAGAATTCCAAAATACAACTCAGCACTTCAATTACACCACTCATGGAGCACTGATGTGTGTCCCTAAAACACAGAATTTAAATAAGAATGACTGCATAATTCAATATCAGACAAGCTGAAACAGAAAATTATCCAAAAGTATAGCAGACAATTTTTTTTCCAATCTCAAGATTTTGTTTTACCAAATCTGACTAAACATCTGGAATTTCAGAAATATCACTTTATCACAAAGTGCATAGACAACCAATGAAAAGAGACAGTTTAGATGGATTTGTTTTTAAAATCAGTGATATTTAAAGCTACAATGAAAGATATCTAGAATAAGAGAAAAATCAGTGAGAGTGCAAGAAGAACAGAAGGAGACTTTGACACCAATCATATTGTCAATGTGTTTATGGAAGAGGCAATGCAGAGGCCAAAAGCACAAACTGCCAGTATGGAAGAGGCTGACAAGCTTGCCTGCAGTTTTGAACCTCAAAAAATAACCAGCAATAACATAGAAAGAACAGGATGTTAATGAATTCATATATACAATGATATCATCATGTGACATATGGTTTGAGAATTGACATTATAGAATCACAACTAATAGACATTAGCATATGAAGGTTTTGTCTTAAAGAAATGCTTTTCATAGCCATAAATATGTCTTCGGCAGCTCTGCATCAAGTGGATGCAAAAATGTAGATTTAGTTCATATTCTTACAAAACCATTAGATTATATAAAGAATGCTCATCAACACTGAGCATAAACATGAAGCTACTCTAATCATTAGAACTAGTCATTAAACAAAGGAACTTCTGAAGGTAATATTCATCCTTATTAACAGGTTTCACTGTTTTCACTATAAAACTGCAGCTTATAAAACTACAAACTTTCAAGTTTATTCTTTTTCAAAATCCTGTAATGTCAATGTTGACATTTTCAATTTATGTTAAAGAAAGAAAATTAAAATGAAATTTTTTTTTGTTTTCAAACCATCATCAGTCCAAATGAAGATTTAGAGAAAACCCAGCTGATGCAAGCTCCTTCTTGTAGCTAGGTAGGATGCAGAAAGAAAAAACGATTCTTGATAATCAATAAGTGAGCAAGTAAACACAAATCACCTTTCTCCTCATCCCTTATACTCCAAAACCAGATAGAAATAGAAATCTGAGCATATGCACTCAGGACAGCGAAATCAATCAAACAGTGACACACCATAAAAGGCTATAGTGGAAGTATAGTATTTGTATAAGTTTGGAAATAGAGTATTTGGGGTGAATTCAGAACCAAGGAAATCTTCTATCTTGGCAAAATTCTCCTGCTTTATTTTTTATATTACTGTTGGCTATGTTATATCATAAGGCATGCAAAGACTAAGTATTATTCTGGGAAGAATACAGCATATTTTTCATTTATAGCAAAAATTCCAAGTCATTGTTTTAAATGCAGAGCTTCAGTGACAATTGAATATACAGTTAAATTCAGGGGTTTTAATACTGATATGCTGATGAGTTTAATCAGGGAATCATCAATTACACAAGCCAAAACACAGTTAGCAGCCTCCACATAGGCATCAAATCCACAGATGTGGAGTAGAAGACATGCAAAAATCTGTGTGCACATATACACACACATATTTTCTGTGGAGAAGAAAAAAGGAAAAAAAGAAAGTTACAGAACCTTTGGACTTCATTTAAAGAGATTTTTGCCCCAAAACTGTGGGGTACTTGTGGTGTTTTTTCCTGGCTCTTTGGTCACTAAGCCTGTAGGCTTAGCAGTGAAAGGAAATAGTTTATACAGAACTCCATTCTACATTACTCTGTTAAGCTGTCATTTGAACATGCCCATCAGATGAAACCTCCCATTGGTACAAACAGCTTAAGAGAAGCTGCAGCCATGGTGGCCATGCCTGAAACTATTCATTGCCCCAAACCAGCAGGGTGAGTTGCCCAACAGCTGTGAATTTTCGTTCTTAGCAAATTAATTTTTTATCCTACCAAAAAAGTGTCATCAGGTCTCCAAATTTCTCCCCTTCAGCAGTTTTTATTTTTTTTTTCTTTATGCAGGAGTAATTTCAGTGCTGTTCTATGAGAAGTCAAGTACCTTATGACAAGACATTTATAAACTTTTGTAGTACTTTCAAACTCATCCCCTAATATTTTTTCTACAGCTTGAACAATCTCTATAGAATAGCAAATTAATATAAGGTGCAACTGCTGTATGTGTGACCTGAATTTCCATGGGCAGTTGCTAGTCTGAGTTATCCATGGGAAGCAAACATATTTACACATCCATGGGCAGTTTAGACCAAATAATTTCACCTGTTTCTCAAAAAAATCTGCATTTGGAGCATAAGTTGATTATGTGGACCACTTTATGTAGTGGCAAAAGCAAGCTTTTGATAAGCTAGGGTACTATTAAAATCAAACATTGCCCACATTTTAAATTACCACTGTTTCTTATGCAAGATATAATGTAGGATAAAGCACGTAGCTCTAGAGCCCATTTTGAGTTTCAAAACAAGTTGCAATGCAATCACCTATTAACCTTTTCATCCCAAGGGTTTTTCTACAAAAAGTTAATATCCCTGACAGCTCCTTGTTTATTTTCATATCCATGCACTGTTTGCCACTAGTGACCTTGCAAGCAGATTCACACCTTACCAAGTCCCTGACCTTGAAGTCATTAAAATCCAATCACACACTGGGCAGGCTTCCATATTCATTAGGACAGCAAGAAGATAGATTTGAACATGCCTCTGAAGTGACCAATACATTCATCAGCCAATTTCCATCTTCTCCAACAATTTCAGCTTGCTTAGGGATATTACTAGATTAATTGATACAGAAAATCTTTTGCAACAAAACAGTAGCAATGTTAAGCAGGTGCAATATGTTTCTAATTATAAAGGCTATGATCAAACACAAGTCATAAACTGTAGGTTGTCCTATGAATACCCATATGAAGTTCCTACAAGCGTTCTTTTTTGCTTATCCTTTTGGTGTAAGGGTCAGAGCATTTTTTCAAAACACATTATAATGAAACTAGTATATAAAAATAAGAAAAGCCTTGTCTACAGCTAAAGGAAACCTCATATATGTTATTTTATTTTAAGATTAAATCCATCACTAGAACGTGCTAATTAACCCTATTAAGTCCTTATGTATTTATTTCACAAACCCCTTTGGAAGGTAAAACCTCTAGTCATAAAGATAACAACCATGAAAAGAACAGCAAAACCTGAAACAAACAGAGGAAACATTTTCTCCATCCTATTTTGACATACACTTGGCCTTCATCTGCACAGATTGTTCTCAGAGAAAAGTGAAATTTATGTGAATATGCTTTGCAGAAAAAGAAAGATTTTTTTTTTTCGCATTGATATATGTAGGCATGATCTCTTCCGAATTTAAAGTGAGAAAGATTTTTAAAAGGGTGGAATAAAGAAACAAATTTCAAATACATAAATAACAATCCTCAAATGAATCACTACCTGTCAAACAGGTTGCTCAAAACTCTGTGTTTGCTCTTCTCACAAATCACAGTTACAGCAATACTGTTCAGAAGACTTTTATGTTTACCTGGAAAAGGCCAGAGTTATATCAAAAACATTTTAAAGGGGACTGAGCTTCAGTACTTTGGTCAAAGGTCTCTTTGCACAGAAGGCAGTTGAGGGCAGCTTGCAAGCTACTCTTGAATTTTTAAGCCTGTTACTTTTTTGTTCATGGGGAAGCCATCCATGTGATTTTTCATCAAAGCACAGACAAGAGGCTCTAAAATCCCAGAGTTCTTACTCCTTGTCTTAAAGTCCCAAATAACATTGTTATTTGGCTTTACAATTTCATGGTGGCAGCCATTTGAATTTTTTACTGGTATCTCTGAGGTACATCAGAGACAAAAAAATCAAACCAGGACCTGTTAGAGACAACTTGTAATTCAGAAGGTTTTTGCCTGATTAACAGCTTTTAAGTAACATTTGAAACAAATCACCACTTTTTACAGATACCTCCAACTGTCTGACAGCAGAAGCCAAAAATGACACATACCCTGCAGGAGGCTGACCCAAAAAAATACAGTCTTTTTGTGATCACAGTCCAGCATATAACTTCAATGAATACAATATTTGGAAAAAAAAAAAAAAAAAAGAAAGAAAGAAAGAAAGAAAGAACAGAAAGACTAAACAATGTCTCATGTAGAGACAAACAAGTTTAAGGACCAAAGAAAATTCTAAAATAGAGGAGAGGAAGAGGGACAGGAGAAAAATCAATATTGCTTGAAAATGCATTCCCCTAGATGGGAGAAGGGTTGTTGTCTTGAGAATACAGCATATAACAGGCAACTGGTTATTTGCCCATGTTTGCTCAAGACCATGTGATGAATGTCCCAAAACAGCATCTGTACCCATAAAAGTGGTATAATAGACTCTCCATACTATTGCACAGTAAACAACTGGATAGAGCACAACAGTGTCAGTATCCTTTGTGTAATGGTCAGGCATTTTTCATTTATACTGTCCTTTCATAACCTGCATTGTGCTCGCATCGAGCCAAAGCTCAAAGGCTTTGGCACCCAGTTACACCATAAATTGAAATAATGAGAATGGTTTTATATAGTTCTACAAAATGTGTCTAGGGTGTTGTGTGTGTAATGTGAACTATTTTAGAGTCAAGACTCTTTCTGTAAAGAAAACTGAGACCTTGAGCTTCTCCCTGCTTCTGGAGAAAGCAGGGATATTTATGGCAATAAATACACTGTTTTGAAAGCAAACAATTTTAACAGGCCCATTAGTCTTTCTAGAATTATAGTATAAATATAAATAATTTTCCTTCAAGAAAATTGGGTTCAGGAACATAAAGTCAATTAACTTGGCCTTACCTTTGCTCACAAGAGAGACATTTCAAGTCATTGCACCATACATACTACAAACTCAGCAAATTAAAAATTTCATACATGAAATTTCAGGAACGGAGTAGCTGAGAAGTTTTCTAAAGCAGTAAATAATAATTTATTATTAAATTAAAGATAAGGTTTTAAAGCAATAAAACTGTTTGAGCACAAATCATACATAATTTAGCTTCTCGAATACGGGGTTTTAAGTATAAAATGGAAAATTTCAGTACCCTCTCCTTGTTTACAAAAGAGATTTCTCTCTTCAATGTTTAGAGTTTTACTTGGAAAATGTAGCTAACAGTGGTTACTAATTGAATGATGAAAGCCCAATAAAACTTAAAAAAAATAACAAAAAATGAAGCCATTGACACAGAAAGAAAAAAACACTCTAGGAACATACATAAAAATTTAGCAATTGTACATTCTCATATTTGATACTTTGTGTTTATACAGCCTGCATTTTTTTCTATTGACATCAGCACTCTAACTCCATTTTTAAATACGGTTAAGTTCACAAAGGAGTTGAGGATAACTAAAATTTTGATTACAGGGAGTCTCCACAGTCTGTTGCATTCAAATGACTCTGTGACCTCCTCTGTACCTCTGAAAAACTAAAACCAACTTCTAAAACTTTACCCCGTGCACAACCAATCCTACAGCCATATTTGAAAGGAAAAAACATCAGGTGAATTTCAGGCCATTAAAAAAAAAAAAAAAACAACAAAAAACTAAACAAAAAACCAACCAAACAAAACAAAACAAAACCAACCAAACAAAAAAAAACCAAAACAAAACAAACCAAAAAAAAAAAACCAAAAACACACAAACCAAAAAAAAAAAAAAAAAAACAAAAAAACCCACAATAAGAATGCATGGAAAGAGTCAAATGGAGCAGGTCCAAGGGTTGTGGTGCAGTGGGTCAGCACAGAGTGCTCTTTCATATGAGTGGTGATAGCACTGATCAGTCTCTGGACCATATTCTCCATATTTGGGATGAATTTATTATCTTTTAATATCACCTCTAAGATTTAAATGAATGCCCCTAATTATTTTAAATAAATTTCTGGTTTTCACTTCAATTATGTAATTATTTGACTCTGTGATTTAAGAAAAAAAGTTTCTTATTTCACTGTTAGTGTCACTCCCACTTTTGTCTTGTTTTAGAACATTCCTACTCAGCTTCCAGATTTTTTCAACAAAAGATGCTTTTCATCCCACAACCCTATTTGTTTAAGATGGCAGTGATCTCATATTTTCAGTGTGTTTTAAGTGGGCAGAACAATTACTTGAAAATATTTCACCGAATAATTTACTTTCATGCTACAATATTATGTTAGGAATCAATTCCCCAAAACTCATTTTCTTTATACAAGGATGAAAATGCACTTAGGCATGGATTTCCTGTTCATGGCCTCAGCTGTAATTTCAGCTTTAATATAATTATTATGTCTGTGTTTACTAAGCCTCCAAAGTGCTTAGAACAGAGCCAGCAAGTGCTTAGAAAACTTTGCAATAGAGCACAACTTAGGACAGTAATAACAGCTCCACTTAAAAGGCAGAGTTCAACAGAGGGGCATTGTTTTTCAAGTCATAGAAGTAGAAAGATGCTTAAAGTAACAATGAACCTAGGAAGAAAAAGATTATGACACTGACCTGACACAAAAAAAAAAGTAAAGAAGCAAATCATAGATACCTGGAAATAGAGGATCAACTCCAGGGGAAAAAAAAATAATATCAGCAGTAATTCTTTATTATGGATATTTAATAATTTACTTATTTGGTTGTATCCCTTTATTCTTAAAAAAAAAACTTGGTTGTAGGGGTTGCACATTGCCCTGTTTTGTTTTTTCCTCCTTTAGCATTCACAGGAATAAACACTAAAATCTTCATGGACTGTATTTTTTTTCTTTGGACTAAGATTAGGTATCTTTGTTCTAGACAATGGGGCATATTCCTGCAATATTATTCAGGCATAAAAATTACCACCCACTGACCAGCAGCCACAAAGACTGCCATTCTCCTACACTGCAGAGAAAATTGCTAAGAGAATCATGGAATCATTTAGATTGGAAAAGAGGTTTCAGATCATCAAGTCAAGCCCATCACTGCCAAGTTCATCACTAAATCATGTCCATAAGTGCCACACCTACACCACTTTTAAACACCTCCAGGGATGGTTGACTCAACCACTTCCCTGCACAGCCTGTTCCAATGCTTGAAAATACTTTTGAAATTTTCCCTAACACCCAATCAAAACCTCCCCTTGCAAAATGTGAGGCCATTTTCTCTTGTCCTATCATCTCTTACTTACAAAAAGAGACAAACCCCCACCTTGACACAACCTTATTTTAGAAAGTAAAAAAATCGTAATCAAATGAGAAAAGACTCTGCAGTAGAAAGAGTATCAAGAAGTTAGCAATTTCAAAGTTAGATTTAACACAAAGTGATCCCAGGCGTTCACAATAGCAGCAGCTAAACTGTAGGTGGTGATTTTTTTGGTGCAGCAGTGGGTAGTGATTTCTAGTGCACTTTGTATTTAAATGAGCTCAAAGTGTATGCCTGAATTACCTAGATGGTTAGATGGTGTCTAACCATCTCAAATAGTTACACAAAGGTATGTGATCTTCCATCTGACTAATGATCCCAAAATGTTTCTTCTAGAGGGAAGCTGATGTGTCATTGAGTAGGGGACAAATCACAAAAATGAGGACAATCAGAAAGTTACTTTTGCTGCAGTCATAAATAATGTGAAAAATTTGATGCAGCTGCTCCACAGGGACTCTGTAATGCAAAGACAGAGAATTTTGATATCCTTTTGCCCTACCTCATGCTGCTAAAAATGCTTGCCAAGATATGTCAAATCAGTGTTGACCTTTACAGATTAGCAACATGTTATGGAAGTTTGAGATGAATCTTGAGAATAACAACATACATGAAACATTTTTAAAGTTTAAATTACCAAATAATAAGGGTGGGGGAAGAGAGGGAGATGGCAGTGAAAAAGATGCTGAAACTAATGATAAGACAGAGTAGAGCATTGTCTGGAATTAGGTTGCCACAGCTAGAACCTGATAAAAAATTCCTACAAGATGGTAGCTAGATCTTTGGTCTTCATAAGAAATGAAAATTGTAATCCATTGGTTACAGAAACATCAGTATGTAGCAAAGGAGGGAACACAGTTTTTAGATGGCATCTAAATATGTTATAATTTCATCCTGCAAAGGATCCACATCACTGGAATTGCAATTGTGCATCAACTTTTCAATTTACTACTCAAAATGTTCACAGGACAACTCACTCTAATAAGTAAGCATCAATTAAAATCTGCAGATGGCAAAATTTAATGATGCAATTAAGTAATTTTGGTCATTTCCCGAGCAGAAATTTAACACTCATAGCTCTCAGGACAAATATACTCAAGATAAAGCCAGATTCTATCTCTTCTCCTTTCTTTTTGGGTAGGTTTAGTTACACCTTTTGTCACTTTTATGAAATGAGGCCACTTTTGTCTCTTTGCTGTTTTCCCTGGAGCAGACATTGCAGCCTTCCCCCACTGCCAGCAGGCTTAAACTGTCCTGCAGTCTGACTGCAGCATTTTAGCTCCTGGCCTCTCCTGCCCATTTGCTCCTGGGGCCTCACTTGCTCTTCCTCTGATCCCTGGAGGCTCCACTTCCTTGTAAAGACCAAACAGAAGAACAGGGATGAGTCATGAAAATGGGTAGATGACCACAAGAGAGAGAGAAATTTAATATTGCATAAAGAAAGAAAAATAGGCAGCATTCAATGAAGACACATTTACTACGGTCTGGTGGACAGAAACACATTAAAAATACAAATAAAAACCACCCTAAATAGTCCTGTAGCAAACCCACAATGTTAGAGCTAAGATAAAAGGAATGAGTAGCAATACATTTATAAAAGCTGACTCACAAAATAAACAGAAAGAGGGATGGCTTTTCAGAGAAGAACTGAGCAACAGGGGGTATTAGGATAAAACTAAATAAGTGTTGAGTTCATAATAAAATTACATTGCACAAGAAACTTTTTTTAGTGACATGTTTACAGTGCTCTATTTAGACTACACCACTGAATGTCTGTAACGTTGTAAAGGCAGAAAAAGGCAAAGAAAGTTGAAACAGTAGCGGCTCTTGAACATATGGCTCACAAAACAAAATTAAAAATATTTGTATTCTCCCTGAGGAAATCGAATTTAAAAATGAGCACAGCTCTGCATAAATACACGGGATCAATGAGTAGGCAAGTTAAGTGTTTAATTGAATACCAGAAACAAAGTGCAACAGATACAAGCTAACAAATATGGCACCATTTCCTTCAAATTTTTTCAGACTTAAACAGTTGAAAAATTAATCTGAAATATGTATTCCAAAAGCCTGTTGCACTCACAGATAATAATGTAATAATGGAATATGTGTGTGTGTGTATATATAGTTTGCATATATGCATATATATATATGAACACATGTACACACATAAGTATCCCAATTTACAGATAAATCATTTTATGCAAATAATTTGGACCACAGATGGCAACAGTGGTGAAATACTATGGAAAGAAAAGTCCGTATTCATACTAATTTCCAACAGCTATTTATAAGAACTTACAAGAAGTAACATTCAAAAAAATAGTTCATAGGACACTACCTGAATTGATCTTAAACATCTCCTACTTGAGCAATCAGATAGCTTTTAGTACTCCTGAAATTGTCAATAATAGGTTTATGGATGATTCCCAAATTGAGAAGACCACATACATTTATTAGAAGTAAATTATACAATGGCACAAGGTACTGTCAAAATCTATTAGTAGTGATGTAAAATTGTAAATTATTTGTCCAACTTGATCAAATCAAAGAGGGCTGCACCCTGCTGCAGGAAAAGAGTCTCTTGAAAAACAGTGAAAGTTTTAAATCCCTGAAGATCTACTTTATGTATGCTTGAGGGGCTCTTGCAACAAGACAAAGTACTTTATAACTCCTAATTAGTTGAGGAAACACAAGATTGGAAAATTCAGTCCTAATTCAGTGCTTCTTCCTGCATCTACTTCAAACAAGTTTTAAATTTCCTAGGAGGCTTAGATGAAAATAGTTTCATACAATAGGTTTCAGACACTTTCCCAAGGTGCTTCACATGACCGGTCCCAATTCCTTACTAATTGCACCTGCACAGATATTAAAGACTCCAGAAAGTTTCCTCCCTCTTCTGCTGGCAGCCCTGACCTTAGACACTCAGAGTGCCAGCACACAAGCCACAGTTCGATAAGAAGACGTGTTCAGTACTAATTCTGGCGAGCAGCAGCCACCTCCTGCCCCCTTTGTCACTGCTGCCTCCCTCCTGCTCCTCCTCTGCTCCGTGCTGTGCTAACACAGCCGCCGGCACAGCTGTCAGCCCGGGCCAGGGAATGAAATGGGATAAAAGAATAAAGGTGAGGAGAAGGAGGCTTTATTTTTAATCTAAATCAGTTCCCTGATCTGATTTGACGCACTTCACACCCTCACAAGCAATTTTCAGGGACTTGGCAATAGAAGATATGGTCAGGGAAAGGTACTACTTAAACTGTCATTGTGGTATCAGGGAACTATATTCTCATTTTGTGCTTTAACCAGCTGACAGCTCAGGAAGAGAGTAAGCAAGATAGGAGATACACACGGACAACTCACTTCATCCCAGTATATTGCCACTTTGGCTAAATTCCCCTAAAAATACCCATTTTATTTTCTCACTTCTTACCGTCCTGAGACACCTTAAGCTTTTTAAGTTACCAGAATGTCATATGGATTTAAAGTGAGATTACAACACTCAGCACATTCTTAACCACTCATTTACGTGACATCACAAAAAAACATCCACTACACACTTCAAGTTAAACTAAGGCTACATTAAAATGAAATTAATCTCAGACACCTTGCACTATTTCACCTTAAATAAATAATGAAAAAGTATTTGCCAACATCTCATCAATTTAATATTATTCTAATGATCTTAAAAAAAATGCCTCTCCCAGTACAATAATAATTCACTCTCTCTCTCGTACAGTCTGAAAAAAAGCCCTTTTCTCCTGAGTTCAAAGCATTTGGATGCTTTTCTGTAAATGCTCAAAGCCAGGCAGATTGTAACTCCGTGGATTATCTTTAATTAAATTTCAGAGTTGCAGTTGCAGCACTGTGACCTGGCAGGAGGCTAAGAATGACTTGGGCCCACAGGCTGAACACCTTCAACAAGGAGTTTCTTGAGCAAGGCATTAATGTTGTCAGAGTAGATGGGAAAAGAAGGCTTTGAGCACACGTGGCCACCTGAGCTCTCCCAGAGAATGGAAACAATTGCCATCAGTAACCCTCTGTTTCAGAAACATCAGGGACTTAGGTCATCCCTGAAACTGGCAGTTTAGGTCATCCCTAACCCTTTGAATGTATATTGGTAACAATAACCTCTTTATATAATAATCCTTTATATTCCAATCTATTTTTACCCAAAGATACAATGGAGTAGAATTTACTTTCATTATACTTTCAGCCAATCTTCATCATTGTCAAGTGTAACACATTTCTTTCACTGTAAAGCCCCAGAAAATCTTTTATATCAACAAAATATTTTCTTAATGGCATCTCTGTGAATGCTAAGTCATCAAAATGGTACCTTGTTATCATTTTTATTGCTGTTATGGGTGTGCTAATGAAATATAAATTGAAACTAAAGAAATCTTTCTTTTCTTTTTATTTTGACTTGTCAAGGCCAAATACAGTACCTAAAGGCTCTATTTCAGCTTTGCTGTAGGTACTTTTCCATTTCCTCTCTAACATATCATTTTCTGGTACTATTACTAACAGAAAATATGCAATTTTAGAAATACTTCTGTTACACAATCACCTGTGTGGCTATCACAGTTCAAGAAACAGGGAACCACAGGTTTCTGGCTGCTTATATGCCAGTGTTTAAGTTCTGGCCCAAGTCTAGCCCTTAGTACCTTTAAAAACCAATGTGCCAACAGCTACCATTAAAATTAGAAATTTTAACAGGGGTAGTTCAAACAAATAAAATAATTCTCCATTTTGAATCGTAGTCCTACAGGACCTCAAATTCTAGAAGAGAGGAAAAGGAAATACCTTAAAACTTTTACAGTATTTACCCACCTGTGCTTTCATTTTCTATCACAGCAACTGGAGAAGGGAAGTTCCTGTACCAAAGTTTGGTGCAGCAGACATTTGGTCTGTACTGTGATTGAGTTATTCTATTTGAGTAATGGTCCTTGAAAACAGAATATTTCGTGCTACTGAGGGCCAAATCTTCAGATGGCATCACCTGGTTTAATTCCACTGATTCAGTGACATGAAACACAAACTCTTTGAGCAAAAGGTGTATCATTTTATGCTTGGAATGCACTACTCCCATTTTGCATGTTATTGTAATTCAGCTGGATGAAAACTGCTTACAGCTGAAAACGGAGTCCTTCCAGGAAAACATGAAACCATCTCCTAAGTAAAGAGTCCAAATAACAACTCATTTGAAAAATTAAACATTTTATAGACTATTCTGGCAACGATTTCTAGCAAGTTCAGCACTGAGATTGTCCTATGGCATTTTTTCACTCTGTGAGGGTGTTCATTGGTAATAGGACACCATAAATTCCTCTCCAGTACATGTAGAGTTTGATGTTAAGCCATGTTTTCCTCAGGTCAGCTGTTAATTAGTATGGATATATCTGAATGATAGAAGATACTCATGAGGAGCTGTGTGTTGGGACACCAAAAAAGGAGTAGAAATAAATGGGAAATGTATTAATAGTGCACACCAAGCATCAAGGATATGTTTCTGACTTTCATAAAGCTAAAAACATAGGAGGAGAATGGAAAAAAAATTAATACAGAAAGTCAGAATCGCAAGAAAAAAATCCAGAAGCCAAAGTCTGTTAAGAAAAAACTAAATAATTGCTCATCTAATTCCAAACTGAGCAAAGTGTAAATGAATCCTGCAATAGGAAACTGATTAAGTGGTTAAAAAAACCAGGAGGGAGAAATTTTTCACAATTACCACTGGATGATTTCTCATTTTCCCATTTGCAGAAAACCAGGAGAATTTGAAACTAAACCCATAGCTCCCCGAGCATATTCAGTTCTGATTGCCTGCTCTTATTAACCAGCTTGTCACCAGAAAATGTTCCTTATTAAATTGTACAAGTAATAAATTATTATTATTATAATGTTTCTTTGTTTCTCATCATATTAATGTAACCAGACTGGCATTGTATTTGCTATATTTTGCAGTTTAAATGTAAACATTATCAATTATTTTCATTACAGAATTGATGTTTATGTTGTTAATTTGTTGATTCAATTTTCCGACCACCAGTTTTGCTCTTTCTCACGTAACCCAGGTGATAAAACTCTGACAGACAAAACAATCTCTGCTACCAAGCTGTGGCCATATTAGAGTTAAAATAAATTTCACACAGGAAAGTCAAATGGAGAGGCAGCAGTAGGAGAACATTTGATAGCAACAGAATTCAGAGCTTACTTCTATAATTTCAGAACATAGAGAGGGAAATGGTCTATCTTGCTAGAGCTAGCAATGTTTATTGTAAAAGTGCTTTGAGATTAGTCATGTTAATGATCTGTAGCACATTTTCAGCTCTCTACAAGAAGAGCTGGCAAAGTATGAAATGAGAATGGAGGCAAGGGAAAGTCTCACCCAGAGTGAGAACAGAGCTGAGGGAAGTAAAGAAATTAATCAAATTTAACAATGAAGATATATGGTATCAAAACTGAGACAAAATTATAAATGTATTTATACTTTACGCTTTAATCTGAAATACCAATGCTGACAAATTTTTGGGTACTTCAGGGTCTACTTCAGGGCAATATTTTCATTCATTTTATTCCTCTTTTGTTTACATCAGAAACTCAGACCTTTTAATGCCTACTGACCCACATCCTTCCATGGTACTTCCATACTAGATAAAATGGTAAGAGAGGGAATACTGACAGAACAGGAACTTCAGGAGGCATTATCTCTATAAAAGATATCATTCCTAGGGGAGGAAGGGAAGGAAACATGAAGAATATTTTGTTACAATTTCAGGAACCAGCATTCTCTTTGGAAAGCAGGCACTTTTGCATGCTTAGAGATAATCCTCCTTTCTCTTCTCTGTCCAGAAGTACCTGTTTGCTTTCCCAGGGTCTTTTTAAATATATTTCCCTCCTTAATAGATTTACAGCACCTAAACAAGCTTTATTTTCCCTTACACTACATCTAGAGGAGAATATCAGGAGCAGAAGAGGAGACTCGGTCTGTTCAGCCTGGAGAAGAGGAGGGGAGACAGGGGAGACCTCATTGTGGTCTTCAACATTCTCACAAGAAGAAGAGGAGGGGCAGGCACTGATCTCTTCTCTCTGTGACCAGTGACAGGACCCAAGGGAACAGCCTGAATTTGAATCAGGCAAGGTTTAGGTTGGATATCAGGAAAATGTTCTTCATCCAGAGAGAGAGAGAGGCTGGGCACTGGAACAGGCTCCCCAGGGAAGGGGTCCCAGCACCAAGACTGAGAGAGCCCAAAAAGTGTTTGGACAATGGTCTCAGACACAAGGTGAGATCCTTGGGGTGTCCTCTGCAGTGCCAGGAGTACAACTTCTATGAAACTCATGGGTCCTTTCCAGCTCAGGATATTCTACTATTCTATACAATACCTATATATTAACAGGTGTGGAAATGCATGGAATTTTGTTGGTGGGTTTTTTATCTTGGCTTGCTTTTCTTAGAAAAATATCCACATAGCATTAGAGTAAGACAAAGAACTTTCAAACACCTATACACATGATTTTTACATCTGTTTCCTAAACATTTGAGTTCAGAAGTGCTTGAATTTGGGTTGGTCACAATATTCCTGAAATAATCCACATCATGGATATAATGACATAACGGCAAAAAATAATCTCCAAACATGCTTTCTAAAAAGACATGGCTATAGCCAACAACTAATCCCCAAAAGCATTTTGCTACTCATTATTGATTTGAAGATGCATAGTACCAGGAAATATATTTTGAAAATGGTGAGTTGCAAGGGCTATCTTAGTCTGCTTTGTAAAAGGCCATATTCAAAGCAGAACTTTATGAGAATCTTAAAGCAGAGATTTCTTTCCCCAATCCTGATAAAAACAAAAATGTTATTATATTAGTAATAAAGAACAACAGGGAAAAAATGAAAACAGACTTTTAATCAAAAATATATGCTCTTTTTCTAATTTTAGAGAATATTCAAAATCATATTTTGATCAACAAAAAGTAGTCTTTTGAAACTGATAGGGTTTTTTTAAGAAATAGCTTGTTTAAATGCTTTCAGTTCATGACTAATCATTTAGACTCTAAATAATCAGTACTCACTTTACAATATCTATTTTCAGAAAACAGTAGTATGTTTTTCTGATTCTTCTAAAATAATAAACAGAAGAATCTCAGTTGAAAGCTGTGGTCTCTGCCCATTCCATATTTTGTAATGTTTGACTCCTACTTTGCACATTGTTGTACAGAACCAAGGGCAGACAAAAGTTTGTGATCCAAGGAACTCAGAGTGCTTTACTAGAGGAGTAAACTATCTTCATTCACATTCCAGAGAAGCCAAGCCTTGGTCACAGGGAGATTTTAAATCAATTGCCTGAGGTCACAAGTTGAGTCACTTGCACAGCCCTTTTTTTAAAGTTAAAACTAAATCCCTATTATAGCAATTTGAATGAGCAAACACCCTTAGCATACCTTAGTAGCAAATTGCATCTTCAAATATTAGACATGCTATTTGCAACATACCTGGAAAAACGCTCTAGCTCTTGATGATTGTTAATAAATTGTGCTTCCAGGAGCAGCACACCAAGATAGAATCTGTATCACCAATTTTCTAGTGAATTTAAACAGGAAGAGGCACTTCTGTGCCAGTGCTCTGATGACTGTGTGCTACAGAACCAGAAATTCACTATTTCACAGCCTGCCTGCTGCAACAACTCTGCTCAAATTTTCACATTTCCAGCACAAGTTCTTTGTCCCAGACTTGTGTGGGTGCACAGGACTTGCAGGCTGCACGAAAACAGAACAGCATTTCTTGTCACTGCCTGCATCTTTGGACTTTGGAGCTCTGTGTATTTATTGTACCATCTTTACAAGTTCTACAGGGCATTGGTTGATTCTGCGTTGTACTCTTTAAAAAAATGGACTTATAAATGAAGATGGCAACTTTGAGCCACTACATCTGTCTCTGTGAAAAAAATAACATATATCCTACTCTTCTCTGTGAAGGTTTAGTCTGTATGAAGGTAGCAGCCAAGAAATCAGTAATTTTTCATGCATTGCAACAGATCTTCTTAACACTCTTATTTACATACTATTGATTTGTTATGTTTGGCCATCTGTTTGTGGGTGAAATACTGTAGGGATATTTCATTTTCTTTTGACTTTGCTTAAAAAGCTTACCAAAATCTTATATTTTTTTCCCCCTCCTCATAAATACTCTATGTTCTTTTCATCCTGTTGGGGAAATGCTATATAATGATAATCCAAGATACTCAAATTATCCTTACTGAAGTATCATCTGTGGGTTTCTTTAGGATCCAAATCACTGAATGCATGATTCTAAGTACTCCTTTCACTCTAAAGACTTTATTTTTACACTTATACACTTAAATGGAAAGCATGTTTTCATATAGCTTAACTCTGTGTTCCTCTATTTAAAATCCTCTAAACAATGCCCACAATATTTAATCAGTTAATACCTTTAAACAGTAGCTCAAAATTGCTCAAAAAAATACACATTAGATAAGGACAATGTAAAAATCTACATTTCACTTCAAATTCACCTAGAAGAAGACCTGCTGTATTAATACCCTGGAAGCAATACCATGTATAAATCCCTTAACAGCAGCAACTTTGAACAGAGTAGCTGATCTGAAATTATTTAAACCCAAGTCCTACATAAAGTAATCCTCAAACAACTGAATCCTATTTAACTTCTCAAAACATCTGAATTTGAATTTAAGAAAAGCAAACATTTTTAGAACCCTACTTTTAAATGCACATTTAACCTTAATCTCTTTTTCTGACTCTTTCTTGGAGCATACCACCTGTACATCCATCTCAATGTCGTGTTCATGTATATACATATATTTGAATGTATAATGCATGCAGCTTGCTAAGGACAGATTCAAATGAGAATTTTCCTCAGTTCCATGACAATTCTCAATTTCTTATCACAGTTTGGACAGCAATATGTTGTATCTATGCTCTATGCTTTTTTCAGCTGGTAAGCAGGAAATATTTCTTTGGCATTCTTTTCTTTCTCAATATAAGAAGATTACAAGTAGTCAAAACCAACCAAATAAAAAAGCTAACAAATGAAGTAAATCTCATTTCCCACCAGGTCCCAAACAAGACATTTCAAAATTCACATTGAGAGAACATTGGATAGACACACATGAAGAAACTATTTATAACAAGCCATACCACTGTCATATCAACACTTAGGCCTATTGTTATGTTTCTCATTTGCAAACAAAGATTGGGTTGGTGCAGATTTGTGTGTGAAAAGTCCTGATTCAGATTACTCCTCTCTGGACTGACATGAAAGGAAATTTAATCTTTTTATTCGTCTATCACCAAACATATGAGGGTACAACTTGACTACAGACATTTCTAAAGCTGAATATGAAGAAAGCAGCTCCAGAAGTTTTCTTTCATTTACTGGCCTTGTATCTGTGACTATATTTTTCCTGTCAATCGAAATCCATGACTGGGGATGATGACAATACACTCTAGCCTACCTCACACCAGATCAGGAGAGGACCCAGTGAAGCTGTCAACTCCATATCAGAGAATTTATTAATTGTGTAGTTTATGACTTTCAGAGGCATTGACTCAACCCTCAAGCTTGCTTGACATGCCAGAGATGGCAAAAAGGATCATTCCACTTCAAAGCCCAGCATCCTTGCTGAGACACATGCAAAAGCAGAAAAAGTAGAAGCAAAAATCCAAATCCCCTTCTCTCTTTACTACAGCTTTACTACACAGAACGTAACTTCCTCAAAGGGCAAGGAGGAAAGGTGAAAAATGACATCTTCTAAGTGGCTCCAAGCAGATTCACCAGCAACTTACCCCTCAGAGATCTCAGTGCCTGTGGAAGGTCACATCCATGCTCAGTCTCCATATTTTAACAAAGCACTTGCAACTTAAAGAGTGGAAAAAGTTTGAAAAACAAGGTTCAGTACTTTCTCTAACAGCAACAAAGTAAACTACTTTCACCTTTCCATCTCCGCAGCTGCTTCTCACTCTTTGATGGTACTCTGTCTTCCTCCTAAGAATAAAACCAGTAATTCCTCCCCTGGCTGGTTTTCAAAGAATGAAAGACCTAAGTTTCTTTAAAAGGGTTTGTTGATAGTGATAACTTTACAGAGTGATGACACGCTGCTATTGTACCATTTTATTTTTATCATACTTTTATCTATTCAAGCCCTAAGAAAATCTGTTGCAAACCTTGTAAAGTTATTTCTGTGGAACAATATTTAAAGTAAAATCAATAAATAATGTGACCTGAAGATACAGTGAGCTGCTCACACTGCCTATGTTATTTCTAGTACAAGCCTCCTCTAGGCTCATAAACTTCCTGTCACTTGTCCAGTAGGCTTCAAAACAAATTTGAATGATTCAGCTCGACACACTGGGACAAGTGAACTTAAAAGTAAACAGTGAGAAACAGTCCTACAACGTGATAGGAATTCTGATTTGTTTCAAGTATTGGAGCCACTGAAACAGCCAAAATGAAAGTGACATTCAGAGCATAGTGTATTTCTACATGAGATTTTAAAATGTTTCAGAAAGTACCTTCCTTCCCCTCTGGTAACTCCTAGTTTTAACTCAGCCACTTACTCAATTTTCATGATATCAAAGTTTTTTTTCCCTTTTCTTTTGTATGTCAGGCTATTAAAATACCCTATGGCACACAGAGGGATATAGAACAATAATAATGATTAAAATTATTTGATAAAATGACAGACAATAAGGGAAACATGACTTTCCTTTCTTCTTGCTCTCTGTTTCCTTGCATTTCATTGGCTATGAAGCAAAGTGCATTTGAACTTTACAGGGGGGAAAGAAAACCAGAACAATTCCTTTCTGAAAAGGCTACTGGATGAGGATCTATAATTTCTCATTTTTTCTTATTGCTATGATCACACCTGAACAAGAACACCACAAAATAAAACACGATCATCGCATCTACATTGCACAGCTATGAGAAAGAAGCAAAAGGAATGAAGGAGAGAGAGGAATGAAGAGTTATTTAGTAAATGTAGGACCTTGTAATTATTATAATGATGTCTCATCAACATCACTGAGCTGATCAATATCATAATCAATATTTTCACTTGCAACTTCATGGATATTTAAGAAGAACAAATCATCACATACTTAAACCCCCCCCACCAGCTTTTCTTATATAAATCATGCTTTGCACTAAAGGCAAATAACAAAACCTGATCTGACCAATTTTTACAATGTTTACCTATAGGAAATTAGCTTCCATCACTTAAATTAATTCAACATCAGAAGCAAAAATCTTCCAGCTCTGCTGAATAAGGAAAAAGAAAATGAACTTTCAACTTCAAGAGCTGTACTTTATTCACTAGAATAACTGTTTCCTCCAGTTCTTGTTGAAAAACTCCCTCAAATTCTTAACTTGTACATCCAAGGAACGTGTCTGAGGGTTTTTTCCAAATTGTCATTTGAAGTACCCCACAGACTGCTAAGCAAACACCTAAGCAGTATCTGAACATTAATACTCACTTGCTGATGAGCCACAGATGCCAAAGCAGCAGCAGCAGATACCAAAGCAGTGACCCTCTCTTATTTCTCTCTGAAGACTCTCAGTTATTTCTTTAGCACTCATTATCATTCCACTGTCTTGTATTTCCATACGCAAAACTACTCCAATATAACCTTGCATTTTGATCTCTTCCTATCCATAGAGAGACTGGTTTTGTCTTTTACAAACAGAACTAGTTGTTCAACGAAATTGGGCATTTGCATACTTCAATATTCACTGAAATGATGGCATACACCTGGAAAAAGAACAGGCACAACAAACTTTTCCCTGTGGAAATCCAGTTTTCTACCATGTGAAGCAAAACTCACTCCTCAGCTATTTTAGCACAAGGGATATGCTGAAAGACTCTGATTCAATTGCAGAGACAGTGGCATTGTGTGCTGGTCAATTTACTGCAGTGCTCCATCGCTGTCCTTCTCGACCCACAGATACGTAGGCTCATAAAAAAAGAAACTCCATTTGAAAGAACGCCGTTCCTTGAAATGTCAGGGATGTTTTACACACACTCCGAGCACAGATCATAAAGCAACACGACACCAGGCTTGTTCTTTCAACTGTACTTGAAACCATTCATTTGTTTTCTTGTTATACAGAAAATAGTGCAGACCTATCTGAACAATTTTTGTGGTTTTGACATAGCAAAATGATATGCAGGTGTCTCCCCTATATATCTACATCAACATTTGATTAATTTCATGATGAATTGATGAGAAAATATGCAAGTTTTGTTAAACTTCTGAGAAGTTCCTAGCTTTTCTTTTTTAAGCATATTTATGCATGAATACACACATATTAGGCACTTTACATTAACCTAGAATTGACTGATAAAATATACTTTGGTTAATAATTCTGCTGAAAAATGAGTTAACAAATATGCCAAATTCAAACATTTTCATATGAGGACAAACATTGGGAAGGGTTAGAATAAGTAATTTAATTTTGTTTAAAAAAAAAATTCAGATTTTATAGCAGTATTCAAGGGACAGCCTTTTCTAGCTTACATCCTGTTCCCCTTTCTGCATTGCACTTTAGAGAAGCCCTGTGGCTAGGATACTCACATGAATCCTAGTCTTGATCTTCTTTGGCCTTGGCATAGAAAGTAATCTTTAATTGTCCAAAGGCTTCCCCAAGTGTTCAAGAGAGCAGGCCTTTCTTTGAAGAAATTCCATTTCATAAAAAATTCTTTAAAATATACTAGAGCAAAAACCAGAAGAAAAAAGTATACAATCATGTCCTTACCCTGTGGAGGATTACAATTCATTCTAATACTTGATGGGCTTTGTGAAAGTCACCTAACTCCCTTTACTCATATGATTTCATGTTTGTACTAAAATGTCCAGAAAAAAATGTAGATTTTTTAAAAAATCTGGATTGGCTTCAGACAGACTCAAACGAATTCATCTTCAGGTGAGCTTCTAAACAAAGAAAATATTAGTAGTTGTAGCTCGATGTAAAACCATATGTTAATCCCTAGGACAGAAATACCAAATTGCCCAATTCAACAGTCAAAAGCTTTGAGTATTAACAAGGAGGTGAGAAGAAAAAGTACAGGGAGTCAAAGACGAGTGAGAGGAATATGAAAAGACATAAAAGACTCCTCAAAACATACAGCAGTGCATTCCATTCCCTCCAAGAACGGGAAAATACATGAATGCATAATAAAAACAGGCATTAATATTGACTAGAACAAAGTGAGAAGACTGGGAGTTTCTGTTCTCCCTAATTTACAGTTCAGGAATGCATAATGAGAGAAAGAACATCAGTTTCAAACTGACAATCAAGGGTGGAGAGTTTTGTTGTTTTTATTTTTTTTTTTTTAACCTGGATAAGACATATTTCTGAAGGACATTACTAAAATAGGAGAATTCTGCTCATTTAACAACACTGCAAATTGAACAGCTAAAATTAATGACAACAAATCCTTATAGAAGTCTTAAAAATTCAAATTGAGAGCCCAAAACTTTAGATCCCCAATTCTGCTACTTGTTCACTGACTTATATTTCTAGTTGCAAATGGAAATATGAGAAAGGACAACAGCAAACGAGCTTGGAAGCCACAGCCTAAAACAAATATTATTAAATGTAATAATAATTGAAGATCAATAAAGTTTATAGCAGGAAAGTGAGTGCTGAATATTATAAATTTTCTGGTTCTTCTTTAACGCTTATAAAGATTGTTATATCCAGAGACAGATTATTAAGCCAATAACAGGACTGAAAGAATGTCTCAAAACATTGTCAACGAAGGAAGTTCTCATAAATTAATCCACCAAAACAGGCATAGATGGCAAACAGGAAGGCATTAATTCCAGGCCTAAATGAAGGTGAAGGCTTGGAATGAGCACACCAGACAAAAACCAACTGAGGGAATTTAGGCCAAGCACAGATGACAACAGGAAGATGCTGTGCCTGTAAAAAAGTGGTACCTCCAGAAGACTACTTGGAAAAATTCACCACCCAGAAGACCAGAAGAAGGACCAGTGAGACACCACAGGGACCCATGTGGTGGTGACTATCTTTCTATTTAATCTCTCATTTACTCTTAAATAAAAGCTGTGCTACTGACTTTGGCATATGATCTCATTTGCACCTTTATTCAGGCAGAGGCATCTCTTAATAATCAGATTTTAACAATCAAGAAGACCAAAGTATGAAGCAGTATTATTTTGCAATAAATTTAGAGATTAATCATGCAACCACCTACCCATCTTGCTCTGTATTTTCTACTGGCTCTGCAAGGGCACATCTGGAGAAAAAAAATCCATGCACACAGATGACTAGCCTGGGCTCATGGACACACAAGAGTAGCTCTCAACCACTCTTCTAACAGGTCGTAAACAAGGGTGTTGTAAAGAGTGACAAGAGGTAAGTAGTTTCCATGAGAAATGTTACTGAATATTAATCAGGAGGCACTGGGTGAGACAAATGCTAAGGATGCTATTCCAGATCTGCTGACTTTGAATGTCAAGATGCAGCCATATTTAGTACAACTTAAATTTATAGAGAGACATATATATATATTAAAACTAGCATTATTATTATGTTCTTACAGACTTGTAGAGTGGGATATTACCCTTTTTGCTTGTATGTTTCCCTGTGTGTTTAATGGAAGAGAATGACAATCTTCGTACGACTGAGAGTTTTGGGCTTTGTTTCTCCTGAAAAAAAGAAGAAAATCTGTGGTCATTCTTTTCATCTGCCAAATTTTCTGTCATCTCCTCTGTGACAACCAAGAAATCACACCCTGCAGGTATCCTCCCTCTGTATTGTACCCAGCCATCTTTTTGCTTCTAGCTGCTGCTGAAGTAGAGCCCAGCAGTGATGCACATTTTTAGGTGTCATGATTTGGGAGCCAGAAGAATGCAGCATGGAAATGAATGGGTTGTTAGAATATACAAAGGTTGCAGTTTTCAGGCTTTACTGCTGAATCCTAACAAAGTACATCACTCAGCAGCCTTTCAAGTTATTCTTTGCATTTTTATCAAACAGAAAGTTACTTTCCCATTAAATGAATGCTGAGGCTCTGGTGTACAAATCACCTGAGTTAAAGAAACTCGTTTTTTCTTCCTACTGTATATTCCATCCTGTTCATGCCCTACTGGCATTTTTCAAGAGCTTTTATTCCACCGTTTTGTCAATTTTGCTTTTAACACTGCTCCTATAACACCTCTCTTTTGCATTTGCTAGCAAAGCCAGTTAATTTTCCATATTGGCACCAGTGAGCCCTGATTCAACAGAGACTACAGCCCTGTGCTTTTGGACTGAAGAGTACAGTCTGTTTATCCTGTGCTCAGACCCTTTGCTTACCCTTAGCCAGTGCTTGGAAGGCACAGTGGGATAAAGCAGGTGGAAGGGAGTTTTCACTGCGCTATCAACTGCACTATCAACTTCTCTGAGGCCTTCCCTCTGCTAGAAAGCCCCCTCACTCAAACCAGGCTGGTGCAGTCCGTGCAGCAGCACCTGCCCTGTGTGGTGATGTCTCACACTGAGAATTCTGAGAGAAATCTGCTTCCCTCATTGCCTCTGTTGCACCTGAAGAGCTGCACTGAACATGAGCTTCTGTACAGCGACTCTCCCAGTGTAGATGCAAACAGGATCATCTTTCTATGGATACATCATTCCTATAAAAGAGAACATAAAATATTCTGGTACCTCTATACAGATGGTTCCCCATGTTCCCACAACATGGTTCATGCCAGTGTGGGCATCATTCATAAAAGGACAATCTGTCTTATTCTGGCATCTCTTAACAAATTCAACAAAGGGACTGTGAAGGAACAATTAAAGTTGCACCCTCTCTCGCTTATAAAAATGCACAATTGCTGCTGCTTTTTAATTCAACTGCTTCCTTGACACTGTCCATTCATTACCAAATTTAAATCACACTGGTTTTTGTCTTGAAAAAACAGCTTTCAGGTTTAATTTATACTTTATTGTTGTCATCTGCCATTTACCCCAAAAACAGGTTTTTCTCTGACCTTATTGAAAATCTTTAAAGCCAAATATTTTGTTATGTACTACACTATTTGCAAAACATCTGTCCTACATTTTACTGAAAGACCTGGCAAATTACTTGAAGTTTTGTTCATTCAAAACTAATTTTCTAACTCAAACCCTGTCAGTACAGTACATTGCCTGGTAGCTTTGTTTGTATGCTGTTTGACAAAATGATCATAATAATTTTTCACGCCAAACAAAGGAAACATTTTGAATATCATGTCTTCAAGTGTCTGGTAAAACAAAAGCCATCCTTTCAGTCTCTGAAGAATATTAATAAATATTCATCTGTACTATAACTAAATGCCATCTATGTTAGACTGGACATATTTTTGATAGCTCAGAATAAGCCTAGAGAACTAATGCTATTTATTTTTTATCTTCCTGACAGAATGTCTTATTTGATTTTCCTGCACAGCATACAGTACTCAAACCTCATCTTTGCAATAATAACAAACTCTGCTTATTCACTTTTTCTCTGGAATATTACATAGACATTCATACATAGAAAATTAAATATTTTTGTCTTCTCTCAGTCTGAGTATTTGTTCCCTTATAAATTAGAATATTTATTGTATTTTCACTCAAAATACAGGGTAGCACTTTATTCACTATTCCACTATTCTATGTTTAATATGAAAAGAGGTCAGCCTTCTTGTTTATGTAACTTTCACCAGACATTTTAGTTACACTGAGCAAAAGCAGAATATTTATGTACATTTGAGATACTTCATAAGTCTCAGAAAAGGTCGTAAAACATACTAATTTTTAATCCAGTTTAGTATTTTAGGAAATTGATCCATATGCCATATTTTCTTGTTCTTGGTCCATTCCATTGGATGAATATCAGCACATTTACAGATTTCTGCAGAGGTGAAGGCAGGTGGCAAATTCTGCAGAGAAAGGAAAAAAGAAAAAATTGGAGGCAGCTACCAAGATTTGCCTGTTTTTTAGTGCTGAGTGCTTCTGCTGCCTGATTGCTATAGAGACTAAGAAGGAACTGTTATTAGCATCTGTGGGCAGGTAGAAATAGAAGGGAGAAAAGCATCCCTAGCTGAAAATGAAGACTTCTGTTACAAAGGGAGGAAGAATGAAAAGACCGGTGTTTGTAGGGCAAAACAAAAAGAAAAGGAAAAAAAAAAAACCCAAACCAACCATCCAAAAAAAGGATGGGGGGTAAAAAAAAAAAAAAAGGACATAAAGCTGAGTGAGAAGAGTAAATTTGACAAAAATTGTGCCCATGAAGGGCCATATGGTAAACCTTGACACTCCCTCAGACTTAATGGAATGGGGGAGCGTCATAGTCTGTCTGTTAGCATTTTCTAGTGCATGCTCTCTACCACATGGAGATGCCTCACAGACATGCAATTAGTCTCTGATTGATGCCATATCCTTATTTCCTCATGTTCTCAACACAGTTGCTTCCTATCAAGCCACTGATCAGCTAAAAACTGTGGGTTATTTTGCAAAAAACATAACGAGGGTTCAAAATTCAGAACCAGCAAAAGTAAATCTGCAATAATTATGGATTGCTATGGAGATTTTCTAAAAATCTCCACAACTGCTGTTATTGCAAACAGCCTGGTATTTGAACTGTTTCTAATCATTGGTATTTTACTCTGCCTATGGATTACAAACTATATAGGATCAATGGAACATAGCCATAACTTGTCATAAAAGGATTCATGGCTGGACCTCCTAGATGATAGCATATGACAGCTAAAACGTTAAATAATACTTGTTAATGAATGAAAAAACCCAACTAAAACAAAACACCAAAAAAACCCAAACAAACAAACAAAAAAACCCCACCCAAACCACCAAATCAGAAGTTGGGTTTCCTATGTTTCTTGGTTGCATATATAGTCAAAAGCACTTTAGTGGCACACATGAAGCAAAAACACTTGGAGAATAATAAATAAATACGTATTACAGAAAAAGCTCAAAGATATCTAAAAGCATGTTTGTTATAAGCCATAAAGTCCACATGTTCAGAGATTTTCATACATTTATAGAAAAGGGGAGTAATTTTTTCTGTTTCTCTAGTTATCACCTGAGATCAAATGTACAGAATTTTTAGGAGGGATTTTTTTACATGTGTTTGTACTTTTTCAGACACCTCAGGAGCACTTCCATGTTACAGCAAATTATTGGATTTCTGTGGCTACCAAAAACTGTGTCACTGACAACATGAAGAATTCATGTAAAGAAAACAATACAGACCTGTTTATACTTCACTGTTTTCTGCTACAACCTAAAGTAAAAAGCAAGTTGTTTTCCAAATCGTAATTTGAGATTTCTGTTGGTTAAAATTTAGAACATCAATAGTACTTTATGATTTGTAGTTTTGCACCTTATAGGTAGCATTTTCCATTATGTCCAGCCTAAAGATTTTGTTTTTATGTTTTCAATTCAGCTGTGGTCAGGAGCACTCATCAGGCAAGGGATTCACATAGAGTACTGAAAGAGGTGAAGAAAAATATTTTTTAACCATCTCTCAAAGGGTCAGTAAAATGTGAAATCAGATACATGCTTCTCTGTACAGATAATGCTAACACTCAACACAGATAATGTTAGCACAAAATCATACAGGGGATCCTTTCCAGTCTGGTTTAATGGACAAAAGTTCTGAATAAGTGATGATAACCACTTGCATTTCTCTTAAATGGTAAAACCAAACCCTAACAGGATGTCCTAAACATCATAGGAAATATTACTGAAGAATAAGGAACAACTCCTGTATTAAGGAACAGTTCAATCTACCCAGTTTTAGAGTGTTCCTTTTCTAAAACTGACTTATCTCTAATGATGTCTTTTTGCTCTTTTCAGACAACATGATATAAGTTTATTTTAACAATTTAGAGAATTTCAAGATTTCCATGGTCACCAGTAAGTTTGAATGATACCCATGCAGAGATAAAGGGTTCTGTATTCATAGCAATTAAGGCCATCACAACATAAACTTCATTAGGTTACAGAGTAAAATATGATCACATACAGTGTATGACACTCTGGATTTTTAGTAATATCTGAGGCTTCCTTAACAACAGATTCTGTGTCACCTTTTATATCTAATAGTATTTGATTTGTGAAATGCACCACATTTTCAATTTAAGAGGAGCTGAAGTTGTGGCGGAACATGTGAATCTTAATGACACTCTAGATCTTATCACTTAAAATTTAGCATTTTTATAAAGCTGCATTCTTTGATTTTTCCAATACATATGCCATACATGTGACATATCCATCATAAGGCATTGTATGTAAACATTTCTATTTCTTCTGTTTTTTTCTTTCAAGACACAGAGAGCTCTATCATCTCACCTACATATTAAAAGCCAAAGAATCTTATCAAAAATCTTTATAAAAACCTCTTGCCTGAACTCACATGAAGAGTTTAGAAAGATGTCCATGGTGCAAATGGCAAAAGTATTAATGTCACTTTTCTATCAAAGCCAACATATGGAAGCAAATCAAATTGAAGGTACAGAGAAAGCTCAATTTGTCAATATTTAGGAAATAAATAATCAGAACTGTTCATTTAGTAACACATCAGATCGTTCATCATTTTCTGTTTTCAGAAAAAATTGATAAAGGGAATGGAGACAAGGACTAAAATAGCATACTTGGTTTCTGAGACTCTAAATGCAAAAATTAGGAACTTAGAGTCTGTCTTAACACACAATAATATATATTTATTGTGTTTGAGGAAGAGAGACAGACTGAGTGTTAGCTCATTTATGGTACTTCCCCCACTAGAATTTCATGTTATAGGAAACAATAATACAACCTTTATATTAGAAATGAAGGATGAGAAATTTTAACTTACATAGCACAAACAAACAAATTTTTTCAGACAGTTTGACATAAAATCTGCTGAAAAAGTGTTCCCACATCAGCCTATAGAAGATGTAGCACAATGTCAGTTGTGTGAAGTACAATACAAACTTTATCATTTGCACAACAACAGGGAAAAGTGAAAACATTTTGTATCTCAATGGAAGAAAAGTTAACATTTATATTATTTCTCACACCTATTCTTTTTACTTACATGATATTTTTTATCTTAAATAATGCACTTTATTCCTGAATCAAGTTGTATGCATTTTAAAATAACTACTAAATGAGCTACTAACAGATAAGGAAAATATAATTAGACTGTATACAGCACAAAGAGACATGTATTTCCCCAACTCATTATTCAAATTTTAGATTAGGTCCTAAAAACGTAGAAATTTCTCTTGTTTTTGGATGTCTATTCTTTCATATTTCCTAATTTTGAGAGACACTTAAGGTACTTGAATATTGCAATGCCAGGTTTTAGTACAAAATTTTATGCAAGCCAGTTTTTCTATCCCAATTATAATTAGGAATAGCAACAAGACACAGTAGCTAAAGACGAGTTCCAGTGGCACTGTTGCTCTTCATTTTCTACTAAATTATTATGCGAATTTGATAAATTTTAGCAGTCAGGGAAATGAAAAACTACCCCCACTGGCTAAAGCCAAATACAGTTCAGATGTGCTAAATCAGGTTCTCCAAACAGCTGTGCCTGTGTTCCTCTGTCCAAAACTGCTCGTTGAGTCTCAGGTCTTTACTGAGCAGTCTGCCAGCTGCATGAAGTTATGCCAGATTGTATGCAACATAAACAAACATCTACTTGGGCTTATATTCAGACTAGCAAACAGGGTCCATTTGTGTCCCAGGGTCAGATTTAAGCCTAACCCTCTTAAAACATATCATACTGTATTGACCAACTGTGCCATCTAGCTCTCTTTCAAGGTAATCCTATTATGTAATGAATTATTATGAGAGATTTCAGCAGTAGTGAATTTGAATTAAATGGTCCCTCTAAGCAGTTGGATAGTAAAAGAAAATATTTCTGCTGTACCTGGGCCAAGTCTTTCAACAGCACAATATTTTTTTTTTTTAAAGACAAATTAATTCAACATCGTTACCTATTTTTTACTAGGCAGGTATTCAAACAAGAGTCAAAGCCTTATACATTTTCAGTAAAGTCTTCTACATAAATTAACTCCAAAAAGTTAATAAAACTGAAAAGCATATATGTGTTAATTTTGGATGTTAAGTAAAAATAGGTTTATCTCAAATCTTATAAACCGGAAAATTTTTCCTTTAGATTTTTATCACTTAACAGTCATTTGAACCCCAGACTTCCCCTAACAACCCATTGAGTGTGACACCAAAACAAAAAATTATCATCAAAGCTGGTCCATCTCTCATCTAATATTAGCACCTGGAAAGAAAAAAAAACAAGCAAAAAAATGAAGAAAATCAACACAACAAAAATTTTCCCAGCTTATTTAACAGGAAACAACTCAAAGGGCATTTAAACGAATTCAGCAAACCCACCAAAAAAAGAAAGGAGAAAATTACAACATTAGCATGAAAATACTGGAACTGCAAGACATGCAATTATGGTAATTTAAGGAATAAAAGAATTTGAGGTTCCTTCTGAGACAAAGACTCAGAGGTGAATCCTTCACACAGCCAGAAGGCTTGTACTTGATTAGCAGAAACTACTGAAGGCTCTAGATTAGATGTTCCCTCAAAAACTGCTCATTGATTGAAAAAGAAAAAGGGAAAAAAATATTAATGGCAAAATTAATGGCAAAGCATAGTTTATTAAATGAGATAAGGAATGATCCCATGTGGAATGACCAATCTCTGGGAGGTGGATTCTGGGCAAGATTACTGTTTTAGCCAAAGCAGGACAAGTGGTAAAACAATGCACTCAATACAAGCAAGTCAAACACTCCCCTGAATGACAGCCCCAAAGATGTGGCAACCCCTGACTGGTCATGGGGCTCAGGTCATCAGATTGTCCCACTAAAAATGAGGACAATGGCAATGAGAGCCTGAGCTGTGAGGTTTTCCTGCAGGTAGAATTACTGATGCACGTGTGTGCCAGCCTGTGAGCGAAAACACATAAAAACCAGAATGTGGAATTATGTCAACTCAAAACTATGCATAAACCACACTATTTCTGTCTGATTTTTTTTGTTTTATTTCTGTCTTTAAGGCTTTCAGATGGACAAGAGACCAATGAAGCATTATTCCTACTGTTTGAGAAGTGCTCTTTCCCGGACAGCAAATCTTGATGTGTAGTCAGGCCAAAACGTCTGATGACAGGCTCTAACCACCAGTGACATCAGGAGGAATTATGGCTCAGGGTTGCAGGACTTTAAACAGTCTCTCATTAATAAATTGAAGCAGGAAAAAAAGTGAACTCAAGTGAATGCATAGATCTGGAAAGTGAATGAGGAAAAACAAGCTACAGTGAGCTTTTGGCCACTCACCAACCCTGTCTAGCTGATGTACTTTGGTCTCATTACAAGAGTACTAATTAGGAGCCACCAGCAAGCCATGGTGTTCCTGCCATGCACTTTTTCACCTGTCTTAAATAAGCTCAGAAAGGCTTCACTGCTTTTCATGTCACTCAGGGGTTTCCCTTGCACTGTGACTACCTCAGACAGAGAACCAAGAGATTTCAGCTGCCCTTGAAGCAGCACAAACCTTGAGCACACCCCAGTATCTAATGTGTACAGGAGAAAAATAGCCCAGTTTCTAAAATAAAATATTCTAAGAGGAGGAGCCAGAAGATTAAGAAGTGGATAAAGCCTCAAGGTATTATTGGAAATGTAAATTAGAAATGCAAGTTAAATGCTATTCATCTTCCACTCTGACTGAATTTTCACCTCAAACAACCCTAAGAGAGAATGTGGAACTCTACAAAGCTACTAGAAGATATCCAAACCTAAGGCTTGCCTAAATTTTGGTCTCCCAGGGGATTTGGAGGGATATCCCCTTTGTAGTTTGGCAATGTGTACGCTAAATTAAATTCAGACTATGATAATATTAACAGAGTTAAATTCAGGCTACATGGCTGAATAGTAGTAATGGAGGGACACAAGAGGAATGCAGCTGTATGTTTTAAGTAATATTTAAATTTTTTTCTTTCTGTGGGCCTCAGGCACATTGTCCTTCTACTGACATAAATTGCCTCTGCTTTGAAAGTGAAAAGGAGGGAAGGGTGTCTGTGAACATTCTGCACCAGCCCAGGCTGGTTGGGGTCCAACAAGAGAGAGTCTGTCACAGCAGAGAAAAAGGGCTATTTCCTTATACTGATGTGAGGAATGAGTGTAATTCACACTTAAAGGCAGTTACTCCACTCTTCCCTGGCAAGTTGCAACCCTATTGAGCAATTAATATGTGTGTTAAATAAGAGAGAGGAATATTTTTCTCATGTTAAAATACTACCAAATGTCTGGCAGAAACATGTATGTGACAAACAATCCAGACGTTCTGAGAAGGAAATATACAATGAACAGATGATAATAACCAATTCTTTTTAATCATTTCGCATAAGAGCTTCCCTAAAACTTGTTTTTTTTCTTCCAGGAAGATGAAATTGAAGGTTGAAGAGACAATTAGGAATATTTCGACTTACAGGAGGCAGAAAACTTTGTTTTGGGTTTCAGGATATTATAATTTCAAAAATCAGAACTTGCATAGGATGGATTTTTTTCTAGGTCAAAACCAGTTAAAGATTGCATGAATGTATGTACATTTCCATCTAACATTGTTTCACCCTATGTGGAATAGGAATAAATACCTTGTTCCTGCACTAATTTAAAACTGATTATAAAAATACATGTGATCATAAAATGCTATGCTTCTTTCAAAGTAAAAAATACATCAAAACTACTCTAAAAATATTTTAGAGGCAGAGTCATAAAAATAATTTAAACATACACACAAGTACAACAAATAGAGCCCGCCTCCTGGGATCATTACTTTATATCTTAGAGGGGAAAAACAAAGGTAGTATAAAGGCAGTATAAGGGATTGAAAAAAGTGACCTACTGAGCAATACATGACAAAATTGTCAAGGCACATTTTTGAAAATTTAGTTCTAGACAATTTGCTATGGGCTTCAACAAAGGTGTAAAGACAACAGTTTTTACTGCATTGCACTGGATCCAATAACTCATTAATCTCTTGCACAAAAGAGATGGAAAATCTGTTATAGATTGTGGTTATCTAAACAAAAATAGTCTCTAGAGGAAGAATATTCAGAGGAACAATAACTTTTTCACAGGATAATGTATTCAATTCACAATAGAGATGAGCATTTTAAACAATGCTAATTGTCTAGTCAATACCAAATTCCACTAAAACAAGAGCAAATTGGACAAGGCTGATGTGGAATTCCAGCTTTCTGATATGCACTGTTCTCCTGCTTGGTACACCCACCACACCCTCCCCTCCCTAACACTCTGTAAACCTGAGCCATCAGTGAATTTTGTTTTCCAACTGGAAACTATTAGGGTCGAAAGTTAGATATTTTCATTAAAATAATTCTAGACAGAAATTTAATAGAACTTCACTTTGCTGTGTTTCACAGTCTCTGTAGAATTGATAAAAGTGATGAAAGTAAAAGGCCTTGGCTGTCCCCCAGAACAAAGCACATATATCCACACTCACACAAAGAGAAATATGATTTCTTTGAAATTATTAATATAATCATATAAATTATGTGATGCAGTCAAATTTAAAAAAAAAAAAAATAACAAAAAACCCAAACAAAAAAACGCCAAACAAACCAACAAACAAACAAATAAAACCCCTCTTAGTGAAAAAGATAAATACAAATGGGAGACTGAGGGCATTTGAATAATGCAAGTGGTAGGAGAAGAAGAGGAATTATTAGCATCTCCTCTTTTCCTTTATGTAATGCAAAGAGGAAATAAACTCAAATTTTAAAGACTATTAACATGGGTCAGACAGTGCAGGAAAAAAATGAAATTGAACAACAGAACTGAGTATTTTTTCTGTCAGTTCTATGTATACAGATACTGATTTATGAACTATGTGTTCCTGGTATCTCTTTATAAATCATTTCTAAAGAACGAAATTAATTTTATTACTTACACTTTGCTGCTTTACCTTAAGCCTTTCAGAACTTCCTCAACCAATAACCAGAATGTAAATAACTCAGACAGACAAAATTAATAAAATTAGAAAACAAACAAAAAAGCAACCATGATGGCCAGACTGCTGGAAAAACATTCACTTTTTCTCTCCACTTCGAAATTTACACTGGCCTGAAGCCCAGAAATGGCAATATGCAGTCCTGCACCTGTGTCAAGGCAAAGACTGATATCTTTTGACCTCTTAGGATAGAAATGGAAGATAGAAAACGGAGACCAAGATCTTCCTAATAGAAATCAACCCCATATCATCTGTTCAAAATAGAAATTTCTAATGATACTAAAATATTCTAAAACATATACTCATGGAAAAGAATATGAAAACAGGATTTTATAGTTTTAAAGGGGTTTTTTTAATACCATTATAAATTATTTCTTTGTAGTTTGCACATCCTGATTGAGAACAAGTCTATGAACAGAGGGATTAAAAAAAATACACTCCATAAAATTTTTGAAACTTAATGACAAACTCACTGCCAGATCAGACCCTACAGTGCTTCTACACTAACTGGAGACTAGTTTATTTATTTAATTGTCTTTCTCAAATGTGCCACGGTAAGGTATGGGAAAAGGTTTGCTGGCTCCTGTTGTAATGACACACACAACTCACTTGTAGCTGAGCACTCTGAGGATTTAGCTCTTTGCTGAGTGTCTACATGGACAAACACAAAGCTAAATTCCAAGTGGGACTCTGAGGAAAAGCATGTGTTATAAGTGTGGATACAAAGGAACAAAAGCAGGGCTTAGGAACACTGAATGTTAAGTGATCCGTGGAGTGGATCAGTGTTTGCATCTACCCTCATGCTTTGTCTCTGACCATGCACTGCAATGAAGATAAGTGTTATCTTGTTCCCACTTTTACACTAGAAAAAGTAGCAAATAGCCAGGAGAAAGAACGCTGGTTTTGATTGAAATGCAAATAAAACACTTTATAAATGCTGTAGCACTACTTTTGCAGCACAAAAGTCAGAGAACAGAGTATCGAAGATGGTGCCTGAATTAACAGAATCTCCTGTTTCAGAAAAAATCTAAGGCCTAATGTATTACTCATTGAATGGGCAGACTTCATCATATGGTTTGTTTTTAAGATTTCTTTTTCAAGGACTGTTGCAATAACTTCAATGAAAAACATCCAACTCTTTCAGAGAAGGCCCTCCAACAGAAATTTAAAAATGTCACTATGGAGGGTTGTTTCATCAAAAATAGGAACAACAGAAATTTATCACCTGCAAATAGTTACTATATCCATAATGAAATCACAGAACTGTCCATAAACATTTCAAATGTGTTCATAATTAAATAGCAGTTAATGATGTCCCAAAGTATTAAGAAAAATTAAAAAAAACCTGAAAGAAATAGTCAAGTTATTTAAAAATCCATTACCATTCACACATAAGTTACCTTCCAGTTCATAACACACTTGAAACAAAAGTTGTGAGGTTTAATCTTTTAAAAAATGGTTAGACCAACTGTTTTCCCCCAAACCTTATACTGCCTTTTCAACTGCCTCTTCAGAAAAGTAACATTAGGAACATAAAAATAATAAAGAAAATATTTGTTCTCTCCCAGGCACATAACTGATGCACACAGACACATAGGTTTTAGTGGTTAATGATCAACACGAACAAGACAGACGAGCAGAGCATTTAAGAATTTAAAAGAATGCTCAAATATTATTTTCCACATTTATTTACAGGTCAAAACATAGGCTGGGTTGTGAATGTGTACATAGCAAATGTTATTGTTAAGGGACTTTGTGGGAGGAAGTAGAGTTAGTGCTACTTATTTGATTGCTAAAAGACAGTTGAAGTCATTGGTCATGGTTCTATTCCTAATTTTTCCTTTCTCTTTCTGTCCCTTTAAACAGAAGCTGCAGTGTTCACTCTCTCTGTTTCACTTTGCTTCCTGGCAAATGGGCTGCAATACTGTCTATACAAGACAGAACTTTCTGTAAAGCTTAATTCATTATTTATAAGGTACTTTGAGGTGTTCAGAAGAACAGCATATAGCGAATGAAAAGGAAGTGGGAAGTATCCAAGGATACAAGTCCTTTGAAAGCCTACAGCCTTTCAAGGGATTGCAAAGCACTCTTAATACATGACATTTCATTTCTGAAGATATAGTGTGTATTTTGACCTAGAAATGTTTGTGATCTAGATGTAGTTCATGTTTCCCGATTCCTTGGCATCTGTTTAACTCGTTTTACTAAACATGCAAGGCTAGGAGTTCCAGACCAGAATCTTAAAAAGAAAACATTCATCATACAGTATTTGTATGCTCAATATCAGTTCTTTATCACTACAGAATAAAGTCATGTCACAACTTTTCACTCTCATTTTCTCTCTGTAAAAACAACTATTTAAAATTCCTAACATTTTCCCCATTTCTTATACAGCATTATTTACTTTGATTTAGTGATGTTTCTGAACTTCTAAAGCATATTTTTATCTTTATGTAAGGCAGACAAAACTGAGATACTAAGTAATCCATAAAAATAAAAGGACTTCCTCAATCCATTCCACAAATAATCAAGTGTAAGGAGAAGCCGTAAGAAGAAATTGACAGGACAACTGAGATGAATTAGAGACAAACAACCAAGATGGAAATGTTTTAACTACCTTCTCAATATCTATCATTAAAATGTATAAAGTTGCATAAGATTTACTTGTAATTTGCTTTTGAAAATAGAACCTAGACAAACTTGACCTTTCTATTATAAATATTTTCAATTTCTCCTTCTTTCTCTGTTATTACCTTCAAGCAATACTTAGTACACATATTAAAACAAGAAAGAAAAACAAACAAAACCCCATCACATGCAAGGTTTTCCTAATGGTACAGTTCAAGTCTTATTTCTAAACTAATTTAGACTGCCACTAACTTGCTAGACAAGGAGATGACTTCTTGATTTATGCAGTTAATTTCCAGTCCCTGTCTACAATTCCTAACACTCTGCAACGCTGTGTCTTTAAAAGTAAATCATTCTAATTCATTTACATGGTCTTAAAATCTGCAAACAATATACGAAGTCGTGTGGTTTTTCTTCTTCTTTTTAGATGGCAACAGTTTGCAACAATCAGTTGCTAATACCTTGATTGTGTCCTGTCCTTTTGCAAGTAAAAAAACATTTTTAACAAAGTATCAGAAAAGAAACAACAAGTGATTTTGACCCAATCAGTCGTTCAGAACTTGGCATATTTTTTCCTTAGTTAAATATAAAATAAATTTATTAAAACATAAAGGAAACATGATTTCTTATGGCAATCACATGTCAGTATTTTCATTTTTTGTGGCACTACAAGGCTTCCTTATTTTCTTTACTTTGCAGCTCAATATTTAAAGGAAAACCTTTCACTTGAGAGCTGGCTAGTGCCTGGATGTTGAGTGTAACAGGGCTTCACATACGAAGAGGCAATCCCTTGCCTCTTAGCTTGTTGTTCTCCCAACCCGAGGGGATGTTCACTCTTTTTTCCCACAACAAGCAAGCCCAAGTTTTTGTTTGCTTCCAGCATTATGCTACTTTGTTTTTTGGATAAAAATAAGAGGCTGAAAGCGTGGAGGTAAGCTGTTACAAGAAGGTGAAAGCCCTTGGAGGAACAGGATTTTCCCCCTTTTCTGGAAGCAGCTCATCCTGCAGAACTGGGAAAAAACTTCCGTCAAGTCCAAGAAATGTTTCAAAGCAGGGAGAGATGGTGGCAGAGGTGGAGAGTAGTGGTCTACAGAGAGGAGCTGGGACTACACAGATGAGAGAGACATCAGAGCTAAGGGAAGAAAAAAATCTTCTCTGAAGGGTCTGGAGAGGGATGCCACAGCTCTGAGATGTTGAAAATTGCTGCTAGTCTGAGAGTAAAATGCCTCAGAAAGTGGGCAGGCACAGATAAAAATGCAATGGCTTTCAGACAGGTTTGCCTCGCTCTGAATTTTCTCCGTGTAAAACATTGCCATGTCACACTATTTTCTACTAAAAGCATTACAGATTCAAATCCCTCACAGTGTTTTGGGGATTCTCACCACAAAGAGCAAGGGTTGCTGAGTTATGCCTCCAAAGGGAAATTTAAAATACTCAGGGGCCATTATCCCCATCCCCAGCTCCAGCAATGCCACCTTCAGTTCACTGGGTTTTGCGTTTGAAAAGCAAACTCAGACAGAAGCACTTTGAAAGACAAAAGACATTGAAAGATGCAAGAGGTAAAATCACTGTATTCCTTTCAAAAATATTAACTGTATCTACAAGTTTTTGGTGCTTCCATGTCCATTGAAACAGAAAAAGATCAAAAACCCTTGGTAAATTGGACAGACATTAAGGTAGTTGGGGTTTGTTTTGTTTTTAAACAAAACTGATACCTTAAGTTCAGCTCACATCTGATTTCCTTTATTTTCATTCACCTTTTATATTGCATATGAAAAAGCCGTGTACAGCCACTCACTTCAAGAGCCTGTAGAAGTAATGCACAAAAAAAATATCAACTCTAGTGGTTTTGCAAACCATCAAACACCTCATTAAAAAATCCAAACAGAACAAAACTGAAAACATCTCACTATTTCTAGCAGCATTTCCTATGTATGAACATAATAACAATAAGAATGTCAGCCCAAATACGTAATTGAAAAAGTTCTCCATGCACTTACACTCTTCAGTAGGTGGCTTAGAAATATGAAACTGAAGCAAGACCCCTTTCTGTAAATGTCTATATCAGGGTCTGATTTTGCATGCTCCAGAACAGCTAATTTTTACTGAGTTTCTTATTATCCTTTGCATTTTTTCAGCATCAATTTTCTTTGGAGAAATGAAACTTTCACACTGTGTTCCCAGAAATGCATACAACTGTAGCCTCTGAAAAAATAATGGAAATCAATGAGCCAGATAATTTTCTGTGTACAGAAAAATTTAATGACATTAACTTGCAAACACCTAAATTTTCTACTTTCCCCATCAACCGTGTGCCAGAATTTTAGCCAATAATTTACATGTATCCAAAAGTATCATGCCTACTCCTGTAGAATTGTAAGTAAAACTTGACAGTTGCCTTTTTTTTTTTTTCCCTCTTTCAAATACACCACAATTCCCTAAATGTTTCAACTGGGAAGATTGTTTCATTACTACTTACCACATAGACATACTTTTAGATATTAGTTTGAAACATCAGCACTAACTACCTCTAAAACTAATAGAAAAGTCAATAAGTAATATAGTCTTGGCCTCTAATGGCAGTCTTCACTCAGTGCTCTTGAGCATAAGAAGTTACTGTCCTAAAAACCTCTGTAACTCTCTATGGAAGCCTTCAGAAACCTCTGCACTTCCACAAAGCACTTTGAGGATCTCTTTACACTGCCCCAAAGTTACTGAAATGCCATTCATTGTATCAGAGCTTCTGTTCTACTTTTGTGGCTGTCTAGATGCAGCAGTTGTTGCACTCACGTGAAATTCCAGCTGGAATTAATAAGAAAAATTTTAATGCACTTAAGACAGAAGACAAACATGGGATTATGGGCCCCATTACTCCAAGGTCATGCAGAGCAGACCCTGTATTTTTTCACCCACTTGCCTTGCCATGGTGAATACAAAACAGAAATATGGAAAATAGAAAATGAAAAATGATCTCATTGAATATATTCAGGATGCATCAGTTTCATGTTCTGACACAGGACACTATTGCAATGACTAAAATTTCCCTTGCCATTTTCTACCACATCCCTCTCACGTGTGGCAGAACATACTTTATTTTTAGCTTGGTTTCCTCAGAAAACAAGATAAGTTTAATGATGATTTTTTCCTTTTTTTTCACCTCTGGGTTATACAGAAGTGTGATAAACATCCCTCTTAACTTTGAACTTCATGGCTAACTTTAACCAAGTTTGAGACAGCAGGACAGACCTCCCAGACCTGCTGTTTTCACTAAAATATTGAAGAAAAATTACTTAATTAGTGCTTCTTGATAAGGAAAGTACTGCAGAATATATTTAGTTTTGTCCTGGTAAAAAGAATCAAGACCCAAAGAATGAAACATTAAGAATGCCTTTGCCCACAAACCCCATCTGTAATTCTCACATTTCCTGGCTGAATACAATCCAACTAAGAGACAAAATCATAAGAAATCATTAATGCTATTAATTTTGTTTGTGGTCTGTGGATAATGTAAGATCACAAGTAGAGTTTCTGTAAATAAGGCACTTTATTGCCAAAATGGTAAGTGACATAAATGAAAAAATACTTCTCCACTCTCCTTTATAGAGAAAACCTTCACAATAGCGTATAAAAATCTGGTCTGAAATTTAAAAACAATATTTGTATACAAATACATATTCAATTGCATGATATTTTGCTCCATGGCAATTACATGAAAAAAGGCCAGCAGACAGATTACAGAGGAAGCAGAACTTGACACATTCTTGCTCAAAGGACCAAAATGCAGAACAGGAGGATAGGAGTAGCTGGAAGAACTGTCACTGGATGCACTGGTCTCAAACTGTTAGCTCAGGTAAGGCAAAGCTGCTGTGAAAGACCATGGCAGTTCTGTGCCCAGGATACAGAGTGCTACAGCAGTCCAAGGAGTACCCAAGACAGACTGTACAGCCATTACACAGCATCCTTTCTCCAGGTGATGCTCCACTACTAAAAAATAATCAAGGATGTCCTATTCCCTTGACATTTTTTATAAAGAAGATACCAAACACACAGAATTGATATAAAAATAGAGATTTTGTCCAACTGGTGTCCCTTCCACCCAGGTGTGAATCCTGATTTCAAAATCAGAAACTTCATTGCAGTAACCTGTTAAGAAAATGCTTAATAAGGTTCCACTGCACAGTTTTGCTTCTTTCCATTTCTATCCATGTAAGTTGTTGGAGTTTTGCTCCATGTCTATATCATTATCAGACGAATTCTGAGGTATTTTCTTAATTGCCTTCAGTTCTCAACTATGAATGGCTTCACATCCAATCCATCTGCTCTTCCTGCTTACATTACTTAACATTTAAATCTTAATAATTTGATAATTTCAATTGCTGTTTGCAAATTGCTACATGACTGTTTGCCATGGTGTAGAGGTTTCCTGCCATGGCAAGGACAGATGTTGAGAAGTTTACAACATCTTATTTTCCCATAGATACACATTCTGTTGCTACACAAGAATTAGTAGGTTTATATACAAGTTTATATACAAGTTGTCCATTTGTGCACAAGGGACACCACTGGAATGCAGTTTCACCGTATTTCATGTTTGAAACAGAATTCCTGAAGTGTTTGTATATTCTGTTCCTCATGTGTAAATATGTGTTTATCATTCATTCATTATGTAACTTTTTGAATAATGAGTAAAAATTCTGATGTTAAAATCCTGAAGTTGGCTCTAACGACTACAGCTATATAAAGATTAATGCAAACCTTGAAGTCTTAAAGAATGAAAATACATTTTCAAAGACAAATTAAAACCTGTGTGCCTCCAGGACTAATAACTTCAAAACTGCAATATTTTTTTTCCAAATTATGTAGCTGTTTACTGGTTTATGATTGCTCTATACCTTTCAGTGATGGTTAAATTATTTTCTCTTTACTTTGACTGAAGCCAGTCTTGAAGTATAGACAATTTTAATTCATTTGTATCTATTTACAGACACTTCATCCTGAGAGTTCATCAACTGAGAACTATTTATTTTCTAGCAAGTTAATTTTTTTCAATGCTGAAAAAAAGTTCATTTTAAAAATATCTGAAATCCTAATACAAACTTCATCATCACAATTGAAGTACTTCTACTGTGGGTAAGCAGAACATACATAAAATTACTGTGAAACAAATAATTTGAAGAACAATTTTGGGATGCCTTTCTTCCAATATTAATTTGTTTCAATGACACAAGTTTTTTTTTCTTATCGAGAAAGTTGTGGAGGATTTTTACCTTTATCTACATTATACAGAATGATGTTTAATACGGTGTCCACTGATTAATTTTAAAATAATGCTTTCTAAACCCATTTTGATTTCATTTGGTCTTTTATTGACTGGCTTCAATCTTGTTTTAAATTCTGCTGCCCACACAGTTACTCCAGCTGGGACTCACATTATCCTATCCCTTCCATTTTTGTACATGTCCTATTTTCCTTTTACCCTTTTCATTTCCCATTTCCTTACTTGTTTTTCTGCTCCACAAATTACTCCACTACATGAAGTGTACTGCACTGCATTACATGTGCCATTTCAGTGTAAAATTTCCAGGATAGAAAATACCTGATATATACCAGATCAGTCCCTATTCCTAAATATAACTAAAGCTCATTTAAAAAAAAAAGAAAATCATCAAAAATCATGCCAAAATATGGCCTATTAACAAATACATCTCTTTAGTTGGCACACAAACATCAGGCAAAGATAGATTTCAAATATTTTGCCTCATTTCACAAAAATTTTGTGATATTTAATGCATGACTAAAATGAAAACTTATTTGGTTGAATGAGGCAAGACCATGAGGAAGACAGATGTTGCCCACACCAGTTTCTTTATCCTTAGTTATCTATGTGTAGTTGATCACGGGCTGGGAGCAGGGAACGGATCACCTGAGATGCGTCCAAGTTCTGTCCTCTGATTTTAAGCAGAGGGCTTATTTAATTATAAGCAATCTTCTCCTCTGTTGTGAAGTAGGAATAATATTTTAAAATGGAAATTATCTTAAGGAAAAGTTATAAATGAATATACTTAAAATATTGTTTTGATTTTTGATCACATCTTTGGAGTTTAGAAAAATAGTAAGGTGGTGTTTTGTTTGCTTGGTCTTTAATCACTCACTCCTGAATAATTTTGTATCTCACAGGTGACTTGGTCCCTCTACTCATTACCCTAGTCTAGGAAAAAGCTTATAGATCTAACCTGGTTCAAAATGCACTGTTAATCAACACATTAAAACTACTACAATGATAAAATATGGGTATATTAAGTCATGCAGCATCTCAGTTTGGTGCTTTTTAGTAGCTTGCTGATGCATGTCATAAACACTGTGTGAGAACCATGTGTTTTCCCTTTTACAGGAAAAATATGCAGAATGGTCTAAAACCTTCAACAATGCATTACAAAATTGTGCTGCCAAAGTAAATTCAAATTATGCTATCCAGCTATAAGAAAAAATGCTAGGCAAAATAAGTCATTGAAATGACTACAAATACTTGCTGAAAAGAACAATGTTCACTTTGGTTGCTTCATAGGGGAAAGCTAGAACATTAATATACATCAAAGTTAACGATGAAGCAATAATATTTTTCTATTTCTGATTCTAAACAGTGCTACATTTTAGTAAAATTGACAATTCAAACAATTGCATGTGGAAAAAATAATCACATTCTCACTAAAAAACGAAAGGTAAGAACATGTAAGAAATGTTACAACAATGAAAATTGACACAGTGAAAAAAAATATGCAAAGCCTTTTGACTCAGATAAATCTTTCTGACAGGTATGGACCAGTAATCACACCAATTTCTGTTTATGAGTTGCTGTGTGAAGGGCAAGTCAAGGAGAGTGGTTTTTAACTTCCTTCTGCAATGGAAGCCTCTTGTCATCAAATGCTAATCTTCCCACTGCACATTCAGGCTCCTCAAAACCAGCACTACATCCTTTTTTTTTTCCTGCCAGGTTGTTCCACTGGCCACCTCAAAGCCTATCATGTAAACTCATCTCCTCACCAACAGGAAGAACACACCCTGTATGTTCACCTTCTTCCCCTGATTTTTTCAAATTTTTTTCCTGAACCAGAAGGGCAGGCAAGGTTTTGGGCTTCACCTGGTGGTAAACAGAACCTACCACCACAGCTCAGGCACACAATTTATGTCTGTTCATGTGGCAGTAGTGGATAAGACAGTTTAGGAGACTAAAGTCTTGGTGAAGCCTAGACTGCCTATGATAGCTGATGGAGTGGACAGGAAGATAAACAGCCATAGGACAGCATGGATTACCTGTATAAAACTAATTTCCAAATAAGAGAGCAATGCTTCGTGAACACTGAAGCCATAAAAAACAAAAAGTAACTTCTGGAGCAAGAAGAGATTCCAGTCAGTACAAACACTGGGCAGAGAAGAATTATTAGCATCCAAATAAGACCCAGTATTAGTCACAAAACAGTAGCAAATTATAGCACTGAAGCTGTAAAGGTCTAAATTTCCATTTATATATGATTATACATGAGGAAGCCCACGGCAGCATTATCTGAGCTTAGAGTCCAGTCTTTGCCAAGGATTTGCTTCCCATCACACTCTAGCTGGCATGGAATGATTATCTCAAGTTGGAAGAGACCCATAAGGATCATGGAGCCCAACTCCCTACTCCTCACAGGACTACCTAAAACTAAACCATTTGACTGTCCTAAACTAAAACCTAAATCAATGAGCTGTCCAGACACTTCTTGAACTCTGGCTTGGTACAATGACCACTCCCCAGGGAGCCTGTTGCAATGACTGACCACCTTCTCAGTGAAGAACCTATTCCTAATGTCCAATCTGAACTTTCCCTGAAGCAGCTTCATTCCATTTCCTATCACCAGTTGCCAGAGAGAGGAGGATAATGTATTCTCCCTTCAGCTTCCCCTCTTGTACCCTCTCTCTCTCTCTGGGACACCAGATTTATTTTACAAGCTATTAATAGCATTTCGAATTAGTTGCTCTCCAGCCCTCTCCAGGGTGAATTGTAATTTAGAGCAAAACCAATGCTGAACGAGGCCACAGCAGAACTCACACCCCACTCCCCTTCTCCTTTCCCCCCATGCTCATGTGACCCCATATCACATCCAGACACAGTCTAACCAAAATGCCACAGGTTCTCAAAGCACATCAGCAGTGCCAGCCAGGTGCCAACTGATATTTCTGTGCTCCATTAAAGAGGAACCAAATCTCCCCCAAATTCAAGATAATAATTAGCCATAGAAAACATGTACTCATACAAAAAAAAGTTATTTTCTCCCCCATCTCCATGAACCCTGAGAGAAAAACTAGTTATGTTCGAGTAATGAATGTTATGGCATGCAAAAATAACATTTAAATATAAAAGAGAAATATGGACACAGGAGCCAAGATGGCCCCACAGCTGCAGGACCTTGACAACATCTCCAGATGCACCTCTGCTGCCTGCCAGTAGCAAAACTGGAAAAGGAGCCAGCAGAGGTGACACCAAGGAGTTCGCAACAGACCCGCCTGATGCTGCAAGAACAAGCATTGCAGAGTTTGGCATCTGGTCCATACTTTTGCCAAGTGTGGCCTGTTTGTTTCCACAGCTGTTAAATGTGTTTGCTCAAAAAAAAAAAAGGGGAAAAGCAGAAAGAGCGAGTGACTGGAGATATTCAAGTGACTGCAGGAGGAAGGATGAAGCCAACATGCAATTTATTCCCAGATAACAATTTGCTTTAGAAAATGTATTTCTAGTTATTAGGACAAGTCTGAGATATTCTTAGATGAAATTCATGCATAAATTCATATGGCATATTTGTGTTTACTTCTTCAAAACACTGTAGGCAATTATCAGAGGGTTAACAAATGCATTTGCTGTAAACAACTTTTCCCCACTTTCTATATATATTTTAAATTACCTTGTAATAATCTGCTCCATCCAGCAGAGAAAATTATTTTAGACAGACTGAAATCTGCACTAGTTGTTCCAATCCACCTGAAGGTAAAAGGATACAAAATTAAACATTACTGTTAAGTTAGGTGATTTGTTACAAACCTTTGTGATGTGTGAGCATAAATGTATGTTATAAAACAAAACCGCCATTAAAAACAATAAAATCACAACTCTCTTGAATAAATTAAAAAGAATCTTATTTTTAAGTAGCATATCCCTTTTAATTTTAGCTCAAAACAAAGTCAAATTTAAGAGAATAAAGAACTGCATTTAAGTGAATTAAGAGACTAAAAATTTAGACTTCAAGAAGAACAAGTAAGGACAATGCATCACTTCAGGATGCAAAAAACATGTCATATTCAATTTCTAGTTAAATCTTATCAATTTCTTTGCTTCTGGCAGAGTTTCAGTCTTCACAGGGGAATAATTTCTGGGTTTATTAGCATAACTGACCCTGTTTTACACCTCTGAAAGCAAACCTTGTTAATATGGCTAAACAGAATGCATATTCAGTTAAAACATGGCCTCTAGATACACGTGAAACATTGATTTACTGAAATTCAGTTACTCTCTCCTACGCAAGTATAGAGATATTTTGAAAATATAGTTATAAACTAAAACCATGTGTCTCATGGTATGATTCTAATTTAGAGCTTAAACATAATCAGCTACATTAAGGGTTTTTTTAATAAAACAGTCTCTACTAACCTGAAGTCTAATAAAAGAAAAATAAGTTTAAAACTCACATTGAATACATAATCTCTGCTGGAATTCACTACAAAATTTTAACCATTCTGTATTTTCTATCATTTATTTTTTAATTATTTTTTTTGTTCTTTTTTGCATCATAAGAAATTTCTGTATATTTAGTTTCACTGAGTTTCACTATCTGGATAAAAATAATTACTCTTGTTACCTCACATTATTTTCCAATTAAAAAAAAGAAATAATGTTCTAGAATATTCAATTTCTCTCTTTTTACACCAGTTGTGTTGAACACCTAGCGAAAATGGTTTCACTGAGAAAGCTCTGACAAAATATCTGTACACTACCTTGTCCCTGGGCCACCCTAGATCTTGACATGGATGGGGAAAGAAGATTGTGTGGAGAAACTCAACTTCTATGTCAATCTCAAGACACAGGTTAGGATTCTCCATAACACCCCTTAAGTTTAATCTAGAATGTGGTTTCCCATCATGCACAGGCCTACTATGATGGTAGTGTAAATTAAGCAGTCAATGCCATGATAATTTGTAATTAATTTATTCTACAGACCTGCTCTGATCCAAACTCTGTGTTGTCATTCTTTACTAGCCATGAAATAAGGCCACCTTCCATGATCAGAAATGGCCACTGGTATGCAAAGCTCAGACTTTCAAGACAAATATTTTGTGACCATTACATTACACGAATACTTTTCAATATTGCAGGGAATGGATGATTATAAAACACTGAAGATGGCACAAATTCTGCCATGGATGTATTCATGGAGCTCTATTTTTCCCATGTAAAAATGATTTTAAATAACTATCCTGATTGTTCTTGTTGTTCAATGAGGGATAAGAGAGTCTCAGTAGATATTGTGTGTCTGAAATCACTTCAATGAAATGGTTATTCAGAACAGCTTGAAGCTGTCTTATCTTGAATTCACATTAGAAAACTACTTAATACAACCCTTCATAACCAGTGAAGGAATTCTCCTTCAGGACTGAAAACTGATCATGACTTCTCCTTGTTTGTTTGTTTGTTATTTTACAAATTGAAGACCTTGATTTGAGTGCTATCCAGCAGAAAGCAAGGAGGTGTAATGTTTGTTCTGTTTAAAGAATAATTCTTAGAAATGTCAAGATCCTCCCTAAAGCCTGGTATTTTTCAAGCCTTCAAATCTGTTGACATCTGTTTGCCCCATTTACACAACTCTGTCCATGTGTAGTAGAACTTGATTTATGGATCTTCCACAGAGGGTCAGTGCCTACAGCTCAGAGCCAGGGTGGAGACACTTGGTACGCTTCCAAAGAGTTTTTCACATAATCTGTACACAGCAATACCTTAGTGCTTAGCTGATGGCAGGCAGTTTTTCTTTCCTAAACCACTTGCAGCTCATCAGCTGTAAAACCTGGTTTTCATGTCTGTGGAGGTGTGGCTAATACAGACCCTCAACTAATCTGAAACGCAGGATGATGGAAGAAGTGTGTTAGCAGGGTCTGCCACAGAAGATGGTAGGGTGTTCTGTGCCTATTTTCAGTATGAAACTTCAAGAAGCTTCTCCTAAGTGTCAGAAAAACTGATTTTTCTTGCTTTTGTTGATGAGTTGTAGACTTGGGCCATCTGAAGCCAAGTAACAAGTATGCTACTGAAAAATAGTTGTGGATAGAACTAGGGCAGGGTGGTTGGATGGCAAATGGTGAGAGAGGAAGAAGCTGTCTCCAGAAAAACAAGAAATGGGGCACAGAGATTATGCTGCTGTTTCTGCTGCAGTAGTTTATGCTATACACAGCTAAACACTGTCTTGGCTGGTTTTCTGGAGCCTGACACAATGAGAAACCCCACATGAATAGGACTGTGACTGAATTGCAAAATCAACTCCTTGGCTCATCTGGCCGGTACTGGGCAAAAACTGTAAAAGAGCTTGGGAGGATTAGGCACTCTTTCTTTAAAGCCAGTAACCCAGGTTTGATGCTGTTAAGAGTTAGGCAGTGTAGACAATCTGATTTATCTTTTAAATCCTCCAAAACTAAAGTAAGACTGAGTTGTTTTGAAAAAAAAAGAACAAAAGAGGAGTTAGTGAACTCTTACTGTTATGTCCCAAGCTATTGTCTCTCCTTTCACTGCCTGTCAAAATAAGTTTAAAGTACATCTTGCCTTTGTCTTCCCTTTGGTTGGTGTTAAAAAGGGACATCAAGTGTCATCAGATGTTCTGAATTGGACAGGTTTTTGGTCAATGGGGACAGAGCATCAACAACATCAGTAAAGAATCCAGGGAAATAAGAAAGATTCTCATGTGAAATCTTCCAAGGGAGAGTTCTGCCACAGTTTGATATGGAGTTGTGGTTGCTTAGATTATAAATCTGGGCATCTAATTTTAAGGACAGGATAGAGTAGTTTCTTGAAGCATATCAATTCTTAACTGCCACAGATAATGTTAACTCAAACTATTACTATTATTTCCATTCCAACATAGATTATAGGACAAGAGAATTTACCTGAAAATTAAAAAATAAATTCAGCACATATATCAGAAAGCGCTTTTTCATGTAGAGAATAATAAATGCCTAGAATAGCCTGCAGGCAAAGTTGTAGAGGCAAAAAGCACCAGTGTCATTCAAAAAACAATTAGATATCATCCTTGGGGAAACAGTCTACTAAAATGAATACATCTTGATAGACCAAATGACCTTTAACCATTCTCCAAAATTCTCTCGTGTGGTTATAATTCTTTTGAAGAACATTTCAGCATTTTGGCCTCAAGCAATGTCAACTCTTCCTTGAATTATCCTGTTCATCAGTTCACTGATGAGGGTGATCCTTTCTTATACCATAACAAATACTAAACAATCACCAGCCCTGTATCATGACAATGCTTTAAGTACATAATAAAAATTCATTTTCAGTCCCATGACTGTACCTAGTATTGTGTCCAGACTGAATAGGAGAAAGATTTTCAAGCGTCAGGAAAATAGAATAACAAAAACCTTCTCAGGGTTTTAGAATTACCTATAAGAAATACAGTCATTCTGTACTCCTGGTACAGAACATGCACCTTTAAAATGAAACACATACAGGAAAACAACAACAGCAATCTCCTGCAGAAACCTAAGCAGATTCAGGAAGGTCCTTGTGACGCTCCAGTAGTCACTAAAGTAAATATTTTAGTATTTTAAGTTATTGCTGTTACTTTTTTTCCAGATCTTTGCTTTGTTTTAGTTTAATATGGGTAAAAACGAATATAAAATTAGGTATTCACAACATTTTTTTTTTTTTTTTTAAAAGAAGGTGTAGTCCTCTTGAAACATTTTCAGTGAATACTGGGAAAATAAAATCATTACTATAAACAAGGTAAAGCACAGCTTATCTGTCCCAACACACTGACGTAAGTAAAAATACTCCAGCTGGATAAAACAACTTTGACAATTTAGGCAGCTGGGGAAAATCTGGTGTTACCTATAAAGCTGAATATTTTTCTGTTTTTACTTTTAAAACACTTGACTCACACAAGTCACAGGAGCTCTGAATTAGTCTGATGTTTTCTTCTCTATCTATAGTTTTAGGAGGTACTTCTGAGCCTGCTGGCACTCTGCACTGCCAATTCCCACTGAAATTAAGAAGCACACAGCATTTCACAGGACTGGCTCCATGTACCCAGAGAAATAACAAAGGAAAACACGCATCTGGAAATCCATCCCCAAACAGAACCTCTGTAGTTCTCTCTGCATGTCACAAATTGAAGCTCAAGGGGAGCTGCATGACAGAAGTGCAACCTTAAAAAGCTGCAAACCTGTTGAGAAAAGTGGGTGTTCACTAAACCATATAAATCCAACCTAGAGTACATAACAAAAATATTCTACGTTATTCAAAAAAAAAAAAAAGTTCTGAGATTTCATAGTTTTGCTAAATGATAAGGACTATCAAGCATAAACATTCATTTAATTTAGTTTAAGAGATCTATTAATATTGCTGTGTTATAAAAGTTAACTTCTGAAACCACAAAATATTAATAAAAATTATATGAGTAATTTAGGATGCAAAAAAAATTAATTACTCCAAGTTCTCCACATTTTGTTAAATTGGATTAAAAGATAAAATATACCAATGCGGTTCATCAATAAGGTATTTTTTAAGTGTTCAGCTTTAAATACGTGGAGAATTTTAGTATTTTATAACTTTGAGGAACTAAACTGAAGTTTAATAACATGGAAACATCAAACCATTACTTTCATTATGACATTGCTACATATTACTAGAATGCTGAAAAATACAGATTCTGTCATGCAGGCTATTTATTTTCGAAATATAGCATGTAAGTAATATCAGAAAAGACAGTAGAAAAGCAACATACATTTTCAGACAAATCCTTCCAAAGTCAATTTCTTTTCTGCATACAGAAATGTAACATTAATATCATTTACTTGGAGTGTGGGAGTTCTGAAAAGAAGAAAAATATCCCCTGGCAAATTATGGTTTCCACCTTCTAAGTCTTCGTGTGTCTACTATAGCTTCATTTCTCTTGCTATTAGAATTTGCAACACAGACTATTCTGCAATAAAATGATTCTACTTCTTTGAGATTCACACTGGATCCTATCATAAGTTATTTGTGCTACACTTTTCCTTCTTTAGATTTCTTTCATGTTGTCATCATTTTTCAACAATTTCCCACACAGATGGACATTTATCCATGTTGTTAAATTGCTGAAGTAATCTATTAATTCACAGATAGCCTGACATGGATGTGTGTTGGCACAATTTATTGCTTTACAGAGTCCCTCCATAGCAGAACATTTACCTAATGATGAAGTTTTTTGGGTTACTAGTTACCATTTACACAAGGTCAGCCCTAAGAGCCAAGGTTTGAAGTCAGATTCCTAAGAAAATACAGTTGCCCTCATCAATTTTAGCACTAGAATAATTATTCTGTAGTCACCTACAGCAAAGTGTATTTGCATAATATTGAGATATGTGCCCATGCTGTCATGCAATCAACTGTTATTGTCAGAGGTTTTTTTTTTCCCTTCCATTTCAGACCCCTCACCCAAATAATTTACGTAAATATTTTTAAAGCTCCAATATAAACACTGAATTTTGTAGTAATCTAGTAGTAAAGCTGTCCATGGCAAAAATGTGTAATTTGTAGTTTTTACTTACTGTTCCTCAAATTTTCCAGAGTGTCAGTCAAATTTTTAACTTACATATTAAAACGTAGCTTTTTTCTCATGAATAGATTTTCTTAGGGAAAAATAAATAATCCCCCCATTAAGAATGTGGAACTGAGTATATTCCCCTCCTTATCTTCGGGAAGACCATTTCTACTGTTCTTTGTTATTTGTTTCTTGAGTTTGCATAACCCCGGCCTTTCTAAAAGGCTAAATGAAAAAGTTGAAGAAAGCTTTCTGAAAAGGCAACCTTTTTCATTTTTTCCCCTATACTTCAAACATTTGAAAAATACTGTCCTTTTATATTCTTAAAAAAAAAATTACAGCTAGTCAAAAATGCTGAAGAGACATTTCAAAGGACAGTATATTTCAACCTTAACTGAATTTCTGCTACACCTTTATATCTATAAAAACCGGTTTTAAATGTTACATAAGGCAATAGAAGGTTTTCTCAATACTGTAGCCCTCACTAGGGCACGGTCCAATCTAAGATATTTTCTCAAGAGAAAAATAATACTTGAGAGGTTTTGTAAATTAACCCTGTTGCTGCTTTTATGAATCTTGTTGACTTAACTAGAACCCACTGAAATTTCTAAGAAGACAGTGGATATTCCCAACACTGATTTAGGTGTCTCACTTGCTTCAGTGGATTTCCACCAAAATATTTATTAGCATGTGCTATAAAAAGTAATCTCTGTTGAAAAACAAAGGAGATTAAATCAAGAGTACTATTCTAGAGCCAAGTCTCTTTGTTCACAAAGGATTTTAAGTCATTTAGGATGTTCATTGGTTGGTTTTGTTTTGTGGATTACCAATTTTGTGAAAGAATTGTGTTTTTCAAGGGCTGATGTCCTCAAAACCAGATGCAGACAGTAAATTGGAGAGATGTTCCTTTTCAATTATTTTCAATGGCATTTGGGAAAGCTTTTTACAGTCTGGACTCACGAACATGTAAAAAGGAAGATATTTAACCCAGCTGAACCTGCTTCAGGATTTTCAGAGTGCCAGTGACATAACAGCTACCCACAAAGAGAGGATAGACCTCAATGAAATTCTGGAGCTTGAAACTCAAACCCAACTGAATATTGGGTTTAGACTGAAATTTGGAAGACCTTGCAGCTAGTCTAAGTAAAGAAGAACATCTGAATAAACAGTTGTAATACATATCTTAAATTATTCCTCTGCATTGCATAAACAAAGTGGTTTTTATGTCTAGTTCCGTATCAGTCCCTCATTTTCTGTCAAAGTTCGACCCAGCTGAGAACATCTGAGGTTTCTCCCTTGAAAGATTGACAAAGCCTTGGAGTGCAACCATCCTTCTGGTTGGGTAACCACAGGAAATGTCCCTTCTGGCATTGAGGTCCTCTGCTGAACTTACCTGTTTTCTCAAATGTATTCCAAAGAAGGATTTTTTAATTCTATATCCCCCTTATTATGCCATAACATTGCACCTGCTTACTGCTCTAAGGCATCAGACATAAAAGGAGAATATGTGCTACAAAAAAAAAAGCCTTTGCCTAAAAGTTTCTGTACCTCATCATGTAACTTGACAGGTTAGTCCCCAGATATCAATGGATTGTTTATTTCATACATTTTTAATAACAATTAAGGAAAGCAAAACTTCCGGTGTGTTTTATAAGCACCTTAATCAATTCTTTCTTAGTCAATATTATGAGTATTTGATCATGCACTTTGAGTGGCAAAGAGGATGTTGTACCATCATTACAACAAATCAGAAATCCCATAACTCACGTGAAAATGAAGTAACCGACTACATTCTTTTACCCTTATTTTATTGTTCTGAGAAACTATTAATTTTAAGCTTCATTAAATAATTGTTGGTTTATACCAATTTGTCTCTAAACATTGGACATTTTCTAATTCTCTCTCTTCTTCAGTTACAAAGCTTTCTGATAATCTTGAAGGAACAAAATTACTATGATTTGTTTTTTGTCAATGCCAAGAACTCACAGGCTAATATTTTCATTTGGGAAAGCTGATTAATGTATTTAAATTGTATTTTCACACTTGCTTATTTGAAAAAGGCTTAAGGAATATAACAGACATTGGAGCAGGAGTTCTATATAGAAATTTTAAAATAAATGAAATTTATGGAAAAGCTATAATTTTCCACTGGTAAATCTCCCTTACATCTTAATAATGTCACTTTTCACTACACTGTGTATCATCATTTAAAAAATATACTTTTTCTTTGATATACATTTTGCCAAAATTTCAGAAGTAACATCTAATTTCTCATAAATTGCTTTTATAATCCTAACCATGAATGCATGTATTGATCTTGCAACCCAAATTTGGCAGGTTTAACTGTTCTTTCAAAATACAAGAAGAATCTTCTGATGTTCACATTTGCTGCCCAGCATCTGAGATATAAAATGCGACACAAACACACCCTACTTGAACAATGGCAAAAGAACATTAATAGAGAAAAGTGCAAGTGTAGTTTCTCTAACACTACTGCTCACCAAATATACTTTTTCATATAAAGATATTTTAGATAGCAAAAAAAAAAAAAAAATCTGTTTTTTTAATGGAATAGTGAAACCAGTATGGAAGATTGGATTATCTATTTCCATTAGACAATGTAAAGAACAAGCCCATTTTTTACTCACATAACATCAATATGCATTTTTCAAGGAAATAATATGAAGACAAATGAGTCAAAACAGTAAAATTCATATGTGCTAAGGTTTGTCCAGACACAAAATGTGATGGCATAATGTGAGATTTGACTGTATGTAAATGAGCATTCAGTCAGAATTCTGATAACACAGAGAACATTCAAAAGCTGAGTAACTTAGATTTTAATGAAGCCAAGTTATAAGATAGAAAGAGGGAGGTGAGATTCAGGTAAGCAAAAGAAAATTGTTTAATGATGGATGACTTCGGAGTGTTTGCAGAAACCTGTATCACTGGCTCACAGTTAAAAATTCATTAGGTCTTGCAAGGCCTGGATAACATTTTGTAAATATGAAGCTTCATGTGAAAAATTTGAATGAATGCAAGGACTTAATGGAATAATCATGGCTTGAAGTAGTGCTCCACAACACAACAATACATAAATATGTATGTGTCAAGGACTAAATCATGCTCATTGTACTTACACTAGCAGCTCCATTAACTTGGGTTATTCTGAAATCCACCAATCTACTCAGAGAAATAAAACAAACAGCACCCTAATAACTTTGGTGGCCATTCCATCACCTCTGTTTTTCCTGCTAATGTGTTACGTGACCATAGCCCATAAAATGTATGAGACCACAACAATAATTTCAACTGAAGGAATCCTTTTTCTCAATAGCAGATTTTTTCTATTCCCACTCACATTAATTTCAATATAACTCAGGGATGGAAGGTTTAAGTCAATGTTAGTTTTATGTCTAGTTAAGATAATGAAATATTTTTATAAAATTGTTTCCATTTAAGATTCAAACTTCTGTCATTTATTTAAATGGATCCAGGATTATACTCTATGGGTTGCACAGAAATCCATCATTTGCACTTACTCTTTTGTCACCTGCTGCTAATTTATTAAGGATAATTTATTATTTATTCTCATATTCAAAGAAACTATAAAGTGAAAAGCATGCATAGCCCCAGATATAGTGAAGAACAAAACCGAGCACTGAAACACATTTTTGCCTCAAGTCAGAAGTCATCAATATCCTACCCTCACTGGCACTACACAACTCTCTACAAGTAACTGAGTACCAAATGAATCTATCTATTAAAATAATGGAACGTGCAATCATCACACCCACCAGTGCTTTCAAACACTGATTTGAAATACTTTGGAATGATCTCAAATTACTCAAATAATTGTGGAAATCCCTTCTTGTCTTGACTAAAGCACAAAATTGAAACATTTGTACACTTGATACTGCTGGATTTAAGGAAAAGGTAGCACCTGCTCTTTTAATCCACCCATGTTATATGTCTGCTTTTGCCATCCAGCAGCAGCTACAGTGGACATCAAGAGCCTTGGAACAGCTGACTTAACCCAGATTTTGGAGATTAGATGAGCATTATTAGGAGATCAGCAGTGAACCTGAGTTCAGTGTTCAGTGTAGATACGTTTGCCAGATGATGCTGATGTATTTGGCCCATCCAGCTGTGCTGACCCCTGAACCTGTCCTCATCTCCTCCTTTGCAAAAATAAGGAAATATTTCTTTTTTAAATTTTTAATACTTATTTAAATAGTCAGGAACATTTTGTTTCAACATTCTTCCTACTTCTTCAAGATCAATGCCTTGGCTTCCTCCCTCCCTGCTAATTTGCCACCTATATACAAATACATAACCCTAACACACCATCATGTTACCATATATTTTAAAATTTTCTTTACAGGACAAGTGAAAAAGAAGTGACTACACATTATTCAAATCCTTCAGTCCTTCCATTACCTCAGTGGGACTGGTTTTCAAATCTCTATGGAGCTCAAACAGGACAATCCCTCCACATGACCTTTTCATTTGAATTAGGCAGATTTGCTATTCTGATCTCAATCCACCTGCCAAAAATATTCAAGGGCAAATAAAATACCCAGAAAACACGGATAGTGATAGAGATGGTCTGTCAGAGAAAGTTATTATCTTGTAATACCATGGCAAATGTCTTATTACAGGGAACAGTTTAAAAAAACATGCAATATTTCATACTAGAAAAAGACATACAACTAGATGAAAACAAATACGAATGCAATTTAAAAAAAACAAATTATATTGTTACAATTAATATAGATGCTACCACACCTTAATGTTTTTTCAGAAGAAATTCACATACTTTTTTTCATCTATCTTTACATCCTTTCAGCTCTTTTAATACATTGCCTCTTGCATAAATGTCCTTTTTATTCTTCTATACACTATTTTGAACTCTACTTTCTCATTAAGCAGGGCTTATCTTTATACAAGCTTTTTCTATATCCAAGCAGCAGCTACACATCTCAGAATGTCTGCAAATGTAATTGACCCTAATCATTACATGACAATAATCACTTTAATGAGACCTAGTCTTGTCAAACTACTGGCATAGTGTCAGCTCTTTGGTTCCCAAACAAGGAATTCTGAATGAGGATTTTGGTTATACAAGTGTTTTGATACTCATGTTTTTTCAAAGAGGTGATCAGTTAGATCTCCACTGTCTGCACTGACGGTTCGTGTGGAAGGCAATGCCAGCCACTGCTCTGAGCTCAGCTGACACTAATTCCTGCAGAAGGCAAGGATCCCAATCTTTCTGCCCTAACAAGAGAGGCAGATAGTTTGCAGTCAAAGGCAAAGGCCACAGAACTGCAGCACTGATGCTTCTGCAGTTGATGCATTGCCCCGCTCTCATGCCAGCAATCAGCTCTGCCACGTATTTTTCTTTCCAGCCTCAGCAAAGTCATCTGTTCTCCTCGTGAATCCGTGCCACACTGGCACAGCGGGGAGGACAGCAGGCTCCCCTGCCCGTCATTTGTCTGACTTTTAAAATTAGCTCCAGCCTTTTGCAGAGGAGCACGCAGAGGTGCTTTGTCAAACAAGCAGAACCCCGCTGGTGCTGAGACCTTCCCCACCACGGCGAGGCCGCGGCTGCGCGGGCGACACCGCCTGGGCAGGCACAGGGAGCCCACCCACGCCTGCTCTCCCAGAGGTGCAGTCCTGTACATGGCAATAATTAAGGGAACCCTGAGCCTGAAGGTGAAAAAATGTCCTTGATAAACGAGGGAAAAAGGTTCATTAAATCTATTAATTTATGCTAAATTTGAAAGGCTTGGCGGCCTTGTCTCAGTGTTGCCACTACTTAGGAGCAAACTCATGATTAAACAGTGGTTAGGAGTTAGCTTAAAACCTTGCTGTTTTGAGACAATTGAATTATGATTTGAAGTTTCTAATTCAGACTTAAACCAGGAAACTAAATATTTTAGTAATAAATGAAGTCTTCTCCAAACTTCAGGTACACTTTTTTATGCCTCAATTTATTCTCGCTATTTGAAGTGTGGGACAGGGAAACCAAAACACCACCTGTGGTTCTATTTTATTCCTAACACATCCTTCACTTATCATTTTAAATACTGCATCAAAAGGAGCCTGTTAAGGTGATCATGTTCATTGTCAAGTCAGAAAAATAGTATAGTATTATCTCCTAATGATGTGATTCACCTTTATAATAAAACTAAGCCCTACTTTCTATTTAATTCTTCCCTCACAAAATCCCAGTAATAATGCCTAGAAGATGATTATAGATGGAAAATCATATCTGATTTCCACATCCTCAGTTTTATCCTTAATACATTGTTTTAACTAAAAGTAGCAATGTTTATACTTGAAGGAATGTTAGGAAGAATTTAATAATATTTAAAGTTGAATATTCCATATATAAAAGGGAAGAAATAATCAACACTTTCTGAAGTCTTGGAACATACATTCATGTTATGTTACAGCCATTAATCACATGATTACTCTGTCCTCTGGATAGCAAAATGCTTGAGGGTTAATTTTAAACATACACCTTCATGTTCTCCATGTGGCAAAATGTTTAATTAATGCATAAGGTAAATACAAAGAACCTACTGTGGTTTCATAGCTTTTTCATAGCAATACTGGTTTTGTTAAATAGATGCATTAGTCACAACAGATAACAACGAGGGCTTTTATCTACCCTGACCTTTCAAAACCTGTCCTGACAGGTTTGATGAGCACAACAGCCTAACCAAGTCACTGTGGTACCTCTTCAGTAATCAATTAAAGCCCTGGGACACACCGAGGAAAGTCTCAAGGGCCTTGCCTCAGACTTTCTAGCAGATGACAAAGGTGTTGATTTGTGTGGAAGGGAGCTAAAATATCCTTACCTCTGCTTCAAGATAATCACTTTTATTCCACATATAGAAAGTTGTAAAATGTTTTTTCCACATTCTCAAAGTTTTTTGAGGTTCTCACATGTCTGTGTTTTTACATTCTTCTTCCCAGTGTGGCAGCAGATAACACTGTGCTTCTAACACAGAACAACTCTCTTACACTTGTCAAGTTTCCTGACACATCAGGGTCTGATCATACAAGATGCTGAATGTAGCTGGTCCAACGCTGTGTTATGCTGGAAGCTATTTGAAAAGTGTGAGAAAGGAAATTTTGTCAGGTTTATAGTTTCAATGTTATAAACAGTGACTGTGTGTACGTAACAGAGGAGTTCAATGCACCCTCTTAAAATTTTGCTTTCATGCTTTTAATCAAGAGAGTAGGAAGTGTTCTGATGAAGGAAAATACCAGTCTAAAGTGTTCCAAGCTCAAGCATTAAAGACACAGCCTTTCCTCTTTGTGTTTATACTGCCTCTAGGATAATTTGGAGTAGCCACAGTTGGTTCAGCTGGGAGCAGAGTGAAACTTCTTTTCTGATATGGCCATTAGGTCTACACCTGGGTCTGCTTTAAAATTGACAGTCTTCCCACAAACATTCAGTTCCACTCTTCAGGCTGGCTCTGTATCATTTCTTGTGACTGAACACAGGAAGAAAGTAAAGGAAAAAATTGAAAAAGCACACTTGACCCAGGTGTTTGCTTTCCATGCTGCCTTTGTGTGACATAAATCAACAATTTTGTATGTAGGTGGCATTTGGCTGCTGCAGCCGAGCAATTACCTTCAGATATTGGTGTCTCCACCTCAAGTATATTCTGGGATAAGAGCATGAATTTGACCTGAAATATCCCCATAACCCATTTCGATATACCCACTATAGCCAGTAAGGAGGGACCTCAGAGAGTTGCCATTCTGTGACACTGGACACTTCCTGGGACTCAGAACTTCACTGGTACAAAGGACAGGTCAAGCTATTCCAACAGTTTTCTGGCCATCTCAGAATCCTTTGTTTCTTGCCTCTGACTGACTGTGAAGCAGAAGCTAATTGTAACTTCTAAGCTGCATATGGTCATAAAATTTTAAAGAAGCGCCTCAGTAGTGGATTGTTAACATCTTGAACCTAAAAGTAGAACCTAAAGTGCTTTTTTCCATAAGACTCAATGGAGCTAGTACAATAATCCAACAATTAAGAATAAATTATTAATTTAAAAAATATATTCTGTAAATATGAATTTGTTTATTATGTCTTAATCCACTACCATTCCATTTCACCCATGATTTTATGAAGATAAAGTAGTGCAATCACATCCTTACAATGCAGAAAGAAAGGATGAAACTTCAAAATAAATAAAAACTGCATCTCAAGATTTTGATACTATTTAGGTGAGCTCCAGTTGCAGGGTTTATATCTGAACAACCTGTTTCCATATAAATTGCTTTTAGCTACAATAATAAAGGAAGGGAAAATAGGAGATATAGGCGGTTTCAGTAACTTAAGCATTGTGATAAACATAGACATATAGAAAAACTGAATGGAGGAGAAAGAACTAAAATACTTTTGTCTGGCTGGCAAGTAAGAAATATCTTTTATTCACTTGGTTGCTTTACTTTTTGTTTGTTTGTTTACTTTTTGGATGAAAATAAATATCTTCAAGTAATCCTAATATATGCTCTCTGTACCCTGAGGTAGAGATCATCTGATAAATACACTTGAAAGACCTCAGCATTTACAATGACATGGCTACACTTACAGCTTTTTCTTACAGTACTGATAATGTTATACACAGAAAAGAGGATCTATGCACAATACAGGGACTTGCCTACTCCTACAGAGCCTCAGTTTTCCTTCTGCTGTCCCAAACTCTCTGTTGAATGGCAATGAGGCTGATAATGAACACAGCAAAATGACAGCTTCGAGAAGCTTAGAGTTCCCTTCAAGAGCAGCCACACTTCAAGACAAGATTTCTTTTCATCTGACAGAGAAATTTGTTTTCAAATATGTCTCCCTAGGTATCTGGGGAATGAAGTGGACAACATGACAGACTATTTCAATTCCTGAATTCTTACCCAGAAAGTCCCATAGAAAAGGCATGCTCCCTTTCTAGTGGTGAAAGAAAAGAGGCTGAACTGTGCTACTGCCAATGTGCTCAGAAGACAGGCATCAGGAGTGAGGAGGAGGCCCTTCACATCTCATTTACAAACTGAGTCTCAAAATGTTTCAGTATCATATCTTGCACATTCTCTTTCAATACTGAGTAAATTAAAAGACTCCACTTACTGCAGAAAGGGTTAGATAATAGAAAGGGAATGATTAGTTTATCTTCTAAAGGATTCATATGTGATAAAAGGAACATTCAAAATTCCCCGGAGGATGGGAGGTTTGTTACACAAAATTCTCCACTCAAGGCAAGCAAGAGTGTAGTTTACAAAATCTCTGGTATTTTGAAGGTAATGGAAAAGCAGAGAGGGTAAGAATTTTTTATGTTTGTGTCTACAGAATATAAATAGAGAGAAATCAATCTCTCCCTAGTTATCTAGCTGCCTATAGGGTCCTCAGAAACAGTTTGAGAGCTACAAAATCATGAATGGATTTTATCCTTGAGGTGTTCAATCAGCACAGGAAGTATTCCCCTTTTACTGAGTCATAAACAGAAGGGTTTTTCAAATCAGGAATTAACCTATGTTTGAGAGCCCTTTTCCAGTAACACTTTTTTCAGCCTTGTCTAGTTCACAGAATATTAATCTGTACTGGTGTAATAAAATAGCTTTTATGCTACTTTATCATCCACCTGTGGTCACTTTTACAAAAGCAGTGGTTTGCATTTAGGGCAGTATCATGTTATGAAGAGATGTTTTAGGTTTATTAAATGCCCTTTGAATACAATCTAAGCAGAGCACAGAAAGAGGATGAAACATGTAAGTAGTAGTGTTAGTGGATTTTGGAGACTGCTCAAAGGGTGAGTATTTAAGATTATGAGGGACTGGGAAGGATGGAAACAGACAAATAGACAAGAAACATATTTTCTAGACGTGTTACTTCCTCTAAGAGGCAAGGATTTCTTCCATAGAATGTGAAAGAGAACAGCTTTTCAAGCTTGAAATAGTCACAATTCTGATGCTTGTTAGGAACTTTTGTTGTTTCTTAATTGTTTTCAAAAGCTAAGTTTATTAATGTCCAGTCTAGTAATCTGAGATTGCTTCTCCTGCAATTTTCATACTGATTTTCATAACCAAAATGAAATTATATTTTTTAATGGCTTCTAATTCCTTGCACTATCTGGCAGAAATCATGATACAATTAAATCTTTACGTTAATGGCCTAAAAGTAGTAAGTAGTTCCCACGTCAGTAAATCAGAACCTTCCAAATATGCACAGTTTATTCCACTTACAATCAATGGTAATTTCCTTTTGTTTCAGCTACTTTACTTTCCTACTGAAAGTCCAATTATTTCTGATTACAATTTAACATAGTAAAATAAACCTGATATACTATCTATATTGTAATTCATTTTAATTTAAGTTTTATTACACTACGATGTTTGGATTTATTTTAAAGCCAATAACACAGGATAAGTAGTAATGTTAATATTCCAAATTTTACGTTCTGATTTTCACACAAGTCCTCTGCAATTTAGCCATGATCTCTATCTGGGCTGTTAACACCAAGAAGTTTATTTTTGATCATACTGCATGTCACAAAAGAAAATTAGACATGCAAAGCTATGGTTGCTTCTGCAATTATAGAAACATGTTTGTCAGACCCTGTGGGCTGTTGTAAAATTAACATAGTCACATGTTCTCCATTACATTATTTTTTTCTCTGATTTTTCAGGTCCCTTACAAAATTCTGTGAGGCTTTTCAGAAGCCTCATCACTTGCCTCTCTTTCTTTACATTTGTGCTTTAATGACAGTTCTTCTGGTAGTCTTGCATGATGTCTTGTCCTTTGTTCTAACATCCCTCTGAAGTAATAAGTGAGGAATTGCTAGTATTTCCTCTTAAGACAGATTATATAATGAGGACAATTTTTTGAAGATTGTTTAACATGTGAACCCATTAAAAATGCTGTGGAAACAAACTTGTATCAAGTTTTTTTGAAACCTATTAGGAATTTCCTCTGGATTTGTATGCATTTCCCAGGATTCTTCATTCATTTTAATCTTTTATAGTAAATTATCTAATTGTAGATTTCCAGTCTTGCAACTGATTGATTTATCTATGCTTTATTTCATCCTTTGTAAATTGTCTTTGTTACCTTCGTGACTTCTTTTATGGGCGGAATCCATTTTTGGCCTTGCCTGTCAAAGCACTGCAATCTCCTTCCTCCAATTACCAAATTAGACATCAATACATGCATCAGGCTAAGTAGCTGAAAAAAATGATGAGAAATCTGAAGCACTCCTATAGTTAAATGATTAAGAGCTTCATACAATAGTGTAAATCATTGGAGGCTTCTTTGACTAAATCTGACGATTCTTTTAAATCAATTGAGGGACCATTTGAGACATACTGAGACTTCATTAAGCAAACAGACTGGAGTTCCTGGATCTCTTGTATGGCACTTCATTAGATCCATCAGTTTAGCTAATTCACCTACATTAGGTTAATATGACCATGAAAGTGGAGGGCAGAAGTTGTATTTGCTACTTTCTAAATTCAAAAAGAGTTAGAAAATATTGTATTGAAATTATTCTTGCCCTAGCTCTGACAGTGTTGAAGGAAGGCCCCTTATTCTTTTATTCTTATCACTACACAGTTATAAAACAGATAAAATTCTCTAAGGAATCTTGGTTCTAATGTGATTAATATTTCCACTGTGATTTCAGTAGCTCCAAAATTTCTTAGGTTTGCATTTCTGGATAAAATGCACCAATCACTTAAGCAAAACTTCAAGTGCAAGTTGATTTTTGTATAATAAATCATTTCACCACCCAGAAACAGATGTTGGACATATCAAATGAGGCTGGTACAAAACACATCTGAGAGCTGGTCTACAGCATAGGCTGGCTGAGGATTAACTGTTCCCTGTGTCTCCAGTGAGAAGAGCCAGAAGAGGAAAAACCAAAAGTCAAAAGAAACCAGTAAAAGCCACGTTAAAATCCAAAGATCAGTAAGCAAATATTGGATTAGGGTTTGCTGCTTTTTTTCTCCTGTTTGAAGTGTTCCAGACCTCCAAAATGGCTTGTCCTCTCTTAATGAATATTGTGGCTACTCAAGTTTGTATGGGTTCAAGGGATGAGGAAAATGGTGGAAGAAAAAGTCACTGAGATTTTTCAAACACACAGAAGCAAATATGGCTGTGACTGTCTAGCTCCAAGATATTTTTTAGCTAAAAAATAATTTTCTTAGTAGCACTACCATACTCAATCTAACAAGCAAGCAGATTTGAAACAAAACAACAAGAAAGCAATATTGTAGATATATGGATGTTTACTTGGTCTTAGAATGGGTCACAGGAATAACCAAGTCATTCAGACAAATTTTATATAAGTTGCACTTTCCAGTGAGGCACTAGAGGGCTAAGGCTTAGAATAATGGCTCTCTAAATGATAGTTTGCTGTTCATAATCATCTTCAATCATTCCTCTCTCCTTCTCCCTTGCTTCAAGTCGAGAGTATAAAGGTATTTATCTTTATGAAAAATGCAGAACAAAGCTGGTACACAAACTCTGTAAGTTATACTTGTGCTCTTATGGACATTAAACCCACTATCCCTCTGCCCTTAAGCAAGAAAAAGCATCAGACAGGGAGCTATGCTCCTCTTTATATGGACATCTTCTATCACTTCTAAAATAAAGTAAGTCTGTCTATCACTTCATTAAAATTCAGAGATTTTCCTTATTTCTTATTTAAATATAGCAAATTAATGCATGAAAAATATTTTGTTTATTTGGGTTTTGGGATTTATCCTCACAGAGCTCAGTCTCACAAGGTATATACAGCCATTGAGGACAAGTTAAAACCCATCATTCTTTCTGGAGCTAAAGTATAATGCAAAACAGAACATTAAAAACAAAAAAAGGTCAACCTGAATTGTGAGCCTATGATTCCAATTCTAGACTAAGACTGTTGTGCACAGCCTCGGGATATCCAGTAGCCTGGATTTCAGCAGCAATAGGTATTCAGTTAAAAAAAAAAAAAAAAAAAAAAGGCAAAAAAATTATTCAAGTGAATTTGCTGGTTATTTGATAGAGGCTTAGTAAAGGCTGGCACTGCTAGCTTGTTAGTTAAAATTATGCAGCTGAGGTAAATATGTCAAAATGTGTCTACTGAAATCAACTGCTTCTAGCAAAACTTCCATTAGTCATTTCAGTAATGGCCATGTAAAAATGGGATTAACAAAAGGAAACAGTTATCTATAGAGGTTAACAATTGTTAACACAACTACTGATATTTCCCAAGCAGAGAACTTGCTTTCCTTTCTTCTAAGTACACTTATATAATGACCTTTAAAAAGCCAGTTTTAACTCTTACTTGAAAGTAAAACATTTAGTGTCAGAATATATTCCAAAACACAGGCAAATTAGGAGTTTTAGAGACCTATATCCAGCTCTGGGGCATCCAATATAGGGATATGGACCTGTTGGAGTAAGCCCAGAGGAGAATCACAAAGATAATCAAGGGTTTGGAGCACCTATCCCATGGACACAGGCTGGGGTTGCTCAGCTTGGAGAAGGCAGCAGGGCAGTTTTCCAGTACCTAAAAGGGGCCTACTGCAGAAAAACAAAGAACTTCCAGCATTGCCTCCCTTTCCCAAAACTTTCAGCAGACAGGTGCAAAACACACAGACAGACCTTTGTCTCCTTCCCCTCTGAGATCATTTACATTCTAACAATGTGGAGAAATCCCTGCCCACAACCTGCAATGGACAACAACAGTGCCTTTTCTCTGTAAAATCAGTTGTAGTTTGGTCCCACAGAGAAAGCAAAAAATGAGGCTCAATGATTTTAATTCATCCATAGCCTAGTCTGACTGGATTTCCTGGGCATCCAAGTGACAATAGGAGCAATCATTCTCAATCTGACTTTAACATACTCCTTGAGCTGCATATCCTTCATTGGAATAGTTAAATGCTATCCTGTGGATACGTCACTCTTGAGGGAAGTAGCAACAGCAACATAATTTTCTTCTTTTTACAGAGCATTCCCTACACCTCACAGGCAGCTTTAAATCCATTAAAGATTAGCCATACTGCAGATTAAGCCTGACAAGATAAAAATCACATAAATAATAAATGCTGAAGTAGCATGCTATGCCAAAGCCTATTTCATCAAACACGACAACAAAAACCTCTTACTATTTTTGTTTTGATATCACTGATATTGTAAGGGGACAAAAAGCTGCATCTTCCACGCTCCGAAGCCTCAGGGGCAAAGTACTACAGACACAACACCTCTGTCAGCCAGCAGTAACATGCTTTCCAGGAATCCAGACCCACTTCCCCACTGGCCTGGAAAAGTCTTCCTGGATTTCATCATAAGTAAGTTTGCCTGTGAGTTTTATGGGCATTTTTGATTAAGGTCTTCCGTGTTCATACAGACTGTATTTAACTTTTTTTTCATAAGAGGTAACTTATGTTACTTAAGATATATTTTTTGTGCTTCTTTTAGTTATTGCAGGATTATTGCATCTCCATTCCTGCAGAGATTGAGCATGGGAAAAATAAAGGAGAATTTCCTTAATTTTTCAGCATGTTTCTCTTGGGAAGGGGAAGTCCTCTCAGTCTCATATTAATTTTTCTTACTTTTAACAGTGAGTCCCTATTGCTTCATTAAGTGCATTACCTACATCTCTGCTGCTTATTTGTGCAAAAAGTGCTTGATTTATACACTGTATGTTAAAAACTTTCAGACTGTTGGTTTATTGTATTTTTCCAACAGAGAAATACTCTCAAGTTAATTATTTATTCTTTGCTCACAACTTTTTTTTTTTTTCTTCTTCACATATCTACCTAGATGATCAAGTTTAGAACAGATTTGGTAATTCAGCAATTTTGTAAAAAGTAGCTGATTTCATCTCCTCATTTTTTATTAATGAGCTTCCTTGTGTCTATTTTTTCTTCTGAATAGGTGAAACCCATAAGGAGTTAAAACAGGGATTTCAGCAGCTCTGGTAGAGGATGTGGGGAGCTGGAAGATGCAAAGATGGGAGGAGTGGCCGATACCCCAGAGGGCTGTGCAGCCCTTCAGTGATGGAGTGACGGACAGAGAGAACCTTTCTGAAACTCAACAAAGCAAAGTTCAGGGCTCCTGCTCATGGGAAGGAATAATCCCAGGCATTAGCACTGGCTGAGGGCTGAGCTGCTGCAAAGCAGCTCTGGGGAGAAGGAGCTGGGAGTCTTGGTGGACACCAAGCTCTCCATGAGCCAGAGGAGCCCTGGGGACAGAGAAGGCACCAAAATTGTCCTGGGATGCTCTGCCCACTGGTCAAGGGAGGTGATCCTGCACTTCCACTCAGCCCTGGGGAGCCCTCACCTGGAGCACTGTGTCCTGTTCTGGGTTTCTCAGTCAAAGAGACATGGAGCTCCTGGAGCAGCTCCAGTGGAGGACAACAAAGCTGATGAACAGGCTGGAGCATCTCTCATGGAGGAAAGGCTGAGGAACCTGTGCCTATTCAGCCTGAAGAAGGGACAGAGGAGAGGGAACCTCATCAATGTTTATCAGTACCTGAACAGAGGTTGTCAAGAGGATGCAGCCAGACTCTGCTCAGTGGTGCCAAGCAATAGGACAAGAGCAGAAACTGATGCCCAGCAAGTTCCACAGGAACATGAGGAAGAAATTCTTTACTGTGCCCTGCAACAGATTGTCCAGAGAGTGTATGGACTCTCCCTCACAGGAGACATTCCAGAACCATCTGCA